>JNEY01000001.1:4875621-4945819 GCA_020875895.1 Aphelenchus avenae
CTCATGTTTGACAGGAGTCGACGATGAGGTTGGAGACGTGAGGCTCCGACGACCGGAGAAGTCTGGAGACATCGGACCACGAGGCGATAGCGGGTCAGGTGTCGCTGTGGCCAAAGAGCGTCCGGAACGCAGTTGCCTGCCTTCGTCGGTTGGCGACGCCACCGGGGAAGTTGCGCTGAAGCTGTGACGCGGAGTGATATCCTCCTGAAAGAAGCATTAAAGCGTTCCTATTCGCGATAGTCAACCTTCTTGATTTTGATTTTCAAGGGCGGCAAACGCCGTGCTGGCGACGACATGCCCGACCCGCACTCGCGAAGCCGTGGCGACAGCGGCTGGCTGATCTGGCGACTGGCTCTTCCGGATTCCTTAAAACAGCCCGTTGCACAAAAGATAAGAACGCTTAATCAGTTCTTACCGATAAATCTGGTTCAGCAGGACGGCCTCGCGTTGGGGAACCATTCATGCGCTCCGCAGCCTCCTCTTTAGCCACTTTCATGCGTCCCCTCGTGTCCGACTCCGTTTCGTAATCTTCCGAGAAGCTTATGGAGTACTTCCGTGGTGACGAGCCGAACGAGCACCCAACGATGCCGTCGTCACTCTCGTTGTCATCCCCGTTGCTCACTTGTGCCTCGTCCGCATAGGACTTCTTAAGCGGCGATTCGTTGCCTGAACGTTCCTGTACCAAGCTTTCCTTGCACGAAAACTTACTGAACACCTGTCCACTCTTGTGTATGCAAAGCTTCGCTTCGCGACTCGTTTCAGGGTCCTCCATGACGCAGTCGCCGTTGTCATGGAGCGCAATCGACTCGGCAAGCGCTACTAATGGCTTTAATGTGGGCTTCCAGGAGCAGAGACTTACCATGTTCATCAACAACGTGCGGGCCCTCTTCCGCCTGACGAGCTAAGCTTGGATCTACTTCCTTCAAAATAGGCCTAAAACCAGGCAGTTCAGCGACAGTTGTGCTTAACGCTTGAGATAGAGCACGAAGCAACACTTACCATTTTTTGGTCTTCATGATATATCGGCCGATATTGCCATGCAGAAAGTGCTCGTCGATGCGCTGGTAGACCAGGTCTGTCGGATCGACTTTCCTCAGATCAATGCCTTCGGGCTCCCTACATAACAACACCGCTCGTCAGATTGTTTCGCATTTTTCAGTGGCATTCCTACCATGTTTCCGTCTTGTAGTTCTGGTAGGCCGCGAGCATCTCCAGTTCCATGTTGTAGCCGCACGGCAGGCCGTCGCTGTCGAACACGGGCAGGCCCTGAGGGTCGTTGATTTCGTAGTTGTGGTCTCGCTTATGGTCGCCTGACTCGGCGCCCATCGAGAAGCACTAAATGAACGCATGCTATTTCAAGCGCATAGGCTGCGCCTGTTGTACCTCGTAGCAAAGGGTAGCATTGTCGCATTCACGACATCTGATGTAAGTCTGGTCCTTCAGCGACTCCCAGCACACGACGCAGAAGCGGTCGTGCGGATCATCGTCGATAGAAGTGACGTTCGGATTCTGTAACTATGCTCAGCGAGTGAGAGCGGGCACGGCTTCATTACCTCGTTCTGCATTGCGTAGCAGTCGACCAACGAGACCTGCTTTAAGACGACCTTCACCGGTAGTAGCCGCTTCAGGTTCAATTCGTCCTAAACTTAGGCAGTGAACTTTTTGCAACCAGCGATATAACAAGCAACATGTACATCATTTTACGGCAGGTTTTATTCTTGCTTGTGCATGTTATTTCTCCAGGATGGACTTTTACTAGGGTCGGCATTTTGCGGACGTGCTTGCTACCTCAAAGGGATTTTGAGCGCATTCGAGGTGCCATGTCAACAGACTCCGCCTACGCATCAACGATGCGCCAAAAGACGTTCAAAAAGAAAAGAACACATACATGCTACTACTTGCTACTGTTTCATCTACACGGAATGACGGTTACAGTTCTACGCCAGGTAGTATGTGGGAGTAGCGTCAACCAGAAGGACGCCATAGCGTGCTCGTCCGCTACTTACCTCCCCAAGAAAGCGCATTGGACGAAGAAAGGCTCAAACTCGAGTTGTTAGCAGTGACGGCGTCAGCATGAACACGCGCTTGCAGGAATGAAGCTGGTACCGGAGCTGAAATTTATCATGGCTTTTATGACGGCTTAATATGACGAGCAGGCATTCACGAAACCATCATGCACAGAGCAGTTACGCCAAAGTGCATCCACGCTGTCGCACGTTATGCAAATTAGCACCAAGAGAAACACATCGAAAACCGCTCGGTATAAACACAACTAATTGGTTGAAGCGCATCCAGGGCGTTGGGAACCGTGGACCGGTTTCCATTCTGTACGAATGAAGCACGAGAACGGGCGCAATATGCCAGCTGCTGGGGTCGCAGCCCGCGAGACACCGGCGTCGTTATGGATTTTTTGATGGACGGTTGCATCGTCTGATGCCATCCGAAACAGCGTGGAGTTTTCAGAAGGTATAAACTCACAGCGTACAAAATATTCAGGTGTTGAGCCCAAAACTCTATACTAAATTTTTGGTAGTTCACGTGCAGTGAACGTTAACCCAACGCATTATAAGCTTCTGCAACAATTTCAGTAGGACATTCCGTCGTTGGATCATAACGATGGCCGGAGGTGAATGCGCGTATTCGTGTAAACGGTGGGTAGAAACTGCTTACGACCGCGAAGCTCTCCCTTTTAGTGATCGATACGCCTGTTGGACACACATGGGCACTGGTCAGCGGCAGTCGCTATCCGCACACGCCGCTCCTCGCAAGCAGAGTAATGGCACGAGGACATATACCGCGCGGGCACTAAACAACCGCGACTCATTTGCCAACTACCGTATTGGTTCGAATAGAAGCCGACGGCTTCTATTTTTCGATGGTCAAATTTGCTCGGCTTGTATTGGAGCCTCGGCTTCTATTAGAGCCTCGGCTTCTATTTCTCAATGCTATTTTCCTAGCGTATCATGGCCCACATTTACTTGAGACTGCACAAAGCCTAGGCGTTAAACGAGTAAATCGCAAGTCAAAAGTACAATTTCAATAAAACTGAAAGCTTGGGTAAATCAGCCGACGCGCAGTGCTTTCTCCGGGAAAGGGATGAAGAGCGCGCGCGTGAAAAGGTGCCATGAGGACGGTAGACCGCTTTCGATTACGGCATTGACTTCCTCGTCCCATTAGACCATGAGCTGCGTCCATCGATCGTAACATAGCTCCTCCGCTAAAAAACAAGCGGGAACTCTCTGTTTTTTTTTCGCGTTCACACGCACCATATCATTCTGTCCGCAAGTTCAAACCACTGAAGCACGTCAAGCCCCGAGTCGAGCTTGGTTCCCCATCGGCAACCGACCTCCTCGATGAAGGCCCGGTCAGCTGCGGCCAGTTTTCCTTTGCGCTCATCTTAATTGCTGCACTTGTAAAGCGAGACATTTTTCATTCAGTTGGTAGAGTATCGTTTGCGCACAACTTGACTGGTCACTGGTAGGTAGGTGGGTAAAGTGATCCAACTTTACTCAGATTAAACGTGAGAATGCATGAAGGGAGAAACTTAGCAACATGTAACATCATCGGACTCATGGGCGAACGCATGACTGGTCCACTTCAAAGTGCTTTGCGGCTTTCACGTTGTCGCTCCGCTTAGCCATTGCGATGGCCGAGACCTCGAGAGAGTAACTCTTACGCACAGCGCTCATTTCTGCAAATTCGCAAACATAGTCAATTTATCGAAAGTATTTATTCGCGACTACAGTGGAAAAATGTGGCGCGAAAGGTCATGAGCGGTCACGGGAGGCTAATGAGTGCGCTGCGTTATCGATTTGCGAAGGGCACGGGCGCGATTTGAAAAGCTCCGGCTTCTATTAGGAGCCGGCTTGTATTGGAGCCTCGGCTTGTATTAGAGCCTCGGCTTCTATTTTTTGAATGTAAAATTTGGTCGGCTTCTATAGGGGGTCGGCTTATATTGGGTGTCGGCTTCTAATCGAACCAATACGGTAAGTTGAGAGTCGAAGATGTCAGTAGTATGCTAATTTATGGTGACACGAACAAAAGAACATGGTAACATGGCAAACGCATGAAAAATGCCTCGTCGAATGAATATGGCGGCTGGCGGCAAACACCTCGTCGGAGTAAACCAAACTGTCCGACAATGCAGTAGTGTTGTATGCGAAGCGTGCATCAAGAAGTATGGCTCCTTCTTAGCACTATTTTCGACCGAGCAAGAATGTCGACTCCTTGCTTGATCAGTCTCGCAATCCTTAGCACCATGCAAGCTTGACCACCAAGCGATCTTCGCTTATAAAAACTCCAAAAGAATAAACATGCGAACTTTATAAGGTAGCTCACGTCGGGCTCGCACGAAGTTCGCGCCTGCATGAGTTGATACGAACTATGGGATTTGGTTCCATAACTACAAACTAAGGTTCCATAACTGCACAGTCCATAACTGCACTGTCGTCATCAGCTAAAAGCTTCGAGCGTGGGATTGTAGGGCAACGAGCGAGGGCATCACGGGGTATTTGGCCCGTTAGAAGTTATCTACTAAAATCTATCACACCGGAACTAGGCACATGCATGAGTGCGTCGTGCGTACCGAGCAGTACAGCATGCAACAACATGCAGTCGCAGAATCCAAAAGTGATTCTGATTAAGGCTTACCGTGCCTGCTTACTTGTATGACAATTCAGCAGCATGCTACGCATTGAGCAAGCATGCAGTTATGTGCTGTGAGCATGCATGTGTGGACTCTGATAATGTGCATGCATGACAGGTTGGAATGCTGGTATACGCCCAAAGTGTCCCTGAGTACACAAATCACTGTCAAGCTTTTGCTTGTATCTAGCCAGGGTGGTAGAAAAACTTAAATGGTTAGGAGGGACGCAGAGCCTTCTAATGTACTGGCGGATGCCCTCAGATGCACCATAAGCACGAGTACCTGTGCCTACAATCACCGGTAGCTGTGACACCCTTGCGGGTTGTCTAACCCGCCTAGTTGCCTAGACTTACGATAGAAGGACTCTAAGTCCCTGTTGCGACCGATACTACCGTAATCCGGAGTACTGTAGGCACTTAAACCGCTCACTGGGCCCACCTAAGCGATCTAAGGCCGTTGGCACTCCTACGGTACCTCTACAGTAACCTCAAGGGTCCTACTGTAGGTATAACTCGCAAGTATTGAGTCAGTATTGATTCGGCACTTTGCCGTGAAATTGCGCTACAATGGCTTCTGAAGCCCGAATATGCCTCTCTGTGGGCTTAAAACTGCGAACTGAGCCTCTCCGGGGCTTCTGGAGCGATTTCCGTGCGCTACCGTAACCTTACCGTATCCTACCGTACACTACCGTACTCCGTCTGGCCTAAACTCGTAGCCTGCCGAACTCTTGCCGGTGCTACCGTAGCCCTACCGTATCCTACAGTAGGCTGTCTGGCCTAAACTACCGTACTCCTTCTCTACGGACTGGTCCCTATTCCCTAGCACACCGCTTCGGGAGAGATAGAGCCACAAATACGGACAGCACAATGGACGGAAGACAGTTTGGTTTGAAGCCAGAGGCTGTAGCACCCTCTGGACCGGGATACACCCAGTANTCTTCATGATATATCGGCCGATATTGCCATGCAGAAAGTGCTCGTCGATGCGCTGGTAGACCAGGTCTGTCGGATCAACTTTCCTCAGATCGATGCCTTCGGGCTCCCTACAAAATAACACCGCCCGTCAGATTCAGCATTTCTTCGATAGCACTCCTACCATGTTTCCGTCTTATAGTTCTGGTAGGCCGCGAGCATCTCCAGTTCCATGTTGTAGCCGCAAGGCAGGCCGTCGCTGTCGAATACTGGCAGGCCCTGGGGGTCGTTGATTTCGTAGTTGTGGTCTCGCTTGTGACCGCCCGACTCAGCGCCCATCGAGAAGCACTAAATGAACGCATCTTATTTTAAGCGCATAGGCTGCGCCTGTTGTACCTCGTAGCAAAGGGTAGCGTTGTCGCATTCACGACATCTGATGTAAGTCTGGTCCTTCAGCGAATCCCAGCACACGACGCAGAAGCGGTCGTGCGGGTCATCGTCGATAGAAGTGACGTTCGGATTCTGTAACTATGCTCAGCGAGTGAGAGCGGGCACTGCTTCATTACCTCGTTCTGCATTGCGTAGCAGTCGACCAACGAGACCTGCTTTAAGACGACCTTCACCGGTAGTAGCCGCTTCAGGTTCAAGTCGTCCTAAACTTAGGCAGTGAACTTTTTGCAACCAGCGATATAACAAGCAACATGTACATCATTTTACGGCAGGTTTTATTCTTGCTTGTGCATGTTATTTCTCTAGGACGGACTTTTATGAGGGTCGGCATTTTGCGGACGTGCTTGCTACCTCAAAGGAATTTTGAGCGCATGCGAGGTGCCATGTCAACAGACCCCGCCTACGCATCAACGATGCGCCAAAAGACGTTCAAAAAGAAAAGAACGCATACATGCTACCATTTGCTACTGTTTCACGAAATGAAATGAAATGGAATGAAGGTTACAATTCTACGCCAGCTAGTATTTGGGAGTAGCGTCAACCTGAAGGTCGCCATAGCGTGCTCGTCCGCTACTTACCTCCTCAAGAAAGCGCATTGGACGAAGAAAGGCTCAAACTCGAATTGTTAGCAGTGACGGCGTCAGCATGAACACGCGCTTGCAGGAATGAAGCTGGTACCGGAGCTGAAATTTATCATGGCTTTTATGACTGGCAGAGATTCACAAAACCATCATGCACAAAGCAGTCACGCCAAAGTGCATCCACATTATCGCAAGTTATGCAAATTAGCTCAAAGAGAAGTACATCGAAACCTGCTCGGTATAAACACAACTAATTGGTTGAAGCGCATCCAGGGCGTTGGGAACCGTGGACCGGTTTCCATTCTGTACGAATGAAGCACGAGAACGGGCGCAATATGCCAGCTGCTGGGGTCGCAGCCCGCGAGACACCGGCGTCGTTATGGATTTTTTGATGGACGGTTGCATCGTCTGATGCCATCCGAAATAGCGTGGAGTTTTCAGAAGGTATAAACCCACAGCGTCGAAAATATTCAGGTGTTAAGTCCAAAACTTTACACTAATTTTTGGTACTTCACGTGCAGTAAACCTTAACCCAACGAAGTATAAGCTTCTACAACAAGAGTGGCAAGCCTAAATTTCAGTAGGGCATCCGTCGTTGGATAATAACGATGGACGGAGGTGATGTGCGTATTCGTGTAAACGATGGGTAGAAACTGCTTACGACCGCGAAGCCTTCTCCTTTAGTGATCGATACGCCTGTTGGACACACATGGGCACTGGTCAGCGGCAGTCGCTATCCGCACACGCGGCTCCTCGCAAGCAGAGTAATGGCACGAGGACACCTACTGCGCGGGCACTAAACAACCGCGACTCATTTGCCGTCTAAGTTGAGAGTCGTAGATGTCTGCCGTATGCTAATTTATGTCACGAACAGAAGTATGGCAAACGTATAAAAAATGCATCGTCGATGAAACTGGCAGCAAACACCTCGTCGGAGTAAACCAAACTGTTGGTAAACCAAACTAAACCAAACCAAACCAAACAATGCGGAAGTGTTCCAAGCGAAGCGTGCATCGAGAAGTATGGCTCTTCTTAGCACTAACTCCGACCGAGCAAGGATGTCCACTCGTTGCGTGATCAGCCTCGCAATCCTTAGCACCATGCAAGCTTGACCGCCAAGCAATCTTCGCGTAAAAACTCCAAAAGTAGTATCACATGCGAACTTGATAAGGTAGCTCAAGTCGGGCTCGTGTGAAGTTCGCTCCAGCAGAGTTGATACGAATTATGTGACTTAGCTTCATAACTACAACTAAGGAACTGTCGTCATCAGCTAAAAGTTTCGAGTTTGCGTGGGGTTGTACAGCAGCGAGAGAAGGCTTCACGGGTTATTTGGCCCGATAGATGGCTTGTTGGGGCATGCATGCGTGCGTCGTGCATACCAATCAGTACAGCAAGCAAAAGCATGCCGTTTTAGAACACAAAAGTGATTTACGCGCTACGTGCTTATTTGTAAGAAAATTCATGCAGCATACTAAGCAGTGAGCATGCGTGCAGCATGATATGCTGGGAGCATCCATGCATAGATGGTTGTTGATGATGTTCACGCATGACAGGCTGGAACTCTGGAATACACTCAAAGTATCCATGGGCCACAAATCACTGCTCAACCCTTACTTGTACCTGCCAAGGGGGTAAACAAACCGAAATGGCAAGAAGGAACGCGGAGCGCCGTAATGTTGCAGTATTAACGGATGACATCAGATGCATGCACGTTTAGGACCTACAGTCGTGCTAGCGAGAGGCCATTCTATGATCTTGATCTTGCATCGGTAGATATGCTCTGGGCTTGAAAAGTAGCAGTGATAGAAGGCAGACATGCTCCGGCTTCTTCCCAAGCCCATCGTGCGTGGTGTGCAAAATACGTGGGCCGTATACCTAAACCAGTGCCTGCTCTCTCAATCGGTGGTTATCGACCAGACGTGTTTAAGTTGCTTCTTGGATAAGTTGTCTATCCTAGAACCATATGTGATTACCCGGCCTCCGATAGTATACATCTTGCTCCTAGCCATCTGCCCAAGAGTTATTTCTTGTCTGGCGCCATCTTTGTTCAGTTGCCAAGCAATAACTTTTTTTGGTCTACATGACGATCTTGTGTCATCACGGAGCGCCTCAACCCTGTCCTCCACGGGCAACATTACGCCTTGTGTTTTCCATGGAGTGTTTCAGAAGTAGGCTTATCAGCACACTCTGCACGCCTAAGGCCTAAGGGCTACACTACACCGTTGCGAATGGCGTTATCGTTTTTGCGCGGTGCAAGTTGTAATATCGTCGGCTGGTCAGCTACTGTATGTTCTTTTCTAAAATCTCAATGGCGGTTGGTTGGGTTGGAATCAGCGTTCGCCTTCGCCATGCTCCAGTGATTGTGTATAGCCCTTGTTAACATCGACCTGATGTCATGCACCGCATTCTCGGCATGAAGCACTCCAGTGGTCGAAGCTGTTCCTTGAGAAAACAATTGCAGTTAATCTTGCGAAGTCCGTTTTCGGTGGTCGGGCATTGTTCACGGAATCGCGGCCCGTTGTTGTAAATCACAAGCGCGACGCGGGCGGATGGCCCTTGTCGTGGACGAAGTTCTCGATTGGCCTCGGAGGCAGGCTTGAATTATTGCCCGCCCATTTCGTGCCCCACCAGCTATCAATTCCCGAGCACTAATCCACGTCGGCAGTGCCATTCTAGGAGTCGCCGAGAACGGACTTCAAGCCGTCCTAATCTATTGTCTGCTCATTGCGTAGCCCGAGACGGACTCTGTCCGCACACGCCAGTGTACCTTCGTCGTCATGAGTCCCTTCGTGCACCTCACCGTGCTACTGCTAGTCGTCGTTAACGTGTTCGTCTCCGCGCAGAAACCATTGCTCCGTAAGTTTACTTCTAATTCTTTTCGAAAACTCGTAGGACTCAAAATTTTTGTGTGGTGTAGTTTAAAAGGCCTGATGCAACGAGTAGATCATCGGGTCGCATGATTCCAAGTCCAGCTCGACCCGCTCTTTGGACGTGCCCGGCGGGCGTCGTGGACAATCGTAGCCTCCTGGGAGCCGTTAGGGTGCCATCTTTAGCATGAGACATGCTATTCTTGAAAGTAAATAACAATGGCGGTAGGCACTGACTTTCTACTTTCCCTGCCCTGACTCTGCGCTCGTAGGTAAAATGTTCCGTGACCTAACACTTAGGAAATAACTTAACGAAACTTTAAGCAACTTAACCATAACGCAAACCTCTACTTTTGTAGAGAGGAAAGGCGCACCAGAAATAATGGAGCAGCCGGCGTACGGTGGCACCGGCGACAACGAAGTACTCGAGAAGGTTCAAGCGCAATTGCTGGGCGCGATGGAGCTCCTACAGGCCTACGAAGACGGTAAGCTCGCTTATCATATGCTAGAAGTAGGAAATAATTCGAGCCATGTTCATTCTTGCTTCGCATCCTATCAGCCGCGTACTGTTTAGCTCACGCTCCGTCAGTCCCGCTGAAGTTCACTGAGAAGCGAAGGAACAAGTTCGAGTTCATCCGGTTCGGACGAAGGCGGCGTTAGACCGATGTCCTGTCTCTCCTTAAGTTTCTCGACTTTTATGCATTTAACGAGGCGTCGAGGGTTGAATGGTGGTGAAGTGTTCCAAATAAAGATGCGACATCGAATTCGCAACGTGTCTAATCCGATCAAGTGTCCCTTAGGGGTTGGCATCGCCACCGCTTTGATTGTTGCTTCGAAGTGGCTGAAAGCATGCCTTCTAGTCTAAACGTAGGAAGATGCTGACTACTTTCTAAGTTCAAAAATGTTGTAGAGGAGGTCGGCAAACTTGCCAACGAACGTGAAGTAATGGGCAAACCTGTTGCAAAGGTTTTAAGGAGTAGCAACCATGTAAAACGCTGCCACGAGGTTGTATGCCAGCGTTATCGTCACACAACGATGAGTGACTTCCGAATGGTTGGAGACCTGCCCGATACCATGGATGTTTGCTTATGTCATGGACGGTTAACTGAAAGCTGACGTTATTTGTTTTTCACTGCGAGAGTTCTGGGAAAAATTGCTGTCTCTGTTACAAATTTGTTTATTATCTTCGTCCACAACGACTTCGTCGAATACGACAGTGATGAGGCGACAACTTGGTCAACTACCCACCCACTAGTTACCATAGCAGATTATGCTCGACTCTGTGATTGTGCGATTCAGAGCATTATCCCATGCGTAACCCCAAAGCCGGAAGCACGTCCGGCCAACGCCATTGCACTGCTAATTATTGCCTTGTTTTCACATTTTCGGCTTGCGACGTCACTTTGTGAAATAACTCTTCTTGCTGCATGCGGTCGCACAAGGAAACGAAATGCAGACGCGCGTGACAATAACGAAATGCACCAACAAGTTCCGACTCGCGATAATATGCGCCTAGTGCTTGGGGATTATGTCGGCCGGAGACAAAATACCACAACGCTCAGCAGTAAATAAGAAGAATTATGTATATGGCTGCACTCGCAAGACACTTGGAACGCCGAAGGAAAAGGACGTCCGAACCCGCACGATAAGGTGGCAAGACAACACATGAAGGAAGCAAAAACTTGTGGGGCATAGTGCAAAGAAGGTAGTCGGGTATTGCGAAGATGAAGACCCTGTAGGCGGGTACAAAGCAAAATACTGATAGAGAGCGGCACAGCGAACGGAGAGAAGACTAAGTGAATAAAGTTGGGCATCAGGACAACAGAGATCGAGCGTAACATGCCATCGTCTAGTTGCCATGAATGTAACTGAAAGATACCGGCGTGGCCGGCTCGCAAGGTGCTTCCAAAAAGAAACGTCTAACTGAAAAAGCTGCGAGGAGTACGGAGCGCATACAAATTTGTTTTGGGCATTTGGCATTTTAATTGCGGTATCTCCAGCCAGCCACGCCTGCAAGGATAAGGCAATACTCGAATTAAAGCACTTTTGAAAGGTGTACGAAAAGGCTGAGCAAGCTGTCCTCGATTCCACAGATCACTGGACGTCGGTCTGGTTGACGCGCACGAATCCACCGCTGTCGTCCTTGGCCTCGTCTTCGCTCTGCGATTGCGGGTCGGCCACCTAGAACGATCACGAATGCAGGGCACTAAGAATGGGACTGACCGACGGCGTCTTGAGGAACACATCCGTAGCGTCGTCTGACGCCATAGCACCACCCTTCTCGCCGTTGCTCATGGCCGACGAGGGACGATTGCCAGGCGCCAACAGCGATCCAGTGAATCGCGGCGGGCGTGGGTTGGGCAAACGAGAGTTGCGCCTGGACGGGTTGAACGCGTTGCACTTGAAGCAGTTGTAGGAGATCTGCTCGAACTCTTCGCGCAGCGCCATGCCGTTGTGCGAGTGGCAGTTGCGACAGATCAACGCGTATCTGGAACCGGGCACTTTCGAATGCTAAGTGGTTGCTTCGGTACGATACCTGTTGGACGGACCGTCACCCATCACGTAGTCGATGATGCGGTCGACCGGCGTCCGGCTCTGCTCCACGAACGGTCGCACTGGTCCGCGATTCACAGGTGTTAGGAGGCCAGGATCCGTCGGCATCCTGGCGTTCATTGGCGGCTTTATGACGAGAAGGTTCTTCTCTTGAGGCGGTGCACTAGCGTTCGGGTCCGGCGGAGGCGCAACCGACGAGACGGAGTCCGTCCTGGTGGCTTTTTCCTCGTTTTCAGCTAAAACTAGCGTTAAAAGTGTGCTTAAATTGGATGGTTACAACGTGAGCCAAGTTACTAACGCATACACACCTGGCACAGGCGTTTTCCTACCGCTACTGATGTCTTCCTTGCTCGACTTCATTCCGATATCGATGAGATCCTCCTCCGCGCCGTACTTCGCAATGATCTCCTTCGCCACCTTGAACTTCTCGGTCTCCTTGACGTTCTCGATGATAGCACGACGGCGCTCTTGCAGGAACTCGAGCCGTGACTGCTTCGTGTTGACACGCCAGTTGAGCAACGCCAACGCGACGTTCTTGAGGACGACGAAGAGCGCCGTCGAGAATAAGAGCGCTCCGAGGCAAATGCCCACGCGGACCTGCTTGGCGTGACGCGTGGTCCATGCCCACGCGGTTGTGGATGTGAAGACGAAGAACATCACCAGTGCAATGTAGAACACTGGAATTCCGTTTATCCGGACGGAAGGATGTTGACTACGAACCTGTGGTTCTTCTGCGCTCAACCAGTACTCGAATCCTCTGCTCCAGCTCTTTGATCTCCTTGACAAGGCCTTCCAGCTCAACGCTAGCTTCTTTCTTCCTCCGAAGAATATTGCCCATTTCGCTAAAATAATGCATGTTCCCCTAGTGCGCAGACGATTAATAACCAGCTCAAAAGACCAGACGTGAAATATTGACAAAAACAAGTACACGAGGTAAAAATTTCGACAGGGTCTCCTCTAAAAGTCCTTAGTCAACACGTAGACGTCATTTGGTTGTCGAGTCACCCGTTCAAACTCGCATCACAGGCTTTTTCGTGACAAGAATCAGCGTATCAGCGGGATTTTCAAAACGAGCGAATGCACCTTGCATTGAATAACCGACCAGGCAGGAGGCTTACTAGAACTAGATCGTGCTAGCCTTTTGCAGACAACAAGTGTCAGTGAGTACACTTAACGCTAAGCAAAGTATACAGCGACCGATGGCAGCGGCACACGCAAATTGTAATTTTTGAGTGTTATAGCCCACCGACAACTGTGGATTCCATTGAATGGAAGGGACTGGACAGAAAGTGTTCATACATAGGATCCGGCTGAGGCTAATCTTAGCGGTGTAGGTACTGGACTGGCGGCTAGCGAGATTATCGCTAGTAAGGTGTACATGTGAATTAAATTTTAGCGCCCTTCATTTGTTTGTAGGCCTAGCGCCCACCGTTTATCCTTCACATGCGCTAGGTAAGGTGCAGTACGAACCCAGCTATTGACCCACGGCACGGTTGCAAACCAAGCCTGCTCCTCGCCTTCATCTTCTTCCTCGAGTTGCATACTTCATTCGATGTTGACGCCACGGGTACTAATCTGCAGGTTTCTTCATCCTTGCAAGGGTCCTTGCCCGACTGCAACAACCACATGCGTCGCACGGGTATCACTCGTCCAAATAGGTATGCGCTGATGCCAGTCGTCGTAAGGCGGCCGCATTCTTCGAGCCTCGCTGAAATAGCGCATCCGCCGCCAAGAAACCAACCGACTACCTGTAACCTGCCCTCGTCTTCCGACGCCACTACTGATACGATCTCCGACGGCGGCCCGATGCGACTCCCTCAACGGCTGTCCTCCACGGCTGTCTTAAGTAAGCGATTACATCTACCTTTTCCGATGGGATCAGTCGTAATTTCATGTTCGCCGCGGGTACCGGTGTCTCCTTCGGTTCGCCGCGTAACCCGATGACCATGTTTTGTAACAATATGATCGTGCTTGAGGCCTAATTGCATGAAAAGTGGTAGGTGGCACGTTTCCATCCGAGTTGTGTATACCATAAAATTGAATTGATGGCATCAATTCAGTAAGCAACCGGGCCATTATGGGCACGTCACCTTTCTAGAAAGCCTTTCTTGATCTCTTCACTATCATGGCCTTCGGACTATAGTTGCCTTCAATTTTCCGCTACCAAGATCGTCGACTCACCTCACAACGGAAACTGCATCAGCCAACAATTTTAGGTTTCCACCATGTTGGCCACGGCTCCCGTCTACGCCCTCGTCGAGGATTCGAAGCCAAATCGCGTCTTGGCGGGAAACCTTCTACCAGCAAACAATAACAAGTCGATTCTCGAACTCGAAGAAATGTCGTCAGTGACGATCGTCGAGGAGACGTCGAAGGGTGTCACGCCAGTCGCTTTCGGTCTGTTCCATCAGTGCAACGCCGTTCAGGTACACAGTGTTCGACCTTATAGTTTAGACCATTTTGGTTTAGGCCTACTGCAATGTGGTCGTGCAGGACAATACCTACAAGAACGACTTCGTCACGGTCGAGAAGGTGAAGGCCAAGAGCGAAGAGCTCGGCGTTCCAGAAGATACCGCACATCGCCATACCGTTCTCAAGGTACTCTCGTTCACTTTGTCTTCCTCTAATAATTCGGCATACAGGTCGCAAAATTTGTGAACGAACTTCGCGACATAACGACACTGCCGCAATACTTCAGTGCATTCGGTGAGCGTGAAGCACGCCCGCTTCATCAATGCATCATTGACTCACTGGTTGATCAGACCGTCGGCGCAAAGCACTGGAACGTTGATTTGCGATGCAACCTCACTGTTGACCTCTACGATGACAAGTCTGAGTAGGACGGACATAAAGTCACGTAGCGTGAACTGATTCCATGCACTCTTAGCATTCACGAGAAGGATTCCGATGACATCTGGCGCGACTACGATGGGTTCGTGGTCGGCGACCGCTTCCGCTACGCTGAAGTTGAGATCGAGCGGTAAATTTACCAAATTCCGTAAATTTTTGGTGACTGTCGTTTTCAGCACGAAGCTTATCGAGGTTCTCGAATCCGTCGCTGCTTTCGACAGCGATGTCTCGTTCGAGTCGCTGAACGAGAAGTCGGCTGTATTCTTTCAAGACTACGATAGCAACGTGACCACGATGGATCGTGAGGCGTACCTCACATACCTGTTCACTCTGCCGAACGTATGCTCCCGGTTGCATATCCTTAACGAAGCTTAGTTGCTGTTGCAGGTCGCTGGTACGATCATGTTCGACGCTACCAAGCAGCCAGTAGGATACGTTCTCTCGCTCGGTGGTCGTATCCTCCAGTGCTACGCAGAGGGCGAAGAGTACATGAGGTACGCGAATTTAATAGTACTTGCTAGAATTGATCGTAACGTCGGGGCATTGTTAGCCGGAACATTTGCATTTAGCCAGCTTCTTCACAACCACTGCAACAATCGCATGACGGACACTTCCATCAGCTTCTTTACTCGACTGGACGAGAAGTTCCCCGTGACGGAGAAGATCCGTGAAGCAGCAAAGCACACTCGTCGCATTCGCCGGTTCCACACAAGGGCTGTGCCGGCTAGCGTCAAGTGGCCGAAAGTGTACCTCCTCAACGTCGGCGTTCACCTGTTCTAAGCGGATTCATACATGACAGTTGTCTACTGTTTTCAACAACGTAACAAATGTGTCTCGAAGATTGCCATTCCTACTTGTTTTGCCAGAGAAGTACTCAAATAAATTCACCTTCTAGGGTGTGCCCTATACGATTTTACAAGTTTAGACCTTAGAACGTACGGGTAGCCATTTGAACTTTACAAATTTTAGTCGACCCTACTGCACGCATATTAATCGCATAGTAGCTGTGTTGACCTGTCTCACAGCGGCTCTTAGCGAGGCGACTCTTTGGAGGGACATAAAAATGCGTCATAAAACCTTCTGCCACCGCAGGACACATACGTTATCAGCGCGTAGGTACTGGCGCTTCCGTTTGCTAGTGACAACCGCGAATTTCACCTTGTTGACTAAATGTTCAACAACGACTTCGAGCCTCCGAGATCTGGCTTGAATCGCAAGCCACCCGAGTTCACTTCTCCTCCGCCACCTCCACCTCTGTCTAATGGGCCTCCGTACTTGCCCACGACTCAGAACGTCGATAACCGGCACTATTACCGCGATGATCTAGCCCAGCCCCGTGTTTACAGCGTGCAACAACCGCTAATCGAAAGTGAAGTAAGCGTGACAATATCGACTATTGTGTGCTCACAGTGTGTTACTTTGTCCTCTTTTACAGGATGATGAACTTGAGTACGATCGAGTTGACTGCACGCCTCATATGTGTGCGCATCCATATGCTCTGCTACGTTGGTTTGAGCTGGTTAGTTTGATATTGATTCGGAATCGCATAATGCTCTCCAGGTCATGTACTTCATCCTGCACTGGTTGGTCCAGGTCTCCTGCGCAAATACCACATGTACGATGATACTGAACGAGTTTGGCGACAAAGCAGTGCTACAGGTTAAGTGAAGACACCGATGCCGTTAAATAATGAAAGTTAAGAGCGTGGTACTGCTGGTCATCGTGGGCCTAGCATTTGCAGACATCGCAATCCTTGTGGCCTACTCTTTCTAGCATTACTACTTACTTGTTTTCCGAATTAGAACTCCACGGGGTTATAATTTTCAGAGGTTACGGTTAACGGGGTTACATTCGGACCTGCGATGCTACTCGGACCGTGGTTCTCATTCGGAACCAGTGCTAGCGAAAGTCCACCGACTCATAAAATACTCACAATGGGAGTCGAAATGCCGAAACGGCAAGGAAGTTTCCTCGGGGATTCGTAATTACTCCTCGAGTTCATCCAGCAGTATATCGGTGGTTGTCGAGATGCGCGCGAATCCGTTTTCGATGAAGATCGCACCCTCACTTCCGATACTCGGCAATTACCGCATTCTCTCACGATCGACTTCCTCCCTGAGGCAATGTTTTTGGAATCGATCCACATGATGTTGTCAGAGAACCCAATAGCCTATATGTTTGCACTATGGTGGTGCCCAAGTTTATCGTAATGACTGCTTGCGCTAAGCTCATGTCCGGCTCGATTTCAACTCAGTAGCTTTTTGTTTCGATCTGGCAATACCGCTCAAGGTTTCATCATCCGATTTATGAAACTCTAAACCTTGCCGGTTTTTAGATGAGGCTACGCCTCTTCTCGTCAGGGATATTATTAGGGCTGCTCTGTGGAGCAGCGGAATACACCAAGCATGGCGGCTCTTGTGGGGACGACGGCATACCCTACTTAATTTCAATTGACCTGAATGGACGCCCGGGTATGCCCGTAGTCGTGTCTGGGTTATGCCACCAAGTAACTTGTAGAGATGCATTGCGACAGTCCGGAGTGCTTTGGCAGGAGGCCGAAGTCACCAGATACAGCAATGAACTACGACGAATACGACGACCCGGCGGAGGACTACTACCCACCGTTTAGGAGGCGAAGGCTACGCCGCAACTCGGAAAACGTCGCTGTAAGTACACTGGTCTAGAACAGTCCTAATGTGGCGACGGCATGGTATTGGCTTCGCAGTCAATATGCTCGTAGAAACTTCGAACGATTTGCCTGCGCTTACCATCAACGTGCTAATTGCGCTAATAACTGCCTGCCTACCAACGGCAATAAGCAATCAACGCTAATTTGCCTGCCTATTGAGCGTGTATTTGTGCTTTAGGAATGTGACGGAAAATACGGCGATACCGTGTGTTCCGCCAACAATGAGTGGACGGGAGGCGTCGCCGAAGGTTTGTTTACAACACTTGTCGTCGGCTCTAATATAGCTGTCTAGTAAACAACGGTACGCACATCTCGCTCAAGATGGAGTGCTGTCGATATGACGGGCTCAACTATGCGACGGAGCTCAAGACGCTAGTGCTTCGTCCAGGCGATCGCTACGTGGGTGGCTCGGTCAAAGCAGATGGAAAGCTGGTAGCCTTCGACCTGATCAAGGAGCTTCGCAAGAACGTCACGGCAGCAAACGAGTAAGACCGGGTTTTCTTTTGCACTTTGACCATATTGTGGAAAACTGGTGAATACTATTTGCCTTTTCTAGAGTTCGCTACGTTGTCAACATATACCGCATGAGCTGCACTTCTGAAGCTGATGATACGAAGAAAGGTAGGGTAGAACATTGACGTTACATGACTCACGAGTACGACTAACTTATCGCTTTGCAGCTGCGGGACCTTCGAAAAAAGCTGATAAAGACGAAGAACGGAACGATCGCTCGACTGGGCAGAAGCGAAGTCTTCGCATGCCTCCGGACGAACAAATGGCCGCTCGAAGGCGTCCTCATTCGAGATATTTCCGGCCAGGATATGAAATGCCTTCAGAAAGGTACCAGCTTACCTTTTGGACACGCTTCGTTGACACCTTCTAGGCGACGCCATCCCGCGCTTGGTGGCTACCGGGGCTACGGGCGACGACGCCACCGACCGCCGCACTACCATACTCCAGCAACCATACTCCGCAGACGCTATCGACCGGTTTACGACGACGAATACGACTACTACGAGTCTGAGCCACCGCCGCGACGACCGTTGCACAAGCGACCGCGCACCCAATACGTGGAGGACCAACTATGGCCAATCGCGTACGCGCCTAAGAACAAGGCTAAGGCGTTTGCCGACACAGCTTTTGAGGCCCAGTCACAGATCCCATTAAAGGTCGGGTCTTTAATTGTCAAGAGGATCCTGCTAAAGTCGGATTTCAGGCGTACGACGAATACAACACTGCACCCCCGAATCAGGCACCTGTGTACAACGAAGTGCAACCGGCGGCCCAGCCAGAGCCTCAGCATCACGTGGAGCAGCAACAATACGTGGCGCCGCCACCGCCTCAGCAGCCGCCTCCACCAGTCGCAGCGCAGGTACCGTCGAATCCCAGGAAATTTGAGTACACCTTGCTTAGGGGTATCCCACCGTGAACACCTTCGTCCAACCGCCTCCTGCGCCGCCACCGCCACAACCTGCGTATGCGGCCTACCCAGCGCCACAAGACTACGGTGGAGGTGGCGGTGGAGGATGTTCCGCTGGTGGCGGGGGATCTTGTGCCGCAGCGGTTCCGGCGGCTCCTTCGTGCGGGGGTGGTGGTGGTTCATGTGGTGGCGGAGGAGGAGGATGCGCTTTGGCAGCTCCTCCGTGTAGCGGTGGTGGTACCGCTTGCGCGGATCCTTGCGCGGGAGCCTATGCAGCTATTCCGGCACCTGCCTACCCTGCGTACCCAGCACCCGCGTATGCATACCCAGCTCCTGCTGCTTCGGTAAGTGCCTTAAAACGGACGGTGTGGCAGAGTTAAGTTCTAGTCCGGCGGCTTGAACGGTGCCTTCACTGCGCTGCAGTGCTTCAGCGGTGATACGCTAGTACAGACGCCTGAAGGCCCAAAACGAATGGACGCCCTTAGGGCTGGTGACATGGTGCTATCGGTAGAAGAATCGTTGGTACGTTCCGTAGCCTTTCGTCTTCTGCTGATGAATGATGCATTACCCCTATTATTGACTTCAGATATCCTACTCACCCGTCATAATGTTCCTGCACAAGAAAGAAGAGGAGAAGGCGAGCTTCCGAAAGCTGGAGACAAGCGACGGAAAACACTTGAAGTTGACAGCCTACCACTTGGTACCAAAAGATTACGAGTTGGGAGATGTTATTGACGTGATGCCTTAGATCTACGTCACTAACTGCAAGGCGGGCGAGACCTTGAAGTTGGCGCACGCCAAAGATGTCAAAGTTGGAGAATGCGTCCACGTCGTCGCAGGAGAAACGCGCATGTTCCTTCGTTCATCCAGGCTAACGCGGATTACGGAAGTAAGCTAACGCAAGAGTCGTAATTTCCGAAGGCGTTTGTCCGCTTAGCTTTATCGGTTCGTCCTAAACATGTATTTAGGTGGAGGAGGAAGGCATCTATGCGCCTCTTACCGCCACCGGGAACCTTCTCGTCAACTCGGTGCTAGCTAGCTGTCACAGCAACATGGCGGCACAGACACTTCAGCAGACCTTCTTCTCCTGGTGGAGGGTTCTGTCCAGTGTCGGCAACAAAGTGCACGACGTGCTCTTCGATTCGTACTTCAGCCCTATCCACATATTGTCTTCGAGACAATCGGCGACTGTGCTAAGCAGTCTTGACGAGAAGACGGACGGTGATATACCGTTCATCGTCGAGTACATCACTTCCGCTATCGACCTATTCGTGCCAATGACCACTTACTGACATCCCAATCAACGTTACAGTTTCAAGATTGTTGTACTTTTGTCACACTGCGCCCGTTGTAAAGTGTAGAGCTTTAACAGTGTTAAAAAACTATGTGGGTATGCCGGCGGCATTGTGTTGTAGTGGTTGTCGCATCAATCCGACACATAGAAGGCCGGCAGCTGGGAATGGGGCTCCAAACGTGAGCCTAAAACCTGATTCTGACAAGTCCTCTCTCCACGGGACAGAATAAAAATCTGTCAGCCAAGCAGGTTCGACTCTGCACGTCCCGGGGCGTCGTCAACCCGGTATTTTGCGTGCTTTTCCATTCCGTTCACCATGGGTCTCGTGGTGTAGTGGTTATCACATCTGTCTAACACACAGAAGGTCGGCGGTTCGAGCCCGCCCGAGATCAACTTCTTTTTTTCTCGTTTGCAACGTGGCGGAAAAGCACAGTATGGTTAGAAAGACCCGCTATGCGACGTCACGCAAGCAGGTTCAGCCTTAAGCTTGTAATAGGTGCAAGGGAGATAGCTGATGTTATTAAGCAGACCTTTCCATTTTTTCCGGCTACATGTGGAGAATGCCATCGATCGTCTACCACAGGAAAAAGGTTTCGTTTCTACCACAAAAAAGAAAAAATAAGAGTTCTTCTGAAATTTTTAGAACATCGAAAGGCGGGCAACAGTGACAACAGTGAAACAAACCTGTGCGGAGGCCGGGCTTCCCTCAAGGGTAGGTGGGTGTGTCTCCCCCCAGGACGCGCGATGAAAGAAAAGAGCTGAATCCGCATTTTCTTGAATGAAATGAAGCGATGTTATCACCACTAAGCGTACCACTATTAGCAAAGAGAATGCTTCTGCATATATACAGATCCGAAAAGCTCGAGGAAGAAGTAAACAGTAGTAACAGCCATCAGCTCACCTTCGACATATTATCAGTTCACCTGGAACAGTATTCCACCCTTCGGTATCGCCTAGTTCGAATGCTCGAGATGTTATTTTCTACCAACTCTAGATGCGTGCCGTGTTATGCTGACAGGCACTGCACGATGCCATGAAATCATGCACCGGTGCCATAAAAGTCCCACACCTTAATGCATCTTCTCTATGATTGAGTGCGGGCCATTAACGTCAACATGCCCATCGGGTTTTCTTCGTGTCCGTCTCGTGTTTTTGGGAATATTTAGCCGAACGATCCCGCTTCCAAACAACTGACTGCCACCGGGCGCTCTCACTCATCGCTTCGCACATTTCGCGGAGTGACGGCATCGCTGAGTGAGCAGGTCGCTCGCCACGTTCATCACCTGAACGGCGGGCGCTGGCGGTGGGCCGAGGAAAAAGTGTCTGTTATGGCCGTTGCGGATCACCGCCAACGGCAGCAGCCTCTGATGGCGGCCGCGGTGACAGCCGACTGTTCGAACTTAGCGCCGCACTCGTCCGCACTAGCTACATGCGGAACTTTTTCTCTGGAAAACTCTTCTGCTCCTCACGGTAATATAATCTCATGTTGCAGATGTGTGAAAGGATGAATAACTTCTCCTTGGTTGTCTGGCCACCTTGCGACTGTTGTGTGGTCCCGGTGGTCCAGGAGGAGCAAACGCCATCCTAATCCTATCCCAGCTTCAATCAAAGACGTTCATGACGTCATGAGCCTTGTCACACTTTCCCTACACGTTTGATGAAGCACTGTAGGGATTTTTTTTGAAGCACTGTAGGGAGTTTCACTTAAGTAATGTTCTTGTTGTTGCCTCTTAGAGCTTACACCCATACGATTTTATAAGCCGAAGCACCTGAAGTGGCGGCTGCCAGTGAGAGAAGCATTTCGATGCCAGTTTAGTTTTTTTCAATTTGAAAAGGTGAAGCGGTCGTAGAGCTTCGAAAAGTCAGAGTCCAGAATCGATACCCTCTTCGATGGAACTGCATAATGTTTACCGCCTTAAACCCCATTAGTGGCAGCAAGCAAAGCTGCGTGAGAGCGACCCCGATGAAATTGAGCGTCATGACGTGTGCCGAGTAGGGCTTCGTGAAGGGCAAAAGATCCCTGGTCAGGCCCTGATCTCTACCTCATACTTGCGGTACAAATGCGTCTGCTATACGCTTGTTAGTGACGGCGTCTTCCACGTCATGTTCCAAACCGGAACTAATTTTACAGATCTTTTTACGCCCAAGCCCTTCCCGGAACGCCGGTCTCTGTGGGAATTTCTGAATTAATGATCAGTCGCGAGTAGTTGCGTGCCAAAATAGATGATGATCTGCGTAATTAACACGACCTGTAATTCGATGCTCCAACGCATAGTTTCCTAAACATGAGCAGTGCGTATTCGTATGCTTGTTTTCTGCCTTGGCACCGCACCGAAATTGGATTCGCCACTTCTGAAAATGCCTATCGAGCTCCAACTGAACCCAAGTTTTGCGGGAATTAAGCCGACTCTGCACAGGCGCAATTTCCGCGGAAGTCTACTCGGCGAACGTCCCCTGAGGCGTTTGGAAGAAATAATAATTTCGATTATCGCTATCTAGACTGTGACCCGAGCGAGCAACGTGAAGTTGGTGTCGTTTCCGCTTTTTTCGCCGCAGTGATCCCATGGCCTGGGGTCAAGTTTCGAAAAAGCGCTAGCAACGTTTCGCCCTGCAGAGAACTCGGCTCATTGAATTATGCCGGCTCCCATTGTTTCGCGATTTCTGCCAAAAACGGCTTCGACCGTCCATGAAAGGCAACATCGGGACGCTGACGAACGGGTCCATATGTATCATCAGATATATAGCTTCCTTTTGATAATGGTGTGCTGTCTTGCAGAGGGCGTTTCCCGCGGGAATACGTAGTTCACTTCATACGTGATATATTTCCCTGCCGGCGTTCTTTTCCCGAACGTGTGTTCCGCCATACACATGTTTTTCGTGCCAAAAACAATTGCGTGTACTCTTACTCGTTCGCAGACTTTATTCGCGCGATCGCCGAAGTGACGTCTTCAAAGCTGAAGCGCTACAAGAAAAAGGTCGTTCGCGTCCTGCAAGCACTGACCATTTGCTCAACGAAGGCTGGTGACCGCGTGAAGCGTATGGACGAAGAGGAACGGCACAAGCGAAGAGACAATCGGTTGATGCGCGGCATTTGCCGGTACAGAAACACGAAGAAGAAACTAGGCAAGACTACGCCGGCCGACAGGGTTTCACGGTTAGTCGAGCGCTATTGGTTGAAGATGCGCTTGGTATCTTTAGCGCTGAGAGCAGGAACGGGTCGCCGCCGTATGCAACTTCTGAAAGGTAGGCCACAGGAACAAGACAACGCTTTGGTAGCTGCGTTCTTAGCACTTCGCTCAGCAGTCACGCGGCTTCCGAAGAACGAAAGAAGAACGTGAGGCAACGGCAACGTCGACGAGCGGGTTCTCCAAGGTCGTACTTGCAGACCTTCGCTGTGAGTATTTCTCATGTGTTTACCTTGGGAAACGACTTTGCCCGCTTCCAGGAGTGCTGCACATTTCACGGGGTTCGTGACATTCGTCTATCGGGCTACCCGCTAAGGCGCATTTGGTGTACAATTATGGTCGTATCATTCCTTGCCGCGTTAAACGGCTGCTACAGCATAATGTACGTCACTCATTGCTCTAGCCGGATGCGTACCGACGTGTGTTTCAGAATGGAGTACGTAGAGCGTCCGGTGGTTGTATCGTACTTCATCGAGGAAGCCAGTAAGTTTTGCTATTGCCTTATAAAACTTGAGAAAAGACCATTAAAACTTTAGTGGCGAATAGCGAGCTAAGGGCATGCAGAAACCAATCAACGCTAACATATACTTCACCTAGGTCGATTACCGCTACCTGATGTTGTCGTGTGCCCACTGAATCGATATAACGCCACATATCTGAAATCTCTTAATGTCAGCTTCGAGCTCTCTCAGTATTTGGAGCTAGCATATCCAAGTCCACTCGTTCATTCCTTCCAACTGCGACAATTTCCTCGCATCATGCGCCGCATCAACGAGCTTGACGACGAGTTGAACCTTCTATTAGAGGCGATCGGCAACAAGACCTTTACGGATTTCATAAAAGAAGTAAGCCAGAATTAGATAAATACCCCAATACCGTGACTTTAAGGCCGCCATCGACTGCAGTGCCTTCTTCGAGGACGTTCGAGTTTGCCAGAACTTAACTGAAATTATGACGTCAGCAGGGAAATGTTTTCGGATACGTGGCATAGACCAGGTGAACCATTATGCTAGGTGTCCAAGTAACACGTTTACGTATAGCAAGGTGACGGGTACGGTCAAGGAATGCGGCTGGTCATTAAGCTACCTCATCATCTGTACAATCCGGGCGTAAATCAAATGCTTAATTACGGCATTGCGGTAAAACTGGCCGAGAGGGATCGAGGCATTGATAATGACTTAACCTTTATACCTGCAGGTTTGTGGGTCGGCATTTGTGCGTCCTGCATCACCAACTTCTTGTAGGCGTACATGCGATTATGCCACTGACGGCAACTCGCTACGAGTTCAAGGACGACCCGCCTCGGTACAGCTGCGACAAAGATGAGGATAACACCTACAGCAGGGTGTGGTGCTACGAGGTAACTCTCTTCGGAAATAGATGTAGACCGTCGCATTTCGCACCTAGGTCTGCATCACTGAACGTGCTGAGAGGACGTGCAACTGCTCGCTGGCTGCGGCATCTCGTCCGATGCACGACAATATGTGCACCACCCTACAGTTCTTTACTTGCTTCGCACCCGCGCTCTTCGTAGATTCCGGCATCGATCCGGAGGTAAGTGGCCTTCTGCGCGATGTCTTTACATCTGCACTTAGCTCTCGCGAATGTGCAAGGAACGATGCAAACCGCCGTGCAAATACTGGCAATTCATGAAGCAGCCGAGCTTTGCGCCCTTCCACACTGACCACGTAAGAACAGGACGTTTTTAGGCAACGATTGACGTGCGCGATTTAGGCAAAATTCTTCGTGAAGAACGACGAAGAACTGGAGGAATTAAAGCACACTATACTGCTGGAAGTTTTCTACACCACTCTGGATCACACGTATATCAAACACGTCGATGCGGTCACCGCTAATACACTCGCGGCTCAACTTGGAGGTAAACCTCGCTTGACAGGAAGCTGGACCCACAACTGCATTCAGGTCAATTCTCGCTATGGGTCGGCGGCTCCATCATCTCAGTCATCCAAGTAGTCCTCTACCTTACTCTCGCAAGCATCGTCTCTTGGTGGAAGGGCATGCGCAAGGCCAGACGACGACGTCAACAGAACACACCGAACACCAACGAATCCACCGTCGAAGCACCGACGGTTATTGTCCGCTGCGACGGGGAGATGGAAATCCCCAAGACGGACCTTGTCTCCCCGGTGAGGGACCAGAAAGTGAATAGCGCAGCACTCAATGGCGAGAAGGGCCATCGAACGCATCAGAATGGAGTGGTGCCACACAATTCGACTGAGGTAGCTGAAACGCCGGTTTACGTTATAAGCCCACTTTGTTTCATTTAGAAAGCCTCCTTATTGCGTGACGCGGACACGTCAGTCAGCGATAAGGATGTGTGGAGGATCTCTGGTCATGAACCTCCGCCGAACAACGTGTACCGGAACTCTATAGTAAACTTCAACAGAGGCGCGGAAGTGCCCAGCACAGGGTCATATGAGAAAGAGATTCTTTGTTAGTTGTTGACAGATTTAAATAAAGAGTACAAACTGTTTAGAGTTTTGGCAACCGTAAGATTGTTCCTAGCGTCATTGCCCTCCAGACTATTTTGCCCTTTTGGTAGTTGACCGCTCGGAACGCTTGGAATAACCACTGAAGTTTGTGTTATCAAAAAACCGCTTGCGTTGCGGGCTCATCAAACATTCCGAATAAAATGTGTGGGTGCGCCTTTTCAGGAAGAATGGTAAACGACGTTTCGATGCGTCGATGAGTCGTACGGTCAGACGGCAGCTAACTTCCTCGCTTATCATCAAACGAGACCTTCTTTCGTGTAATACCTGGAAGGAACCACGGCTTCTCAGAGCCAAAAATTCAGCAAAGATTCGATTTTCGGTTTCTCGCCTCAGATGTTTAGTGTTGAAGCGCAACCATTTACTGTTTGCACCTACTATGCAGTTAACATTTTTACTGGTCCCGAAAGAGCACATGTTTACGTCATGAATCGCTAAAAGGGTTCTTCAGTAAAGTCCACCGGGCGGGAATTGCCACCGACCGCGGAATATATTAGCGATCACGAGAAGTTATGGCCACGGAAACCGTCACGAAAGCCGATGTACAGGACGTGTTTTACGAGATGACCGGCGGTGGCGTTCTTGAACAGGTAGAGTTTGTACCGCTACGACGCACGTTCTAGGTGGCAAACGCAGATACATTATAGGCTAGCAGTGAGCGTCGCAATAGTTCCCTTCATTCGTTTGCCAACTCGCGAACGGACACACTGAGCTCGGATAGCACTCTGCGCGAAGAAACTGGAGGTGACCCTCTGCTGGAGGCGGTCAGTTATCTATCACCCAGTTGCTCATCCATGTGCGGATCGCTAAAAGCGGCTTTTAGGTATTCGCCGCTATCAAGCTTCCCGATGTTGGCCTGCAAAAATCGAACCGTACAACGGAGGAAGAGCAGAACTACGCTTTGTCCGTCTTGGACGATGTCCTGAATCGACAGAACTCCACTGCAAGCTCCATTAGTCTGGATGACGTAGGCCATGCGTCAGCCCATTCCCACACTCATTCGAGGCATTCGACGGTGGTCACGCACACCGAAAGCGTCGTCACTAGGACCGAGAGCATTAGCGAGGAAACGGATGAGGTAGACATGCTTCGCGAGATTGGGTGTCTAGCCGCGTTTTTAGCTGACTGAACTGCCAAATGGTGATAGAATTCATGAAGTAGCACTAAATGGCGGGCCTCGGCTGCGATCGTTCACCATTGACAGTCAAGTGTCTGTTGCTGAGACACGCTACGGAAGCTTCGACGTGCATGACAACGACGGAAACTATAAGGTACAGAAGTCAAATGTCAGTATGGACACGAACGGCAGAACTTAGGGCGAAGAACTCGATCTATACCATGACGAAGTCGCTTATATCCGGCCCAAGAAGAAAATGTGGAGGGTGGTGAACGTCACTCGTACTGAGGATCATGCAGCCGATAAGGCGCAAGAAGAAACGGCTGCTCATAACAAGGAAAAGCTCATCCAAGAGTACAATGAGAAGATGCGCCTAGTTGAAGAGCAACGGCGACTGGCGGTAAGCATGGCAGTATTTTAATAGTAAAGGGTGAGCCGTGTTTAGCTGAAAAATGTCGAAGAAAGCATGGTTGAGCCGTCAAAGCCGCATATCAACGGATCGTCCCATAAAGCACGAACTGTTTCTTCGAGCTCCGGGACTGTTACCGAAGGTACTCACGTTTCCATTCTCTATCGTGTAGCTGCTACCACTACCTTATAGACGGAATTCGTCGTAGAATTTCCATCTACGAAGAGGAAGTCGGCATTCCTGACGCCCTCGAAAAGCAGCTGGATGAAGCACAACCGATATGTCGGGAAGGCGAGATCGAGTATCTGCAGCCGCAGATGCGTCGCGAAGCGTTGGACGATAGCCTTGAGCGCATCGTCATTGGCGGAGAACAGGAGCCGACAGAAGACGACAAGGTTCGAAATTTCAATGTCTTTGCATAGCAGTGCATGGCAGTAAGCATGCAACGCGTTGCAGGTTGTTCTCCTTTTCGGCCCTGTGAGCTCCGGTAAAACATTGCTGGTGTATTCGATGCTCAACTTTTTATACGACGTTAAGAAGGAACATGAATTCAGGTAAGCTCTGCAGGCATCTCGGAGGTACGGACGCGCATTAGTTTAGGTTGGCCGTAGAAGACCCACGAAAAATGCAGCCCACCCATAAACTTACGGCATACACGTTTAACAACACTCTCTACCCGTTCCGCGTTACCATTGTGGACACGCCCGGAGTTCCGAACAGAGAAGGCTATGGTGAGACGTCCAAGTTGGTTCGCAGTTGGTTCCAGAAGGTACGTGTGGTCCTGCATCACCCTAATAGGCCCTACGTCATAGGAGTTGCATGCGGCTGGTAAGTTCCGCCTTGATGCGATCAGCATCGTATTGCGTCATGACGAAGGCGAACTGAAATGGCCGCTGGTCAACGAGCTCGCGGCCATCAAGAAGATTTTCGGAGACGACTTGGCCGGTCACAACGTGCTACCCGTGGTGACCTTTGGCGAGGTACGTCCTCAGCTAACGTTACAACAGATGATGATGCTGCGGTTCTGTTAAGGTTCTACCGCAGCCGCACGCCATCCGATCGTTGGTGATGGCCAACATCAGTTTCATGGACTACTACAAGGTCAACAACAGTGGCATGTTGCCGCTAAGACCATCGATGAATGCACTGAAGCATTCGCTGTACAACAAGCATGCGATAGTCTCGCTCGAGCGCTACTTCCAGGACCTACACGACCTGGTTTCACCCTTATTAGCAGTACTTAAAAGTCGCCAGGCATCGTTTAATCATTGACTTTTCCATGTTTAGAGAGTTTCGAATAAAATACTAAATAGAGTCTTGGCCGCTATATAACGGGCAGAGCGTCCTATGCAAAAAGGAGTGTTGCAGGGTAACCGTCAGTAGTGTGGGTCAGCGTCTCGCTTATCTCGGTCTCGCTGTGGTTATCCCGGTCTCGCTGATTTTCTCCGGCTTGCAGTCCATAGGAGGTGGTTGGCAGTTCTGCATTCATTCAACAAGCACAGAAGCAGCTATGTTGTGTCATGCTATTGCCTAGCAGCTTCAACTTTCCACTAAGGCTATTTCAAATTCGCGCCATTGGCATACTGACGATGACGACAAACAACAAAATAAACGTTCACCCTCTTTCGTGAGCAGGTTACTGCTGATTCACGTTATTGTCGGTTGTCATGAGAACATTCGCACAGTCATTTGACTTTCCTTCGCGCAGGTAATACGTCGATTTTCAGACACCATGTCCGTGAACAATGCGAATACGCCCGATGGACGGGGAGTTCTCATCTTCAACGGTGAAATGTAAGCCACAACTGACAGAGATGTGCATTACTGGCGAGAACGTTCAGGATTCTGGTGTACTCGAAGGAGGTGGTGCTGAGCTTTGAGCGCGCTCCTGAGCCGATGTTCAAGGGAAAGAAATACGGAAATCTCTACTTGACGTCGCACAGGGTAAGGAAGTTCTGCACATCTGAACAGGGTGGGATTCTTTAGATATTTCGTAAGGCCATGGATGAGTTGTAAATGAGTTACCTTTCTTCTTCCAGATAATCTTCATCAACACCGACCCGAAGGACCCGCTCAGGTCGTTCTCGATGCCGTTCCACTGCATGAAGGGTGTGAAGCTCGAGCAACCGATCTTCGGCGGAAACTACTTAACCGGTTGGTTCTGCATCGGGCTTTTAAGGTTTACCGTCAACCTGTTCCAGGTCAAGCGCTGGCGCAGCCGGATGGGAACTTCAACGGGGACGTCACGTGGCGACTCACTTTCAACCGCGGCGGATGCATCGAATTCGGCCAGTCCCTCTTGAAGGCCAATGACATGGGTATGGGACATCCGTTTTGGCTCTACGGCCCATTTCCTGCTCAGCCGCGTAAGAGGCGCCTGGGCGGTTGCGTCCCGTGCTGTTGTATACCGTTCTTCATACTCTGAGCGGAATAAAGCTGGACTTTTCTCGATCATGGATCGGTGCCATGCATACAAACCGCTTCCGCTTGCATTGACGCTAACCTGCCCCGCTTGTCTAACCCGTTTGCAGTGCGCTTTAATATTGCTTCTTTAGCGAACAGCTACCGCCCGCGAGATGCGCCGCCGGCATACGCTCCTCCGCCCGGTACGTACTACTCACCACCGCCATCCTACTACATGCCGCAGGCGGGCCAGTACAACGGGTTCCAGGCACCACTTCACGCATTCCCGGATCAACCAGAACGTCAGTTTTTAAAGCGAATGTCACAAGTAAAATTCAAACCTTCTGAGAGTAGTCTTAAAGTATTGAATTCCCTAGGTGTAAAAGGCCCTAAATTGGAAAATCCTAAAGAGGTTAGTCTTCCGAGTCCCTCAACCGTGTTGTACACTTTAACGCTTGCAGGTTTGACGGTCGATTCGCCAAAACGTTAGGCTATAACCATTAGCCCACTGAATTCGACGTTAAATTTCAAATATCAAGCAGAAATATGCGGTAGCAGTTTCCACGTTTTCTTTTAGCCAACAGCGTGTTCATGTACGAGCAGCCACCGCCTTATCCGGGAATCGGGCCCGACCGTCCGCCAAATCCCACGACTGCAGCGCAAAGCCACGAGAACACGCCGCTTCTGTATCCGTCCGTTGGCGGCAGCAACGCAAGCGCTCCGCCGTATCCGGCTGCACCTCCGGCGTACAATCAGGCGTCGGCCCTGCCGGCTAAGCCGAAAGTCGACTAAGCACCCGGCCATATCACCTGAGATTCGGCTGAACGAGTCTCGTCTACGTAACAATTGACCCCATTCCCGTGGCCGTTCACAGATACCTATTTATTCTTCGGTGCAATCTTTCAATAAACTGTCCATGTCTATTTCCGCACAAAGTGTAAGGACACAGCGCAAGAAGAAGTGGGAACAGCGAACGAGAGAAAGTACAAATATCTCCTAGGGTTAATGTAAAGCTGGCACCTTTGTTACGGTTTCTTTGTGAGGCTCATGCCGAATAATTTCGCTCCGAGGATGCTAGAATTTAGGTCCTGTAGCCCGAGTTACCCCGGCCTGGAGACTGTGAAAGCAGAACGAGTTTCCACCGTTCCGTCAAATACTTTCATTGTTAACAACAAGCTGATATCCTGGATTTATTTTTGTTTCTTTCCGTCCTCCGTCTTCACTTCGTGCTAGTCTAATAGTTCACTAGAGCCAGCTCTCATTAACTTGTGCATCGAATTTTGGCATTGTGTTCGCCGGGTACGGCATATAGAAGCTGAAACACGCAAATAAGCATTTACTTCCGTGTAGGGAGCTTCCAGGAACAGAATCGCTTGTGTGCATTGTGACTTGATGGCTAGTGTTCGAAGTTCCCATTTTAGGCCGAATGGCGGACGATGGTAACTGCACGACTCACGGGAATCTCGACGGCCAGGCAATGCCAGACGCCATGGTTAGTTCATCGCATGCCAGTTCACGTACATAAGTGAATCCACTGAAAATGCTTTCCATAATTCTGGTCTTGCTTCTGTTAGGGCACAAAGTCTAGGTTCCATAATGGAACTTACATTTGGCGTTTAGCGGAATCATGAAACTGGTCCGTCTGTAGCAGACCTCGCTGACGATGAGTTAACGGGCATCGCGGCCATTCGTGACCCTAACGTTCACGAGGAGCCTGCTACAGTCGATCGTCGACCCAAGCCTCGACAACCGGTAAGCGCACAAGTCCTCGTCTTGTAACATCATGAACTTCTAGCCTCGTTCCCAGCCGAAGCCGACGCAAGTTCGCCCTCAGCAGCATGCGCCAGCGATACCGCAGACGGAAGAAAACGCCGTTCTGTACGACGCCACGATGATTGAGCATCCAACGACGAGCACGATGACGGCAGTGGCTCCCCGTCGACTCGTTGCAAAGCCGTCAAGGATGAAAACGTTAGTTTTATCTTAACACGCTATGTCTGTTTAAGCCGCCTGATTCGCTAAATTAATAGCGTTTAGAGCATTCAATGGCGCACTACAACTGCCCCAGTATGGGCCGACGGTGAAAGAGCACCTCCAGCAGCAGCAGTTGGCGCAACGGCAACATGAACATCAGCAACTCATGCAGCATTTGAAGGACGAGGACGATATGAAGAAGAGGAGGTGAGGGACGACAAGATACGAAGCTATGTACACAGTGACCGTTTTAGGGCTAACGCGAATGTTTCACAGCAAGCGGCCAGTACAGGTGCTCCCGGACAGCCCGCACATCACTACATAATCACTGAGCACGTCACTCCGAGCATGGCCGACGGCGGCGGTGATATGCACTATGATCATTACGGTGACAACATGACCTCGGTCAACTACCTCACGTATCCCAGCGGTGTCGGTGATCGTCAGAACTTAATGCCTGCCAACAACGCGTATGGGCCGGTTGATGGCTCTTCTCTTCCCCACGCGACATCTCAGCCAGGGATGACGATGGTCTCACGTCCGGAGAACAATCGCGGACCTACTGTCGGCCCGACGACTCACCGCTACATTGTCACAAGCTCTTCGCACCCACAACAGTTCGCGGGACATGCGCCAGTACACGTCCATGCGGACGCAGCTCCACCTCCACGGCAGATGGTGGCTCCTCCTATCCTACGACAACCGAAGGCCACAGGCATCAAGGCGAAGACCACGAAGATGAAGATCGAGAAGGACCCGCTCTTGTCGACGATCGATCGCGTCGCGTCGGGTGATGTGCCTCTCAGTGCGTCGATGTCGAAGCGCATAATGAACGACAACCACGACCTCTTTTCGGACTTGGAGCCCGCCGAATTCGACGCGCCCGTGCCTGCGAAGCCTCCACTGAAACGTGTACGGGCCGCGGGTGGTCAGGCAAAAGGCCGGTATGTGCCAAATCCAGCATGCATGACTTCTGCAATTTTGTGCTTGCAGGGCAACAACTGCAAAGGCTGCAAAGAGTGTCGGTGCTAATCAGCAGCAAGAAAACGGCGAACCGACGGGAATGAACACAGCAAGATGGCAGTCACCAAGCCAACAAGCGAACTACGGATTTATGCCAATCGAGCCTGCCATGCAAGAATACAACGATCATCATGCATACCAGTATGTTTTTCGACGAAACTACTCGATTTTTTCACTGGTCACATAGACTCCCAAAGAGTTTGATAAAAATATGTGCCGTATTCTGTGTGTTTATTCCGTATTCGGCTTAGATGGCATTCGACGCTCAACATTCTCAACAACACGCCGGGTACATGGACAGTGCTTCGCGTGAGCAGGCAACCATGAAGACCGAACTTCCACCACTTCAGGAAGGACAAGGCCGTGGCAAGCCCAAGGCATGCGTCATCGGATTTGCTAACAATCTCTTAACGGCACCTTTGTAGACGGCTGGAGGTCAAACAGCTGCCCAATCCCAGCGTCCAACAATGGTGCAAAAGCCACCGCCTCCGAACGTCATGCCGTCAACGCTGAACACCAAACCGTTGCCATCCACGCTGAGGGCCAGCCCTGCTACAGACATGCGTCAATCGCCTGTGACCACTCAACAACGACATCCGCCGACTTCTCGCGCCACACCAGCGGCACATCCTGGCTCATCCAGCTCCATCGTGATGGCGTCGTCTTCTGCCGGACATCCAGCGCCGCCCATTAGCTCCTATCGGGTTCCGGTCGGCGGCGGTCGTGCACAACTTGTGGTTCGGCAACGGGACGCCGAATTCAAGAAGTACTCCGAGAAATTGTACCATCTCAAGAGGACAGTGCGAGCGCTGGTCTACGTAAGCGTAGAAGCACGACAAGGCACTTAACCGACTGTTTAGAAGAACGCAGGACTGTCGGACGAGGTCGGTCGGCTGCAAGAGCGAATACACATTGTAACAGAGGAACGAAAGTAAGCAAATGTAGTGCTTCGTTTTTTTGGAGGGGGAGAGGCCCAATGCTTGCCACAGGCTTTCGATCTCGAATACCTATACAAAAGTTGAATTTGACTATCGCATTTTTGCCCATTGCCCACCAAAGCAAAGCTAACTGCTAAGCAATATCGACAAAATAACGATCATGCCAAACTAACCTGGCCTGAGCATGAAAATTAGTTTCGGCACTGGACTGATCCTCACGCATGAAAATTCAGAACTCTCGCGAAGCGTCTGCAACACCACGAGCGGAACAGGATGCGTCGAATACAAACGCAGCAGCGTAAGGCTGCAGCGGCAGCTATGCGTGGTTCGGACAGTGCTAATGCACCTGTAACGCCAAACGGACATTCTGGCCCCAATCGAATTGGAAGACCGCGCAAGATCCAACAGCAGCAGTCTCGCTCGACCGTCGAGTCAGAGCAAGGGCTCTCGCGAAACGAGGGCGAGAATGGAGACTTTGACACTCATGCCGGTTTGTTAGTTTTTAAATGACACATACCAATGATGAATTAAGGCTCTTTCCCCGGAAACACCAGTATGACACCACTCATGGTACACACGTCGTCGGAGAACGCGCTGGGCCTGCCTTCCGACATGATGTCCTCACCCGGCTACACTCCGACGTCCAACATGAGTCCCGCTACGAGGTCAGCGCGGATGTCACCTTCACCCGTGTCGACGAGAGCGAATTCTCGAGCAAGTCAGCTGCTGAGTGACGTGCCTGCAGTTCACCTACGCGAGTCTGCCTCTGCGGAACGCGTCTCTCCATCGAATCCCCAGATGCACTTGCGCAGGAGCAGTTTGTCGCAGGCATCCTCAACTACACCGAACTCGCTGCGTAGTCCAAATGTCTCGAATGGCGACAGTCCAGCGCTTACGCCGGTTCGCACCCGACAGTCCGCAAGGCAGCAAGAACGCGCGGAACGAGCGCAGACTGATCAGGTTAGAAGCTCTTTTCTCTCATATTGGTGAAACCTTCTCCTTTAGCCGCAGAGCAACATCCAAACCATCACACCCCCAAATGCCAGGCGTCCCAGCGTTTCACCGAGAAGCGTCTCCGCGAACAACAACCTGCAGGCGGCTGCTAATAACCCGCTGGAAGCGTCCATATCACCACGCACACGCTCAGCTTCGAGATCCGCCAATCGAGCGTCGGACCTCACACCTCCGAAGAACACAGACGGGACGCCTACTAGGCGCAATTCGCGCGCCTCCAAGGGATCAACGGACACGAGCACCGTGTCGCCGTCGGTAGACGAATAGACGTGCACTGAGAGTGTGGACGAGTGGAATAGAGATCTCAGTTTTGCAAACCTTGTATTCTCATATATGATATACGTACTCGGTCTTTTTGCAGCCACCGTGTTTACTGAAGGGGTGCTGCAGCTCTAGTTTTGCTTATTTTACACACTTTGTTATGTTCGCAGCTAATAAAACGACCCCGAAGATTATCCTGCCGAGCTAACGACAGTTGTTCAAAGTGCTATGAGTGCGCTAGATGCGTGCGCTGTTCAAGGGGTAACTACAAGCAAACATAAAACGACCGCACCCAAAAGTGGCTGATAACTGACGGGAAAAGTACATGCTAGCCTGCCTTCTGTGCTCTTTGGCCATACGATGTTATTTCGAAGTCTCGGTGTCTGCTCAGCATTCCTGACACTAGCGGTTGAAGGCGCTGCTCAAATATTAACGTGCAAGCCGGGCGACTCGAAGACGCTAAAGCCTGTCGCGAACTTATGGCTACGAACGGAGAACTTCCCGAATCCGTATACCGGGTACGACGGCAACAAGAACTGTTCCATGCGACTGATGAATGATGCTAACAAAGGCTATCGATTCTACCTACACCAGTTCCTACTCGAGGACAATGATATGCTACGGATATGCGACAAAAACGGGCAGAATTGCGTGAGGTTCGTACATGTCCACTCAGTTGTGCAGATAATCTTGACTGTAGGAAACAAGGAGACGTGATGAGCCACCAAAGAACTAATGCGTTTGTGGAAATGGAAGGAGAAGTCACGCTCCTGGTTCGTCGCGACCCAGGCTCTCCGCCGAGTACAACAAAGCATACCGGCTTCGACATTTATATGGAGCAGTTCGGTACGCAAACGTCCCTTGACCGGCAATAACGTCTCGCTTGCAGACATTGGAACACAAGTCGGAACGGGCTGCAAACGTAGCATCTCCCTCGACAAGGACAATCCGACGACCTTCATTGCCTCACCACACTACCCGTCGTCCATGCCTGATGGTATAGAATGTAACTACGTCATTACGACGGCGACGAAGTACGTTAGGGTCCAGTTCTTCCAATTCAACACTGAAAAGACGGCTACGACATTTTCCATAACCGGCACACGAGATGATGGGTCAACGGAACCCTTTTCTCCGACGTAAACCTGACCGGTGTTTACTAGCTGTGATAGATGGTTTCAGAGGGTACGCAACGATAATCGGGCCGTTCGCTGTTTACTTTAAAGGACCGATCGAAATTACGTTTAAGACAACGGCCAAATCGAAATTTGAAAACTTATTCTTCCTAATTCTCGACGGATACGATGACTCTCCAGGTCAGTGCAGCCTACGTTTGCACAAATACAGCGCATCTTAGCTAGTGCAACTGCATGTATTGGAGCGGGCAACATTGACCTCTCTTCCACCACACAGCGTGCCATAAGTACTCCAACTTACGGAACTGTCGCATATCCGAATAACTTGGACTGCTGGTTTAACGTTACGGGCGTGCCGAAGGGCCGCCAACTGGCACTGGCTGTGACGTACGAATCCGAAGCCTGCTGCGATGTGATGCGCATGAAAGGTGTCAGAGCTAACCCCCACGACGATGTAAGCGTCGCCATCTAGTAACCAAATGTCCAACAGTTTAGGACTGGTTTAGGACAACAGGTATTATGGTAACGAGGGATACTCGCTGGTCTTTCCAGAAACTACACACTTGTCGCTGCACTTTACAAGCGACGGCGTAGGCCCAGCTGTAGGATTCCAAGGGACGCTATCACACCATGGTATATCCCGCGAAATTTTAAAGCGGGTACTACAGACTGTGCTTTACAGATTGCTCGTGTGGCGCCGACACAATAAGCTTGAAAGCAGGCGCATCTCTAAACCTGACCAGCCCTGGCTATGCCACATCTGAAAGCACCTACTGCCCAGGCCTCCTGTGCAAATGGACCGTTAGATTTCCACTCAGCGAGGGCTTCCTGCGCGTCACGCCAGTCGATATTGATCTTCGAGACGGTTCGGATAATGCCTTACTGTTGTCGGATGCCTTAAAGGCGAAGCACAAGCTTAAGTCAATGGAAGCACAAGCGATCGAGCTGATGAATGGTCCGGTCAGTATTGTGTTCACCAGTGACGACGAACGCTTCTTTGCTTCTCCGGACCTGCTGCGACGAGGCTTCAAGCTAGCACTCGAGGTTGTTGCATGTAAGTTCAGTCCGCGGACGTTTGAATTGGTCCGTCAATGCGTAGTTCACCACAAGTGGATAGTTTAGTCAGCTCTGCCCAGCAGACGTCAAGTGAAAGCATTGCCCTTACGAAGGACGAGCCTACCAGAATAGTGGAGCACTTTTCGAGAGAGGGCGCATCATTCTTCAGCAGAGTATTCACGCCTCCGCCGCATACACTTCTTAGCATCTACATACTCGAGCAACCAAGCGGCGCGATGTTTGGCATATTCGAGGGATCTGGGGGCTCAATGACACCACATGGCCTCGCAACTCACAACAACAACCCGTTGGATTTCGCTGGCCCAGTAACCATTCAGATTTACGCCAATGGACCCGTAAACTTTCGCGGAATCGTCACGAGCGGTCAAGGTGCGGGCTGAATCGCTTTCTTCGAGCTTACTGAGCACCTACGTAACGCTAATCAAGTTTCCAGACGCCAACTGTTTTGAGAATGGAACTATTGATGAAAGTTTCGTCACGACCATCGACGTCGACACGGAAACGTCCGTCAGCATTAACGCTCCGGCATCCGACGTTGTGTGCCAGAGGGTCGTGTACGTGCGCGGGTCCAACAAGATCCCGTACGTTGCATCCAGGATTGAAGTCGACCCCTATGTAGTGATGCGACTCTACAGAGGGGTCCACTACCCTAAACGTGAATCGTTGCTGGCGAGGTCAGTTGCTTAAGACGAATGCCAGATTAAATAGTGAGTTAAGCTCTCCGCCCTATCCGATGCTCGTCTTTGGCGAATACTTCTCGATCGAGTATGGGAAGGATTCGGCGCCCACGGCTTCTATTACGATCCACTCGTTCCTTGCAGGTAGATCAACGCCGCAGTTGTCCGCATATGGGCACGATTTTAGACAGTACGATTGATGTAACGAGCAGCATGGATAGCAGCGGAGCTCTGATGTCACCGAATTATGCAGACTTTGGTGACGTCCCTCTGCGAAGCCCTACTCCAGTCGAATACGCCGTCTCGGCGCCAAATGAGAAACTTGCCCGCTACGAGGTGTCATTCCCAGAATATAGTCGGGACGCGAAAATCACCGTCAACTTTTTTGACGGCCAGAAACTCCTCGATACATACGAAGTCAACGATCGGCAGCATGCGGGAGCGTATAACGTTTCGCACTGCGCGAAAACACTGGACATTTCCTACGGCTCAAAGACGGCGAACGACAGTGGCTTTATCGTGCACTACTCAGTCACGGAATGTTCCAGTGCCTCAACAAGTCTTAGTGCAACAGCAACTGTGATAATGGGTTGTGCATTATTTCTTGCTATCTTTAAGGCTAACCACGCATAGTTGGAAGGCAGGATAAATGTGCTGCCAATTACTGCTAGAAGTTTATGATAATGCGAGTTTAATTAGGATTAGCCTTGACAACAGGGTAAAAAAGAACTTGAGAATGGGTATTGAGATCAGTGGAGCTTAAAAGGGGTGTCCACGGTACTAATACATCTCTGACGAGGCGTTTCTTCGTTTAACGAGCTTAGCAAGTGCTCCTGAAAGCCACGCTACATTTGGAAGCGCTTGCTAGAGCCGATGCTTACTGTGGGAAGGTCCAACGTGCCTACGGAATTCTTTGTCGAGGCACGTCCCAAGCTTCGTACCTGCCGCTTGGGAGCAGTTGAATCTCTGAAGCTTGATCCTACGCAGTGTGGAAAAAGCCTGCTTACTTGACCGTCCTTACGATGCTCGTCACTTTGAAAGCGTTCATGTAGGACGCAGCCGTCACTTCGAGAAACTTGCAACAGTTGGTTACAACGAGGTCAAAGTCCGGAATAAACTCTGCTGATTTGAGCGCCAATGCTTCGTCTAAATCGAAGTGTATAGCGCGAAATAAGTTTGCAGTGATACCTGCGAAATGGACCCGACTAGCGTATAGCCCGTTACGGCCGCCTGAGACAATGTTCTTCTCGAGTATCTGCAACACTTCGGCCCCGAAGTATTCCCAAGGCCCCACCGAGAACTTCATGTTCACCTGCAAAATGCGCCAACATATTGAGTTGGAAACAGTCATAAAGGCTAACTTTTTTGAAGTAGATTGTTGCTTCTCCTTCCAGAATGACCAAGAAGCGCTTCGATGGCGTGCCTTCCGTGTAGAGAACGACCTTCTCCGGCGGATGCGTCGAGGGATCTTCGAACTTGCGCGCCCTTCCAAGATCCACCTACAGTGGTGCGCCATATATGGAGAAACAAACATTAGAATACCTTGTGAACGTTCTTCCGTATAAGAAGCGCCAACGCTCGAGCGTCCACGAAGGTCTCGTTGAATAGCTTGTGGTTCGTCTGAAGCCATTGTAGCGTGACTTTGGCCATGGACTGGGAAATGTATTTGCACTCCTCCTCGCAACCGCCAATGCGTCGCAGCTTACTGACCTGAGGCGGAAAAAATTAGCGCTATATTCAGGGCACGGATTACCCTCTCAAACTTGCGCTTCACGCGATATTTGTTGTCAACGACAATGTCGCTTTCATCAATGATCTCGGACTGAAGAATCTCTTCAAGGATGTCTTCTAGAGTCACAACTCCTTTTATCTCGTTGTCGACGCTGCCTTTCACGATGGCCAGATGGTAGTCGCCCTGAAACAAAGCCGCTTCCTATGCAGTTTCAGAAGCAAGACTGACTATTTTGAACTCCTCAAGCATCGAATGAAGGGGCAGAGTCTCGTCCACAAACTTCAGCGTGTGCTGGTAGTAGTTACACAGCGTAAGCACGGTGAACCCGTCTTCCGGATCCAGCAGTGCAAGGTCTTTGATAAAAAGTAGTGAGCACAGTTGCCGCCGATCACCACTTTTATAGACGGGGATACGGCTGTAGCCGCGCTGGATGATCTCAGCAATGGTATTCGTGTCCAGGACGGTGTCGTCGGCAATCATGAAGACGTCTGAAAAGAAGGCCTTATGGAGTCGAGTTTCATTTCCAACGGTAAGGTCAACTGAAATGACTGACCGTCGATCGGCGTCATGACGTCCCGGACACTCTTCTCGACGATCTCCATCGCACCCACTGCGATCTTGAGGTCTTGTGCGAGCTCATCGTTCTTCTCCCATCGAGGAGTCATCTTCATGAGTTCCAGCAGCTGGTTGCGGTCCATGCCCATGAGGTCTTCGCCGAGGATGCAGTCGAGGAACTTCCCAATCGGGTAAGCGATTGGTGCGGTCAGTAGCATGAAGCCCCTCGTGAGCCATATCGTGCGCGCGCCAACTTCAAGGCCCTTCCTGAACGCTTACACTTTTATGACCTTCAATTGCTGCGGCATTCTTACTGGATGCAAACGCTCTGTGGTACGATTTCACCGAACACGACGATACCAGCTGACGCAAGAATAAACGCGACTATGCCGGTCGTTAGGTCCTCCAGAAGGATGGAGATTGCGGAGTTGGCAAGGACGTTCATGATTAGGATCGTGCACAGCAGGTAGTTTCCTGCCTTCCGTACCGGCAAAATCGCTCTTGCATTTTTCCGTTCTCGCTCAGAGCCTGTAAAAGAGCAGGTTGCCTGGAAGGTCTCTATGAGACGTACCGCTTGCGATAATCAGTTGCAGCTCCTGCGGCGAGAGTGCCATTAAGCCGAGATTCAGTCCAGAGAATAGTGCAGATAGGATGAACAGGAAGGGCTAAAAAAGAGGAGACATTTCTGCGTTACGTGTAAGTCAACATCTTCGCGTAAGTCAAAATATTTTTGGTACGGTTAGATTTCTTCTAAACCCGTGGAGTGCGGGTCACATTCGGTTTAGGTATTTTCCGTGCACGTTTCAAATATAGATGAAATCGGCTTAAAGAGCCGCAAGTCTGCGCTATAGAAAGAGGAACCAAGGTGATTGTTGCATTCGGATGTTTGCAAAGTAACCCCATGTTTACACGGCGGAGCGGATCACTTACAATGATGATCATCTGAATCTCCTCAGGCATATAATGCTCAGGTGGATCTGTCGTAGCCATTATCCATGTTCGCATTTCGTCGATCTAAGTTTGTGTTGGCGTAGGGGACGCAATGAGTCCTGGGTCTTACAAGGATCATGTCTTCCTCATCGTAGCCCAGCTGTCCGTAGTAGCGTTCCTGCAGGCAAATGCGATACGGATCTTCGGATCTACAAAAAATCGTATGCTGGACAGACTGGTGAAACGTACTCCTCGAAGGTGGCGCTGATTTCGATGACCTTCTCGGACTGACTGAGGAAGTCATTGTGCGTCACGTTCAGTACCGAATGCAAGCAATTGTCTCTCGTGAACGTCACCAGATTGACCCGATCCAGCCAAAACCCAAATAGCACCACTCGAACCGGGGTGTTCGGCTCGACGACGGTAATACCAGCGGCACTAAAGCTTGTGGATAACCTTGGAAGCTGGATAACCGCGAAACGCGCTGAATGGTGCGAGCTTACTCGTAGCTGTGAAATGCATTTGTATGCGGTAGGAATTCCACTCGTACGCCGGAAATATGCGGTCGGACTTTGATTGTGATCAGATCCTCGGGATTGATGTTGTCCGGATAGACGATTGCCTGAAGCATTCTAAGTGTCCTTTAAAGAGTATCTTTAATGAAGGACTTTAAAGGTCTAAGGCGCTTAGTACGACAAAAGTCAAACCGTTAGCAGCGTCGCCAGTCTTATCGCTTGCGGCTACTAAGCGCCTTTTTTGCGTTAGTAATGCAAAGAGTGGTACCTGAGGCCTAGAGATTCCGAAGAGACTCAGTAGTGCGCAGATGGCGTAGTGGACCTTGTAGCGACTCATGTCAGTTCATCGAAGGGCAGAATGTAAGAAGCGTAAATAGTTATGGTATTCGTGGTGGCAGATAGCCGTGGTAGTCTTTCCTTTGCGCTAATCTCTGCGACACTGGTGCCTAAATCGAGGACACACTCAGTGATAAATGATTAAAAAGTGGGCAATGATGCGTTAGTGGACGAGTTGATCTTAAATGCGAAGTAAACAAATAGGAAGATGTTAACTGAAGAAATACAGAACTCGAAACCTTAAGGATACCAAGCGCTCGCGCTTCGAGGCTCTGCCAGCTCAAATTGGGCTCATCTCATTGACCCACCATCCCAGCGGCCAGACATGACCGATAGCTGCTTGGCACGACAATGATAAGCGCGACCAAACAACCCTGTCAAAGATTATCGCACACGAGGTGCTGACCTTTTTTCGGAGGCGATGATTAAGCCCGTAAACGGGAGTCGTGCACTTACCGGCCTTCTCGGGAAACCAGTTCCTTTATTGCCGTCCGCCATATTCGCCTATTGTTGTCACTTATGACTTCGATCGGTGTCAAACGTCGCAATGCGAAATCGGCCGGAATAACGGATTCAAACCGGAATGGTCTTGGTCCCTTGTTATTATATCGTAATTCTGTGCGTGATTCATATCCAACGGTACTCCGTACTGCAAATCCGCAGGAACAACTTCGACTAAGAACTGCCCTATGATACCAAGCTTCTTTGTCAGACCTTCCGAAAATGACAAGGACGATCCTCATTTGATTTGCTGAAAAGGCATTTCTGCTAGTAGTCTAACTTCATCGTTGGAGGTTGACCGATGACCACCATCATTGCTGTCCTTCAGTTTCGCTTGAACCCATCCACAGACCTAGATCCTAAAAATGTGCTACTCAACGGCGACGTATCTAACACATGATTTTGATCAATTTGCATGCCTCGCTCAAAGTGCACGCGCGTACAGGCAGGACTGAATGTTTTCGAATACTAGGTGGTTAGGAAATAATGTTCTTTAATGACTAGCGTATTCAAACAAACAATTATTTACAAAATCTTCAAACTGAGACTTTACGTTTGGCGAGACTAGAGGAAGGTGTCGTGAGCAGTGCTTGTCACACTTGGGCTCGGCTGAGACGAGCTTTTCCGCGAGCTTCTTCGCCTCTGATCCGCCAGCAGGGCCGTGTACTGCGTGACAGTGCCGTCCTCGTGCGTGCAAAGTGTGGAGCGGAAGCTGAATTTCTCACTATTACCGCGGGATAGCACGCACCACTAACTCCGTTGTTCTGTACCTGGAGCTCCAGCGCTTCCGCAGGATGCCATCTCCGTTCTGCTTGCTGGTTTTGTTGCTTTCGAAGAAGATGACCCATAGCTTTGGCGAGAATATACACACTAAGGCGACGTTGGCCGACATCGATATGGAGATGCACAGGGAAGTCGTTTGGATCTGCAACAAACGAATCTGCTTAGCGGTACAGCTATGTCCAAGCTTACCTGGAAATCGCTGCCGGTGCCGAAGAAGAAGAAGATCCATGAGACCCACACCACGCAGGTGGTGTACATGCTGAAGCCGATGAACTTCGTCTCGTTGAAGTTCTCCGGTACCTTCCGCGTCTTCACCGCAAATACCTGAAAGCGGGAAGCTACAACGTGCTCGAACATCGAGGAAACGTACCGTGCACAGCACGATCAACGCTGCATCGTATGCCAGCGAGTACAAGAAGTGGTGGTCTGTAAGGATCAAGTTAGCATTGAGGTACGATTGTCGGGGCTGGCAACGTACCGGGCACATTACACGTGAGCACTACTTGGTCCCGAGTGGGATAGTCATGTCGAACTCCTGAAAGGAAGGTAAAAGGTGCTGGAACGTTGAGACAACGTACCAGGTGGGACAATGAAGAGCCAGATTAGTGAGCCGAATAACTGCACTCCCGCGAGCAGCCCAGTAAGAAAGACCTGAGAGACCGGCGAAATACAACCGGGACGCTGTGCCGAACGAGTGGCCTGCGAAAATATCCTGTGGATCCTGTTCGTCTTCACGAGCATGGCTGCGTACAGGCAAGAGAACGCGAAGCCAATGCCTAAATTGGCGTAGTATGTTAAGGTGTAGTCGGTGCTAAGGAAACCTGTTCGCTTGATAGCGCAGATCCACGGGGTCGGTCTCGACACTAGGACGAACGTCATAGCATAGCAGAAGATCATAGAGGCAAGCAGAATGTAGCTGAGCTCACGGCCTGACGCTTTGATCACCGCTTCTTCGTTGTAACTAAATTCGATAGGATTTAAGCGTCTTTCATCGTTAGTTCAGCGAGGCAAACAGAATACTTACATAATGTAAACTGTGATGACGAGCACCGTTGCAACGATGCCGATGACTGCGAATATACACGGCACTATTGCGTACCACGACGACCATCTCATGTGCTTGAGGTTTCGATCCGCGATGTTGTAGCAGCTCTTGCGGTCTGCAGTCGGCCAGTTACCTACCCCACAGTCGACGCACGACGTCTCGTTCGCCAGATACTCGTAGTCCTCACACTTGCCACACGCCCAGCAGCAGACCTCGTCCTATAAACGAGGGGTACGAGCAGATCGGTACTCAGAGCACGAACCGCTTTGATCAGCTGCTTCTTGAAGCCAGTATCGCAGGGCATGCTGCACTGAGAGATGGGCACATGCGACGACTCGTCCTGATTGTTCCAGAACATTAGGTCTTCGCGGATCTCCAGCTAAGACGACGACCATAGTAAAAGATCACTAATCGTGCAGAGGTTGCTCTATTGCGATGCTTACCCTATCTTCCGACCATCGCCCAACTTCCACGTAGTCACCACGGTCCGAGTCGATGGTCTTGGAGCCCTTCCGCAGCGAAGGTTGATAGTTGAGAATCGTATAGTGGGCAGGACCATCTCCTAGCGGACTGAAGTGCACCTTCTTGCCAACCAGATCTAGAGAACACGTTGACTTGAAAGGCTTCGTCAAAGGAGGCATACCGTCGAACTTCACCTTCAGCAGGTACTTCTGGTAAAACTCGTCGCCATCGATGTGACGCATGGCATTGCACACCTCGGGCAGTCTTGCGTAGCGGGAGATCCACGACGTCTCGATGGTGTCGTTGGGGCAGACCGCCGCTTTCATGGACTGAAAATCAAGTGTCAGCCTGGTCGCTCCTCTTGTCTACCTGCAGAGCATGAGCAATAGCAAACACCGCATCAATTACGAACTGAATCTTGTCGTCCGGACTGAAGCTGTCGACCGACTGTCGCTGGGCTTCGCATCTGAATCTTTGTTAATCAGGCCACCACAGAAGTGAATATCGCACCGATTCAAGGTTGAATCTGGAGGAAGATCGAATTCGCAGTCGAACTTGTGCCTCCATAGCTCCCTCAACCACTTGTTTCTTTCGAACTTGTCCTTGCCAGGATGAAGTGAAAGGTAATACTGAAATTTATGAATATACATTAGGCTTGAGAAACTTCTAGCAGTCAAACAAACTTCTTCGAACGAAGGCACTCGTTGAGACTCGAGCATGAGCACAATCGCTCCTTCGGCAGCGAGCCTCCTCCGGCCAATCGTATACGCCTCGTTGTTGCGATCCCAACTTTCACTTGCTAGCCTAAAGTTCAACGAATTTCACCCGCTATTTGTGGTATGCACCGCTAACCATATGATGCGTTTCTGCCTACTCGGCTGCACCGGTATCCGCTTTGCCGTTTGTTCCATGAGATCCGGAATGTACTCGGTTCCCACGAACAGCACGACCACTCTTGCACCGACGTCTTTATCCGGTTGCAGCCTAAATTTGTCCGCATAAGCTCTGTGCACATCGACACAGGGCACAATACTTTCGGACAAGGTTGTCGATGGACTCGGCTAGCGTATCGCGCTTGATCCGCTCCTCTATGGCGATGCAGACATTGGCGCGACGCGCTTCCTTCTTGAAGGCATCGGCACCAAGCTCCCCGTATTCGTCGGCGGAGTACACCAAAGAGACATACGTCCAGTTGAAATGCACCGCTATGTCTATCATCGCCCTGGCTTGGTAGTTGTCGCTGGGTACCGTTCTGAATGGGAAGCATGATGCACACTCATCCAGAAAGGAAAGTACCTTGCGAAATATTCGAACCGACTCTTATCGCTGAGGTCTGCATTCGTACTCGCTGGACTGACTTGCACGATCCGAAAGAGCCGCAGAAGGTTTGCCACCTGTTAATTGACGTCATGAATATGCCGAGCAGAAACAGGAGCGTTTATACCTGGACAGTGACGGAGCTATAGCTGGCACCGACCACCGCCACTACGTTCTTCCTACTAAGGTGCCTGATTTGTGGCTGAAATAAGTACCAGTGTGCGGGCTTATCGGGATACTATTGCGATACCTGTTTCCCGTCTGCGCATTGATATTCGGATGCATCCGTTGAGCCTAAAGCACTCTTCGATGATGATATGGGAAAAATGTTCTTCTGACCGATCATGTCGCGGACGAAGTCCAAGCTCTGGTTAAGGGCATAGGCAGGATTTGAGCAAGAGTCAAGAATGAGAGCACCCTATAATAATGCAGCTTATTTTGAGCACATATGTAAAGATGGTGTGGCTTACCAGTTTATATCCTCGGAGGAAGTCGGTCTTCGAGTTGATGATGTCCAACGCGTAGAGCATCGCTTCTACGCGGTGGATACCTCTGAACAAAATGTTAAGGCTAGGCGCTCACATAACAGGGGCTACCTTGTCTCGAAGATCTCCCCACATGGCGGTCCGCCAGGTTCACCTTTAGCGTGAACAGGAAAGACACCTCCGATGATGAGATCACCCGGAATCCGAAGCTGTCGCACATGGCTCTGGCTGATCCCGAACAGGTTCGTTTCGTCCGCCATCTAAACAGTGGTGTGTGTTTGCTATCAATCGTTTTTTTTACGTGGCGGACGTAGAGCTTAGAAAGACATTCTAAATTTTTCCACTTAGTTTTTTATAAAGATGCTACACTTAAAAAAAGCGTAGTAAACAAGTCAATGAATTTCTGCTGCTTTTCAAAGAAGCCTGTGAAGAATGCGTAAGCATTTCTGGCGGAGGGCTTTGCATATTCGTGGAAGATCGGGCGCGTCGGAAAGAAAGAGACACGCGCGTTCGCCAAGAAAACCAGAAGACTGCTGGCAGGCTATTCCCAAACGATCAAGAGCTGAAGCAAAGTCGCTACGGGTCGATTTGCATACCTTCGCTTACTTACCTGTGCCAGAACATTAGCATGGAGAACAATCTGAGTGGCGGCCGATAGCAGCGAGAACATCGTCCCGCGGGACTGAGTATTGGATGCCGTCGTAATAGTCACACTACGTTCCGCATTCAGAGGTAGACTTGCTGCTGTTCATTATTGAACGTGTAGTTCACGCATGCTCGGTTCAAAAAGAAACCGCACGTTGGATTGTTTCCAGCCAGGTTCAAGTGCAGTCCATATAGCGTGACTGACTGACTGCTAGTTGTGTCTAAAGCGGCGTTTTGTGGAACTTAAAGAGCCTTAGCCGTGATATCCATAGCCCGACACGACACGCAATGCTCAGTAAAGCGCGGTGGTTCATTGTCACACAAACTTCGCAATGGCAACTTCGTATGGAGCTAGACTTACAAGCCACAAACGAAGTGAACCTACGCGGAGTGCCTTGTAAAATGATTACCTAAACGGCCCAAAAGTTCATAGGTAGCTAGTTTGTAAATGAGAAATGTTAAGCCTGCATGGCGGTCCTAGTTTTCAAGTGACTACCCATCTCCGTGCCCAAAGGGTCCTCTTTCGTTGAGTATCCCCAAAAATTTGAAGCTGCCCAAGGGCTGTTTAGCGCGTCTGCGCAACTTAGAGCTTCCCGTACATTGGAACATAGACCTGATCAGCCTAGATAGCGACCTGCGTTCTCCGTCACTAGCCCAGGCTCGAGCCTTGGCTACAGACAACAGACTTACGACTATCGAAGACGCGAAAACAGGCTGCGCACATAATTGGCACGCTGAGTGCGTCAACCCTTTGGCTAGGTACTGCGAAAATTGAGATGCACGAGGTGTTAACGAGTGCCGATTCGGAAAATCGGATACACGCAGTAGCATGACCTGAGGACAGTAGTAATTTGACCGCACTCGCTAGTTCTCGTTATCCGGCTAGCTTCTCACCAAGCCTATCCAAAAAATGAGGGCACGCACCGTGGAGGCATGCTTAACAGACGTGCACTATCCCTTGATTTATTTTGGGCAAAGGACGAGCAGTGCGCGCCTTAAAAGACTCCTGGGTGCAGAACAACTTCCGAAGCCAGCGGAGGAATCGAAAGGCACGTCGGAGGTTTTTGCATTTTCACGCAGATCTTTAAGAAGTCGGCAAATCGGCTTTCGGCCAGCGTTTCCCACGGTCACCACGACTGTCGTCAGAGAACGCGCTCTCAAGTGGGCCACTTTTAGATAGTTTCTTACCAGACACAAACCAAGGGTTATTACCGATGCAAAAAGGAGAACGCCGAGAATACCTCTGCGTCAAAGTTCTTTTTCGATAACCGAAGCGCACAAAAAAATCGAAGGTAATGCAATCGGTTGCCGTTCTGCACGTTCGTTTCGAGGGTGGCGAAAATTGAGCGAGTGTGGGTGCCGCGCCGGTCAACTGCTGGGGGTTGTGGGAGGCAGAACTCATATGTATCGACAAATGGTTAAAATCCATGAAGAGCTTAAATTGCATACGTAGTTCTCTGGTTCCCAGGTGCAGTTCCACGTGCAAACAAACGCGATGGGAATGTTCTGCGAGTGCCCAAGCGGGCACTTCACTAGCGCGGAAAGAGGGAGTGGAGTCACTTCATTGCAGGGTGTTACCTGCCTGCTGGAATCCTGGATGGTGGGATAGCTGGCTGCCATAGTTGCCGGAGTGACGTGAAATTTCGGCATCTCGGCTAAGTATAGGGTTGGGGCAAATCCGGAGGATTGCTGAGGGTCAGGGCCATCTAACGCGTGTTGTAGCGGTAAATTTTCTAAAGCGATTCAATGGGCCTTTAGTGGTTTGCTTCCAGATGTGGATTGACTAGCATGTAAGGGTTACCAGCGAACCACTTCCTCAAATTCCGGAACATGGGAAAGTCTACCAGCGTACGAGGTCGGTCGCTTTTCGGCATTTCATATAATGTAGGTAGCGTAAAACGCCTTAGCTACCTAATTGTTACGGTGTAAGGAGTCTCAATAATGAGCCCGCTCGGTTACCGGACGCTCGTTCGTGGGCTTAAGGTCTTCAAATCCTAATATGCGGTCATAACCTCGACCAGATGCGGATGCTTGAACATGGCATAAACCCTGTCGGAGAGTCATTGAACATTCGTGACAAACACTGGCGATGAACCCGACGAAACATGTGTTTTCTTCATTAATCATTCAAAAATTGTTCTTTGAAACAGACAAGCATTTCGGCATCTGGAACACGAAAACCTTCCTAGAAAAGTACTTTTCTTCATTCTTCACCTACCCTCCTCATATCGAAAAGTAACGACCGCTGCACGCAAACACGTCGGCTTCAAAGGAACCGCGACGTGTCAGACCACCACCGCGAGGGTTCTCCGTCTGCTGGTAGCGACCAACTTCGAGAGCGGTGCCCTGCTTACGTAAGAAAAGCACATAGTAAATGCGTGTCGAACAGCGTATAAAAGAAGCAGCCAAGGGTTGCGTGATGTTTTATTAAAGCCAGAAAAATTGAATTTCAAATCCGGCACCTCAGATGACGGGCAATGCGTGCGACAAAAGGGCGCGCACTGGAATGTGGCTTCGTTGTCCCGCAGTGCAACAAAGAACCCCACGCTCAATTGTCCGAAAAAGTAACCGCCGGCCGAGCATGTTAAGCATGAGATATGGGCATTGGTGTCTCGAGGATTGAGCGTGGTCACAATGAGACGACTTCAATAGGCCCCTAATTGAGTGTCAAAGCATGTTCTGAGAATGATGAGTCAATTTAATGTGCCAAAAGTTCATTGTTACGCCTTTTCAAATATCTCTTTTACCTGTTTCCACCGCATGAAGGACATGACGAGAGTTTGTAAGAGTAGGAGCTACATGCAACATGGCTTCTACGGACCGACTAATGATGTATTTGCACAGTGGGCAGCGCACGAATGACCCCAAGTTTAGCTGGTCATCAATAGTGAAGCATCTGGTACGAGAATACGAGAACTATTCCGGCGTCAAGCTGCTTTTGGCGCATAACATCACCCTTTGCAACATATTTATTCAGATTCGACGGCCTCGTCGGGAGCACCGGAAGACCTCGTTTCCCGGAAACGCGCGCGGCGGAATCTCCACGAGGTAAACGGGCCCGTCCTCCCTTGGCCATGAGCCTGGGCCGAAGAACAATAGCCGGAAGGGACGTGAGTTTTGACGGGTGGTTGCCAGTCAGTGACCCCGTCGCGTCGGTGGGGGGACGCGTCCGTCGGTGGGCTACATCATTTCGGATGAATCCGAAAAATATTGACAAAGCCGCATCTTCCTGGATGGACGGAGCGCCGTGCGCGCGCGGAAGCACAACGGGAAGGACCACCCCGGAAACCTTGTTAGCGCGCCGTAACTCGCGGGAATCACGAACGTCCCCGTGAGTACGGACGTGAAGCGGTTGCGGTCACGTAAGCAATCCATAATCGAGCACACCCTGGGGACCGCGTGCGGGAACGGCTTCTTAGGAGTGCAGCCGTGAATCGCCCATAAGTTTCAATAGTCGCAACAAATGCACTTTCGCGGGTGTTAAGCCACATTGTTTGCTGTATTCGGATCCGCTCCAGTACTCTTCGCGCTAGGATTGCCTGCGGCAAGGGTCATCGCATCCGTAATTTTCTCTGCAGACACTTCCTCTATGCCCGTAGAAGCAGCGGTTACAAAGGTTCTTCGTCAGTACAGTGAAACATGTGTTATCACAACCCTGGCTACGCGTAGCCCAAGCTTGTTGTCATTCGATCATGTGGCTGTACAATGACAAGTGGGTGTACGGCTAATTTCTGCTGTGAGGCGGTACGGTTCAATTCGTACCATTACTGCCTTAGGTGGTACCCTTCATTCAGGGAATGGTTCTCCCAGTCTTCGCCACTACTGAGAACTGTATGACGCTATCAACTAGCATTCATCCATGCGTAGGTCCTGAGCACGAACGCAACATCGTCCTGAGCTAAACCATTGTTTCTCCTCGTGGCGAAAGTAAACAGCAAACGTCGCGTGCACAACTTTGAAAGGACGAGTACAAACTGAGGGAGGGCACAGAGGCAATCAAAAGGGCAAAACAGAAAAGGACCGAATCTGGCGACGCTTCGACGACGGCGACATCATACTACGCTCGCGAGCGCCGTGCACGCTCTAATGAACGTCTGCGAGACCCTCCAGACCCTTGAGGACTTGCTCGCGCTCGTTCTTGGAAAGGCTAAACAGGTAATCATGATGTGTGACACGAAATTACCAAGTTAGGCACGCAGACAGTTGACGGCAGATAATTGTTACCTAAGAATATCGGAGACGAATTCGCCCATGTTAAACGCGTTCGCGGCGCTATCCTGCTTCGCCTTGACGAGGAAGGGATGCTCAAGAAGGTCCTTGTACTTGGGACGCTCCCGGAAGTTCTTCGTTAGACTGAAAGACGTCACCTGAGAATGTATGCCATCACAACTAGTGTCATGCGGAAACAGGAGCATTGATTACAACAGGAAAACAAGAAGTGAAGAAACTTACCACCGAGCGACGAAATCGTGGAACTCGTCGGAATAGCCGAGGTTGCGGTTCACCGACGGTGGGGGTTCCTGCACGACCTGCTTGAGCTGTTCGAAGGGGGTTTTCCATCGCCCGTAAGGATGTGTACCCGTAGCGATTTCGACCTAAACGCTGCTTTCGGGCATGGTTTGTTTCGACGCAACTTACCAGTGTGATACCCAAGCTCCACACATCCGCCTGCACGCCGTATGCGTCCTTTTGCTCGCCGTCTATGCGCTCTGGTGGCATGTATGGCTTGCACCCGGCGTTGACGGTCTTCGCGACCGAATTTGTGAGGTGGCCGGATATGCCAAAATCGCACTGAAAATTTAAACTAATCACACGACGTTCGTTACACGACTTACCAGCTTCACAGCGCCTTGTCGGTTGAGCAGAATATTGGACGGCTACAAAAGGCACAGATTAATGTTTGAAGCAGAGCGCAAAGCTTTACCTTGACGTCCCTGTGAATTAGATTCATGTGCTCCTTCATGAAGTGTAGCCCTTCGATCACCTAAAATTCACTTTCGTATTTAGTTAGTGCCAATGCACACATCATACAGATAATGCGACGTTGGCCACGAATGGCTCCGGCAGCTGCTTGCTGGTGTCCACGCAGAGCCGGTAGAACTTGTCGAGTGAAATGTCCATGACCTCCATGCATATCCAGACGTCGCCTTCGCGGAACATCGCTCCGTAGAAGCGGACCATCTGAATGAGAGCGCATGTTAAATGAAGTGGGCAGGCTTGACAAACCTGCTGACAGCATCCGCTCTTCATGCATGCATCCAACTCGACGAACATTCGCTTCTGGCTCTCGTCGTTTATCGAGCTGTGAATGCGCTAAATCCACCGGGATGTCATAACGCTTTTAAATCTCTGTGCCACCTTGACGGCGAAAATCATGCCCGTTGGCCGGTGTACCATCTCCTCGACAACGCCGTAAGCACCGCGTCCCAGTTCCGTAATCTTCTCGAGTTCGGAAGCAGCGACCAGGACCTCGGTGCCATCGTCCAGCTTCAGCGTGAACTTGTCGTCCAGGTCGACCTTCGGCGGGGGCGTCAGGTCCGGCATCCTTATGCCGCCAGGTGGACGGAACTTAGAGAGACCTAAACGTCGATTTAATTAATCGGATGAACTATGTAAGAAGAAACTTACGTCCCGTTGCTTTTGCCGACATCGTCAAAGGAAGGACCTTGCGGACGACGGAAGCAGAACTGATTCAGACGCGTTGCGACAAAAGAAGGGCGACAAGCTGTGACGGAATTGGTGTAGCTACCCGTTCTTCACATATCCCAGTCCGAATGCGTCGGACGTGCTGAGGAAGAACGAGCGGGCGCACCGAATGACACCCTAAACTGACTTCGATTATGCGAAGGACTCCGTGATTTGCGTTGGCACAAGACTAGTCACCATCCTACGAACAGTCTAATAATTAGTGAGAAGTCCGTTCACATTCCATGTGAATGAGTAACGGCTTGCAACGGGCTTCTCTCGGTAGCATGCATGAACGCCAGGATAAAGTCGCGCTAGGACACCACCGGCACAGCGCACAGCGAAATGTACTTGTCCACTTATCGGGCATCTTTCACAACTTGTGCTACGTCGAATAGGCCAGACTGATTCCAGTTTACCGGTTCTTAACGGTGGCTGAAATTTATTTGAGTAACTGTGTGTCGCTGTTTCTTGCATGAGCGATGGAACGTGAGCCATGCAGTATTTTTGCCATTCCGCATCAAACTGATGATTTTAGATCTTGCCCGCCTAGCCGCCCGCATATCGGTAAAACTGCGCAGCAGGACATCTCAACTTGGCTAGAGCCTTCTGACGTTCGTTAGCGGCCATGGCAGACCAAGGAGGAGCAGTCCAACCGGTGGACGCTGGCGGTGGAAACGCAAATGCCAACGAAAACCAAGGGGTATATCGCAAGGCGTACTGCGTGCCACAAATGTTCTTTTAGTTCCAATTATTCCCCTTCATCAAGTCGATGTTCTGGCGAATGCTGATGTTCTACGTATTCTCGTCGTTAGTTCGCAATTTTATGGGCGGCAAACAGGGTCCAACGACGACCAATGTCTCGCAGACGCCAGGCGGCGGCAAGGTCTATCCAGCATCGACGAATCTCTTCCGTCCTGGAGAAATTTTTGATCTCTACCTGTATCTTTCACCAACGGTAATATTGAAGCCAGGGTCCTTCACAAATACGTGTGTTTAGAAAGAGCGATTCCGTGACTTCGAAGATCCGAGCGCATTGTTCTGGCATGAAACGGGTCTTATCTACGGCGACTGGTCGTCCGGGCCCAACGGTGACGGCACGCGGGAAAAGTCCGTATCAATTCCCACGCCTGACGTGCTCAAACGAAACCAGTCCTTGTTCCTTCATGCATTCGTTGTCAAGTCGGGGATGTCGCCAGTGCCAAAAGACCCGGATTACGCAGGTCGCGAGGTAAGCACAACGACTCAAAGCTCGAAACATGTCTGTTGTCTTGCAGATCATCTACGGTAGCTTCCAACTCAACAAATACAAGAAGAAGCACTACAAGCTCACGCAAAACTTGCTCACCGGCAAGACAGAGCAGAGCGAAGAAGACCAGCTCAAAGCGGCGCAGGTGAAGTACGAGATACTCAACTTCTGGCATCCGAACCTCACTATCAACCTGGTGAACGACTACACCGCGTGGACCAAAGGTAGGCTGAAGCATACAAAAAATTCTAATGATTCGACCTTTAGGACAGCTGCCGTCACCTCTTGACGAGGCGGTGAGGTTCGACTTGGCGAGCAACAAGTACTACCCGATCCTCTTCTTCAACAACTATTGGAACCTCGGTACGGAGTACCAGCCCATCAATGAGACGGTTGAAACCCTCAACCTCACGATCACCTACCAACCGTTGTCGCTGTTCAAGTGGCAGTTGTACGCGTCCCAACAGGTAAGAACCAATTCGGCTCACCGCGAGCCAGCACTTCGGCAGTGAAACGTTGTCTTGGTTTAGATGAAGAGCAAGTGGTCTCAAGTGCTCGGCGAACACGGCCTGGAGGATGACGAGGACGGTCAGGACAGCATCAAGCAGGCGCTGCTCGAAACGAGCCCCATTCTTCTGGGTACCTCTATGCCACTACAACGGTTATGAAATGACCTCCTTTCAGGCATCACTGTGGTTGTGTCCATACTGCACACGGTGCTCGAGTTCCTCGCATTCAAGAACGACATCCAGTTCTGGCGCACTCGCAAGAGTCTCGAAGGTCTCTCCGTTCGGTCTGTGCTCTTCAACGTGTTCCAGTCGGGCATCGTATTCTTGTACATTTGCGACAATGACAGCAGTTGGGTGATCAAGATGTCGATCGGTATCGGCCTACTCATCGAGTTGTGGAAGATTCCGAAGTGCATGGACGTACAGGTATGCCAGCAATTTTCGCATGCGAGTTTCCAACCGAATATTTAGGTGCAATGGAACGAAAAGATCTTTGGCCTCATTCCGAAGGTGAAATTCAGCGACAAGGGCAGCTACGTCGAGTCAGATACAAAGGAGTTCGACCAGGTTTGAGCGAAACAGTGCGAGACAAATGGACAATCACGCCTGTTTAAGATGGCGTTCAAGTACCTCTCGTGGGCGCTATTCCCTCTACTCGGATGCTACGCAGTCTACTCGCTGATCTACGAGGAACAACGCGGCTGGTACAGCTGGGTCCTCGGTATGCTGTACGGGTTCCTGCTCACGTTCGGATTCATCATGATGACGCCGCAGGTAGCTTCGTATTTATTGGCCTCTTTCTTACAGAATATGTTCAGCTCTTCATCAACTACAAGCTGAAGAGCGTTGCGCATTTGCCGTGGCGTATGCTCACCTACAAGTTCATCAACACCTTCATCGATGATCTCTTCGCATTCGTCATTCGCATGCCCACAATGTACCGAATCGGATGCTTCCGTGACGATATCATCTTCCTGGTGAGTGAGCTCTCCGGCGGCAACCATCCTCTACCGTGGTTTCAGATCTACATCTACCAACGTTGGATCTACCGCGTCGACCCGAAGCGCGTCAATGAATACGGCATTTCCATGGAGGATCCGAACGGTACGGAACAAGCCGCCATCGAAGGAGCGCCGAAGGAGAACGGTCAAGCACCGGCCGAGAACGGAACGGCTGAGAGCGACGAATCCAAGAAGGACAAGTAGTGGTTTTGGTTGTGTGAGTTTATTTGTATCTCTCCGTTGTTTCGCATTAGCTGTGATCCTCCGTTTGCGATGAACTGTCAGCAGGCCACCTATTGAATCCTTGCGTTTAATAAACTTTTGAACAGGTCAACTAGCGGATACCTCACTTAGCTGATAAACTCATAGCAGGCTCCTCTGAGGAATAGACAGGACTTATAGCACAACTGGCTAGCATAGCGTTAAGTGAATCACGTCCAGACTTTGTACTTTGTGTGCGTAGATCTGGACAAATTAAGGCGTCGTCGTTACGTCCATTGTCCAAATTACCTAGTCATCCCTATGTCTCAGACTCGCCTATCCCTTTACAGATGACAAAAAATAATCCAAAGCCGCCGGGGGGAGGGGGGCTTTGCTACATTCGCGTAGGCTAAGAGTGAGGGGTAAATTAAAGCAGATTGAGTCTGAACAGCTCCATTGGGCCCGCCAAAAGAAAGGGCCCGCCGCTGGCAACACCAACGCAGTTGATTGAAATTCACTTTTGCAGCATAAAATGTCATTAAACTATGCCATGAATACAAAGGGCATCTGCCTGCTTGCATCTACATCAGGGCTGGGGATTCGGAATCGGATTCGGATTCGGAAAGTCGGAAAATCGGTCGTTTTGCTTCGGTCGGAATCGGATTCGGTTTTCGAAAATTGGACCGATTTTCCCAATCTTTTGGTGTAAATTAAGAATGAATATATAGGTGCAAATTGTGGGTATTATCCATTTTTTTCTTTTTTTGGTCTTTTGCGTTTAGTTTTCTTTCAGGCCGATTCTGTCTCGTGTACAACGGACATTGGTCTTCGAAGAACCAAAAGAAGAGCATCCTATCGCTGAGTCGGAAAGTCGGAAAATCGGATTCGGAAAGTCGGAAAATCGGTCGTTTTGCTTCGGATTCGGTTTTGAATTGGGTGGTAGATTCGGATTCTGAATCGGATTCGGTTTTATTTTAGGAAGTCCCCAGCCCTGATCTACATTCAGTTCAGTCTATCGGTGCATCATCCGCATTCACAGGAGCTTCCTAGCGCGGGTGCCGTTACGTAGTACCCTTTCTCTCACTTCACAAGCCATCGGCGGCGATTAATGCATAAGATAAGAAGAAGTGCCAAAAGCAGAACAAGACGCTATGCGGCCTGCCAAACCGGTTGCGGGCCTCTTCGCCTTTCGTGCATGATTCACTGCGTTCTCATGGCTGCCGGCGACAAATGTCCCTACGGATAATTTATGTACTCCTTTGACACCCCAAACTGAGATACTCGGTGATTGCTTTGAAGGTCAAGATTTTGTTTCATTCTCGCACGTGCTTCCGCTATGTAAGGGTCAGCATGACCTTTGTTGACGAGCGCAACTGCCCCGACGAAGGCACGGTTGGTTAGCCAAACTCGCAAATTGAGTTATCCCCGGCGCAGGTCAATTACCACGCAAGATTTACATATCTAACCGAATTTGCCAGATTTGCCGCCTCGCATTCCACGCCTCCCCTTGCTGTGCCAACGGTCATTTGCTGCCTGCCGTAAAGCCACTCTTTCGTCATTTTGAGCTTTGCTGCATTCACAGTTGCAAACGCTTTCGGATCGGCTAAGCTCTTCCTCCGGAAACGCGTAGACTTTATGGCCGACCATTTATTTCGCACACGCGACAAAGGTGTTAAGCGTTTAAATGCCGCTGACACTAAATGACCGCTGGCTGTCAGTAAGGCTTTTTCCGGGAGCTCCCGGTGGGCAGTTGTGCGACGCGCCCACTAATCATTGCCCTTCCGACGCGACATTTTAGGACTTAGCGAAAGGTTGTTGCACCGCGTTTCCTTCAAGGCATTCGTTTTTTCTCCATGCCATCCTAAGGCGCGCAAGAAGGGTTGCTTATGTTATGGCTACTGGTTTAGATGCCTGACGCCGACGGGTACAACCTCATAGAACCTTCTAAGCTGGACCCACAAAAAGGGCACTGGAGTCGTCGATGCGTTGCCGACGGTGCTGTCATCGGAACGTTTACAGTTCTCGTTCTTATCTTCCTCTTCTTCGTGCTCGAGGAGCTTAGGCTATGGCCATCGCGAATGGATAAAGTAAGAAAAAAGTCTAAGGCCGCCAGTAGCTAATTAATTAATTTCATCCCAACTAATTACGTAGGGCTTTGTTTCGGAAAGTTTCAACTACACAAAGCTTTGTGAAGCATCAACATGCTGATGTCGAAGCCCGGAATGAGTTGCTTCTTCCTTTGTCTCCAGCGGCATGAGCATAATTATCCCGTTTCCTTGCGCCGCCGAAATTGAATTACACTTGAATTATCCGGCTTAATAGCATCGGGTAAATGGCAACGGCATGCCGTAAAACAACCACCAACAGCGTACAACTAAACACAACCTAGCAGAAGCTAGAACGGCCGATGCTTGTTGGTAGGGTAAAGGTCAACGTGCGGATTGCACTTGTTAACTGAACATTCATATGGTTCACATTCACTTCTTGACTCTACAGTTTCAGATCTTCGCTGCTGACGACGTCGAATTGGAGTGTGCTTGTACGCTGGGAAAGTACGGCATAGCGGTCGACATGTGCTACCACATGCACGGGAATCGCAGCGCTAGAGGGAGACGCTTCACTTGTGACTCCGTAAAGTACATGATCAAGCTAGATAGGTCCTAGAGACCCGTCCGGAACGTACTATCAAAGTTTAGGACTTGTTAAGCCTCATAAGGCGTCCATAACGCACGACGATCTGATGGAGCGTACATTCGTCACTGCCTTTTCTGCTTCGCACTTCATGAATGGACTCAACCTTGTATGTGGCCGTTTTACGAATTCGGTACGTTGAGTTCCTTTTTAGATCGCCTCAGTGCACAAGTACGTACCATATGGTACGATAGTGGTGTACGACCTAGGACTAGGTGCCGACCAAGTACGGACAATCAAGTCGCTTTGCAATGTCATCTACCGTCGGTTTGAGTTCGAGCGGTACCCGACAAGGGTGAAGCTACTCACCGAGTACCGGTGGAAGCCGATCGTCATAACGGTAGGTCCCTCGGTTTTATTCTTCTTTGCTTCAGAGTGCCTTTTGAGGATGCTTTGAAGTACTACGCCGTGATAATGTACATGGACAGCAGTGTACAGATGACACGTCCAAGCATCAGCCATGTCTACAACGAGCTGCAGTGCAAGCCATCACACTCGGTTTCCAAAAACAGCATACCGGTAATGTGAACGGACCGGTGACCGCCTTTCTAACCAGCGATTTTAGACGGGTTCTCTCGAGTGCCACAAACCGTATGTTCTCTTCAGCTACACCGGTCATGGTATCTACGCCACGACACATCCATGTTTGTCCGAACGTAGCTAGCCAACAATGGAGCTGTCCTTTCAGGGCTTACGAGTACCTGCCGACGAATCTCACTGCCCTGAGGTCTGAAAAGGCACCAATGTTTGAGGCCGGCATAGCACTCGTAGCGAGGACCGACGCTGTCATGCAAGGCATACTCAAATGGTAATTCACATGCTCGTGCATAGCTGCTAGGTTAATTCGACCGCTTAGGTACGTCGCTTGCGCGCTTGAGGACGACTGCATGGCTCCCGTGCAGAGGCCCATGTTGGACTGCATGTTCACCACTGCAGATCGCTTTGCCACCTATGCAAATTGCCACCGCTACGATCAGTCGGCGTTGAACGTCCTTCTCGCGAATGCGAACAACTTCGACATTCGGAGGTATACGAGCCGGTACCACCACTTCTTTCGGATCAAGCGAGAGCATCTGAGCGGAAATGGCACTGAACCGGTGCTTCAGAGATGCCGATGAAACACGGGATATATAGAAACTGTTCAGCTGACGCTTCGCTGCTCTAGTCATAACCTGCTTAGCCCTTGTTTTGCGCTGTCTGCTTACGGGTACACTTTGTTAGTCTTCTGCTATTGCGATTTTTTCTGGATGTTTGGTTGCGCAATATTGAAATGCAGTAAATGAACTTGTCTTAAGTCTTATGCGCTCAGCTTCCTACGTGGCAAATACCTAAGGGTCAATGAATCAAATTGGGAAAGTTTATTTATAACAACTTCCGCATGCCATAACAACGGTGAGGACAGCGAGGGGTTTACTTGAGCTCCTTGACCTGGAGGCCTGGCGGCAGCGACTGCTTCAGCTTCTCCGCCTTGTCCAGCGTGGTGACCAGCGTGTACAGGTACCTGAACGAACAGACGTCACTAACGGTTTGGGAAGCAGTAAACTGCCTTGGCACCTTCGTTGTAACGACAAACAAACAAGCAGAGAAGGGTATGGGAGTTGGGGCAATTTATGAATTTCGGGACTTTTCGTGCTAACCACTAGCAGCCTGAACCAATGGTCCAAAGCGAGGCAATCAGTTTTCGTTCAACGGATCATTTCGGAGGGATTTCAGTCGTAAGGACTTACTTGCTGCAGCGAACCTTGAACTTCACATTGTCGGGGTTCTTCTTGATCTTGCACGACTTCGCGTCCTTCCTTCGCGCGGTGAGCAGGAACTGCTGAAACAGCGCACCGGTTAGCTACGTCTCCCATTCACGGTGTGTTACCTTGATGTCGGTGATTTGGCGAGGCATTTCCGTGCGCAGGAGCTAAAATAAATCGTAAGATTCAAATGTGAGCGGTTTCTTGTAATTAAACGTCTCAATACGTAGCAAAGTACACTAATTTATATTTACAATGCCCGGAAACTGTGCTTATAGCCAGGTCGGCCTATGGTACCGTATGCAACTAAGTGCCAGCAATTCGCTGCGGGACCACAAGCGCTTCAAAACTTAGCCGACCCGACCCATACGTGCAGGCAAGGCTTCGGAAGTAGTAGGGCAGCCCAGAACTTTTCGTTCCCAGCAAGCAGACGTACAAAGCCGAGCATGGACGATGGCAAAAGTATCGGGACAGGTTGGATCGCTAGAAACCATCTTGGTGCGCTGCATGTACCATAAGTCTATCGAGCTCTCATACTGACAGGTCCTCAGGCACAGTCCTTAATGATCGTGAGGACAACAAGGATTGTGAGGGCGTTATCCCTGTTACGTCTCTCGACGTCTACGGACCACCTTGTCGTTCGCAAAGCCGTACCCTAGCGCTATGTTATGGCGCTGGACGCTATGGTACGCCATGTCTCGAATGAAACCACTAAGCGATTGTCCTGTGCTTGAATCTGCTGCTACATAAGAGGTTATTTATTTACTGCGAAGAAAGAATATGAAGTTTACAATAAGCTACATATAAAGTATGAAGTAGGTTATGACAAGGTAAGCAATTTTTCTATGAATAACTGGAACGTACACAAACGTCTAACTGCTAGCGGAATCTGCGTGAATATGAGGAGGGTTGGAAGACTCTATACACCGGATAGGCGTCGAACGAAGAGGAGGCTAAAGATGGGAAAACATACCTCTGAATATAGGTACAAAACACCGTATGTGATACCTGCGTAAGCTAGCGCTAATCGACTACCACTAGCATTTGCGACTACGGCAACTAAGGAAAGAGGTGCGTGACCAACGTGAGAATAACTGTTTACAACGCCAAACTGACGATGCTGAGCCGATACTACCGCTCGAGCAGCGAGTTGCCGCGTATCACTGTCGGCGTGTTGAGCACCTCGTCGAGAAGTTGTAGTGCTCTAAAGAGGAACTTTAGTTGTAGTCCAAAGTGGGACGCAGGCAGCAACCTTTTGACTTGCAGCTCCAGCCAGCAAGGCGCTTCGCGGATCTCTTTGCGAGAGTAGTCGAATCCGTATCCTTTAACGAAGCTGATCTTTAGCGTACACAGTCGCCGGAGGTCGTCCACGCCGATGTCTTTGTACTGAAACGCTAGGAAAGTTACGGGCATAAGAAAAACGCTGTCGTACTTCCTCGACTTTTCGCATGTCCGCATTGGCGGTGAGCCTTTCGCGCTCTTTGCTCGTCGACGTCGGAAGCTCCTTCGCGATTTGGTGGTGGCGATGCCGATCGCTAATTTCATCGTAGCACATTTTGAGGTCGAAGATCTGCAAGCAGCAATGATTACTCTACACTTGAGACCCTCAATTACGAACCTTAACGGTTGTACAGGAGATGAATTTGTGAGGTAGGTCCTTCTCGCGTCTCTGCGTCAAAGTGTCGAGGTAGAAACTCTGCACGAACACCGGATGCTTGCCGAGCACCGTGAGCCAAACGTCGCCTTCACCGCGGAGATCCAGTCGAATGCCCTTGCCAATGTGCCGCCTGAACGGCCAGTTAGAAACTGTCAAGCAAAGTGCCATTTTTACGACAGGGCTACGAAACGATGGGGGCGGGGGATCATAAGTTCGAGTGGTAAATATTGGGGGTGGCCTTTATTGACCCCATCCCGTAATAAAAAATTATGGGGTTTCGTTGTTTTTTAACGATATAGGTATCCGAAAACCCGAAAATGTTTATGGAGACCCCCCCCCTCCTATTCGTTTCGTAGCAACGCGATAGGGTCAAGCCGTACCTAACACGTTCGCAAATATCTGTGCGGTCGAGATTCGTAATAGACCCCACACAGAAGCGGGAATGTCCTGATTCGTCGAAGCCACCGTCCACGTGCACCTCGCCCTTGCCATCTGGCGCGTTGAAGTTCTCGCCGCATTTCTTGCTGTACTCGTAGTACGCAATACCCAGCCAGTAGAGAGGTGCTGGAAGTTGAGCGTTAGACTGCAGCGATGAAGTGTGGGGCTTACCAGGCTGAATGGACAGCATGGGCGCCGACGTCTGCTTTGCCTTGTCGAGCTCGTCAACCCCGTAAACGTAGTTGAGCTGCTGGTATGGTCTACCGTCCGGATGGTCGGCTAGAAGGTAGCCGGGATCGAAGTACTTCTTCAGGAACACGTCCAACGCATCCGGAGCGTTCTCTGAAATTCCGGGCATTACTGGTGGACGATGCGCGAGATCCTGGTACCTGAGTTATACTTGTCCACAATCGCGGCCTTTAGATCCATTTTGCCGTCCAACGACTGCCTTGTCCACGGAGACACGCCGGAAGTATCGGGCAGTGAATCGAATGCGATGTTGTCGAGAGTCTTGACGTACTCGTCGAACTCCGACAGCGTCGAGTTGCTCATATCGCTAATCGCTCCGGTCATCGGTGCGAGATACGCTGGTAGCGGGTCGGCGGCCGCAAAAGCTGGCGCTTGGGTGCCGCTCGATGGAGGGTACACTCCGTTGTGCCAGTTTCCGGTTGCAGTGGTGCCGTAACTGTTAAAGCCCGCTGGCGGCGGAGCAATAGGAGGATTGTAGCTCTGAAAATTATGTGCTAGGGTACACAGTGAACGAATGGTTACTAGTAAACTGATGGACGTAAACCTATGAGTGGCAAATAGAAAACCGCAAACGACAGACCGATATAGGTCAGACTCACAAATCGTTGGTCGGTAAACAACAGTTCATAAATCCTAAAGCAAATGGTCGCGATATGCAACTTTATTGCGTAGCTTTATCCTTCTACTCGGAGGAAGACCTAAGGGACAAAGTAACATAATTCACGCGCCTTAACGTTAACTTCTCTGCTATCATTTTATCGGCTTACGCTTAGTTCGATATGAGGTCTTCAGTTTACCGGTCTGCAATTTTGTGGTCGTCAGCATACAACCCTAGACTTTTGGGAATGCAGCGAATTATTCTCACATACCTGTGTATTGTTAGGCGAGTGCTGCAGCGGCGGTTTCTGAGGACTCATGAAGCCTGACGGCTGCATAGGTTGCACGGAAGGCGGCGCAACGTTTCCGTACTGAGAGCCTACTTGGGGAGGCATCGCGTACTGAACATTTGGCGGGTTCGCAGCGGCATGTGGCATCTGGAAAGACCGGTTGGCCATCGGGCTTGACCGAGGTCCGCTGGAGCCTACTTGTGGCGGCATGGGAGCTCTAAAGCAAAACGAAGGTATCCGCTAGAAGCAACATTGTCCAAACTACCTTTGTGCGTATGAACCAGAAGAGGAAGGCCCCGAATTGATCGGTTGGGAAGTCCACGGGGCCGGTGGTGCTGGTACGCCTGAGCTCATGCCATGAGATCCGTGCAACACGTGCGAGCCCATGGGCGGCTGTTGCGCGTAACCCACTGGGCCCGTGGTAGGCGGTTGTGATGGGTAGTCGAGCGGCTGTATTCCTCCTAAAACTCCTACATTAACATCGAGCCACGCTCTTGGCGTACCTCGAGTAACGCCCATCGTGGAACTTAGGGGTGGAAGGTCCATTGGCTTCGACATGTCGTACGGGCCAGACTTGAGCCGCTGTTGCAGCACGGACTCAGGGTTGTCTTGCCTGTACATGCCCCCATATTGGCGTTGGCCGGACATGTCCCCGATGCTACCATTGACGACGACTTCCTCACCCTGTGGCTCGAACGGAGACATGTAGTCGCCATGCAAGCTCTCTCTGAAGGAACGCGGGTAGTTTATTAAAGGAAGCATATAAGGAAACAGTACCTTGAGTATGCCTCTGATAGTGGGAATTCCGGCTTTCCATCGCCCTGAGACTGAGCTCCGTCCAACTTGAGGTTGGCCAAGTCAATGGTACCGGTCGTCGAGATTCGCTCGTAGTGGTAGGGATTCACACAAACCTCAAATACAGGATCAGGCATTAAAAGCTCGTGCCTTGCACGTACCTGCTCGGACTTCAAGTCAAATGCGGCCGCGCAACAGCGGTTATGCTTCAGCTCATTCTTGTGGAGATCCGGCCAGCGGAAGATGCGAGCATAGACCACGTGCGGGAAGCCCTTTCGCCCGGCGACCTGAATCGAGCGATACACTTCACAAAAGAACATGTTGTGAAAGCCTGTGTTTAATGCAAGGACGTTATAAGTAAATGCTTGCCTGAAGCCGCCCGTCCAATGTGCGCGGTATGGTGACACATTTCGTGTCCTGCTTCCCGAGCGAGCACACAGCTTGTATGAAGTCGTCCAACTCGTTCCGCTTGTCCTTGAGCTTCTTTATTAAGCTCTCAATTGCTTTGCGGCTGAACTCTTCGTCGGAACCCTGTAACCAAAAACTTCATTCATGCCAGCTGTTTGGTTGTTGCGCTAAGATGCCGCCGATTTCCAGCACCTACCACAATGAATCGCATCAGGAACTGCGCAATATTGTTGCAGGCATCTGAGCTGGTCGGTCGTGGGCCGAATCCAGCGCCCTTCATTGTCGCCAGCTTGGAGTGAGAAGGCGCTGGTTGCGACATTCCGCTCATGTGGTGAAGATTCGGGCTAATCATTGACCCGGAAGGCACCATATCCGTGTCTAAATTTTTGACGCAGGCATTGAGAAGCCAATTATGACCACACTTACCATACGGGGCTAACATTTCGCTTTCCTATGCGTAATTGTTGAATGTGCGCGCTAACATTGAACTCGCGTGCGTCGCATTGCTTGGACAAATGACAGAGCCAAGCGGTTGCCAGCCGGTTGACGCGGCACAAAGTACGTCGGTCCTCGCGAGCTCTCGGCACTCTAAAGCAGTTGCGCGTGAGCTCGTGCCACAAACACGCGTACACCAAACGAAGAACTTTTTTTAGCTGGCAAACAAATGGCTCCGCCCATTATAGCGCGTGCGTGCTATCCAACGCCAAACGGGCGGGAATTCAAAATTGGCTCTAAGGGTTAGTCTGAGACAATGACGGGTGAGCTTACTGACAACGAAAGTCGGAACATTCCGCTAAACATTCAGCGCTTAGAAAGCACAGCAAACGTCTACCTCTGTTGTAGTTAGTATAGAGGACAACACGTGTCTACCGTCGGTGATACTAGGTGTATCCGTCACAATCGGGTTGCACAGGACAGGGGTGTAGGCATTCGTGACGACTCAGAGAATCTTTGCATAAGCATCATGCGTAGGAACCAAACTTGAATAATTTTAATGGACGCTCAAACTGACTCGAACTCCTCTCCGTGGAAGCCTTCTGTGCGTAGGCCCACAATACGGGAGCCCAGTATGGTACGCACTCACATGCTTGTAACCGACGATCATTGGCGCCTTCTTATGAGTAATCCGACAGTCCCCTGTACTTTTTGTGCAAGCAGCGAATGTGTCGCATCACATTGTTTTCTGACGAATAGCCATCGTCGGCACGTTGACGCAGCACTGTGAACTTCCTCGTGTGCCTCTAGCACGCTGATTCAACCCGCATGATGTCCTGCAAGAAATGATTCAAACTCATGTTGTGGGAAGCAGCTAGACATGCGACATTTAAGACGGTGCATGTCGAAAGTTTCAAGCACTTTCGGAAATGCTGTTTCGCTACATCCTTTGCACCCTTGCTGTAAGTTCTTCTCGCTAAACTCCGGCTAGATGACGGCACTCTCAGCAATGTTAAACCGTCGGTAGTCTTAGTACTCGTTTAGCTTGCCTTCCTGACAACTGCGCAGGACGAGCAGTTTTCGGCCCGTGGGCGCGGATTCGGCGGATGTCCGGCACTTGGCGCCAACTTGGACGAGACGCGTGACGGATGTGAGTGGATCGTTGTGCGTGATTCGAACGGTTGCCCACGGTGGTTCCTGAGCTGTGAGGACAGGCGTCGGTAAGTCATGCATGACACCCTTGGCAGCCATGAACCCGATGACCGTAACTACATGCTCCTTAGGTGCCCGAACAACAACGAGATCTGGTTCCAATGTACCTCGAACTGCGAAGCGTCGTGCAGCGATCCGATGCCAACCTGCAACTCAGTGGGTTCATGCTTAGCACATGTCCACCCAAAGACGGAGCCTCCCCAACCAGTACGTTGCAGGCCTGCGGTCGTAGCGGATGCCAATGTGCGCCGGACTTCTTCCGCGACTCTCGAGGTCGCTGCGTCCCGGTCGAACAGTGTACTTGCCCGAGCGGTGAAGAGATCCTCGACGGTACGACCTCGTTCTGCGAGCCCACCTGCGCCAACCCGAATCCCACGTGTGTCTCTTCCGCTAGGATCCAGCAACTGCCGCAATGCGTTTGTCGCCAAGGACTAGTGCGAGACCAGAACTCGGGACGGTGCGTACGGTTCAGCCAGTGCTCTCAGCCGAATGGTACGTGAGGGAGACCGGTTGTCAAGCCTACTTTTATGTATTTCAGGCTGCTCTCGTGACGACGACTGCGTCGGAACAACCATCATATGCGAGGACCGTCAGTGCGTACAGGGTACATAGCGCTCTGTATGTCATCGTTATGGACTCTCCTGGAGTGTTTAGGTTGCATCTCGAGCAACTCCTGCTCCTTCGACGCTGTCTGTGCCAATGGACGATGCATAGGGCAGCCTCCACGCCCGCCGCCAACCAACCCCAACTCGTGCCGTCGTGATAGTGACTGTTCCTTCGGCCGAACCTGCGAACAGGGCCGATGCATCTTCGGTGATTCTTAGATATCTTAGCTTTACGCAAATAAACTCGTGCATGATCCGTACATCTCAATGATCAGAAAAAAATCAAGACGTTGCAAGCAAAATACCCTGATCCCTTGACGAGCTGCACCTTTCATTTAGACGACGCATGCAAACGGGACAGCCAGTGTCCTGGAAGCAGCATCTGCGAGGATGGCACCTGCGTAGACGGCTGCTCCAGAGACAGAGAGTGCGACAGAGGTTCTAAGTGCCGCAACGGTCGATGCGTCTTCATCAACCGTAAGTGACGCCAAAAGCTGGGCTTTTAGAGTGTTCTTCTTTTAGCCTCTACCTGCCGCAACGATTTCGATTGCACGGGAAGCCTGGTCTGCGAACGAAACCGTTGTACTTCGGGTAGGATCAGTGTCCTGGTTGTTCACCGAGCGACGGGATTTTCTAGATATATAGAGTATCCATTCAGGTTGCGATTCCAACCGTGATTGCCGTCGCGGCCAACGATGCTCCCGCGGTCACTGCGTGTTTAGCTAGCTCAAACGATGACTCGCACAGCAAAGACAACCGCGAATAGTTGCAACGCTCCGTTTGTGGCCTGCTACATTGTAAATGATCTACTGGTTTAATAATCTACTGTGAAGAAATCCTTGAAACACTCGAGAACCAAAATAGACACACGCATTGCTTGCACGCTACGTGTGTTCGTAGTGCGCTAGGCGTATGCCTTCGCGCATACTGTTTTTTTTTGGTAAGCGCCCGGGTTTGTAACCGCGGCTTACGTGTGGCCTTAGCCACGACCCAGCGATATTATATCAACGAAGGACTTCTGATTCACACGCTTTGATTGCCAATGCATAGGTCCAATTCTAGCAGCATACCTTAACGGCCGTTAAAAACTTGGGAGAAACGCCTACAAGGAAGTCGAAAATCTAATTCGGACGAAGTTTACCTTGTAGTCCAGGATCAACATATGTAGGTACGAGTGCGTTATTACCTTCTCTTCCTTTAGTACCTCCTAGCGCACTCCCGTAAGAGTCTTTGCGGGACAAGCGCCACAGCAAAATTTCCAGGAAGACTGTTCTTTTACCCGCGGAAACCGAAACATTCGATCAAGACATAGAATAGAACTTTATGATTGACGTATTCACTACGCGATCCAGTTTCAGAAACGGAGGTGTGTACAAGGGTGGATACCGGCAAAATCGTCATCATCGTGACGATGAGTTCACCGGTTCGTCGAAGCCAACAATCGAAGGAACACTAAAACTACACGCGAGAATCTCTAGACAACAAAAGAGACCCGCAGACAAATAAAAGGAAAAAAGTTGTACAAATGCAAAAGGGAGAGAGGAGAGAGTAGGTAATGCTTGTCGCGAACGAGAGGGCACAACTCTACAAACGGGGACACACGTAAGTAGCTGACCGTTTTCACTGTGTGGTAGGTGGGTTTGGGAGGCAAAATGCTACTAGGATCTCGGCGGTTTGGCTCCGGTAGAGAGAGCAAAATCGCGAGACGCAACTGAAGAAACGACAGACGATAGAAGCAAACAACCCTTCTACGTACTGTTGCTTCTAATGCTCAACATGGGAATAATTTACAGAGTAAAATAGCTATTCAAACGTATGCTGCCGCGGATTAGCGAGGGACTGGAGCCCGGCAGGCGTGCTAAACGGAGAGATTATCAATCTTAACAGCTGGCCACGCGTCGTCTTTCTTACTCAAACTGCGCTAGCGCTGCGTGTAGCTCCGAATTTGACATATGCGTGGGATTCTGCGATAACGCGCCTTGAAGCATCGTGTTCACGAGCGTAGCTTGCTGGCTGAGAACGCTGAGTTGAGAGGCGTCAATCGTGTTGCGGCGAGTGCCGTTGGCTATCGTCGGGAGACCTAGAATCGAACATGAAGTAGTTGGAAAAAAGTAAAGATCGGCAATCGGCACCGCCACTCGTGCCGTACTAACCCACCCCGTACCGTACTGAGCCCACCCGTACCGTACAGGACGGTACGATACAGCAGTACGGGCCGTAGTACGGTACGGTAGTTGTACGAGCCGTACTACTGCTAAATAACGAGGAAACTGAAACCGTACAATGCTCTCTCCCCCTCCCCCCGCCGGTTCAAATCGGAATCGGAACCGCCTGTTCGGTCCAGGTCCCCTAGATTTCACGGAACCGTGAACTGAAATGCACGAACGGGCCGTGTCTTGACATCACACTCCCAAGGAAACCAAACGCGCTGGCCTTGTCTAGAAAGAAAAGGCTTACTTTCGAATGCCAAATTCTGCGCCGCCGTCGTTCGTTCATTGCTTTCTGACGGCTCTTGGAGCGTCTGAATGTCTTGAACGGCCTGTCCTTTCAGTTGTTGCAACACTGACGATAAGGTAAGCAACTGCTGCAGCGATGCTGAGTCCATCCCCGGCGGCAGCATCTGGGTCTGCCGTAGGGCGTTGAATTGCTGCAGAGCGGCAGTGATGTCGGCAGCAGTCCCTGTATGTGGGAATGACGGGAAGAATTGGCTGCTTGTCGACGCGCTTTGAGTCGGCACAAGGGCGAGCGATGTAGCGCTGCGTTGCTGCTGCTCGGGTATCAGGCTGGGCAGGTCGCTGAGGCTCTGCAATAAATCCAAAATATGAATTTTCGGCAAAAGAAAACGCACCGAGTTCTTGTTGTCCCTCTTCCGTGCCAGCCCGAACAGTACCGAAATGGCGTTCCGCTCGTCGGTCGAGGCGGACTGTTCCATTGCAACGTCACTGTCCGTTGCTCCGTGTAGTCTGCTCTTCTTCCGAATGGGTGAATCGATGTTGTGGACTCCGTGTGAGGTCGAAGCTAGGTCGCAGTGCAAGTTGTTGGTGGATGCAGGTGGACCGGTACCATCAGGGCAGATACCCGTCTAAATGGAAACAAACATTGATGACTTAGACGCCTTGGGTTGTTGTGCCGTATGGGGGGGGG
>JNEY01000001.1:4948542-4974907 GCA_020875895.1 Aphelenchus avenae
GTTTTCTCGGCGAATCGTCGAGATTTCTCGATGCGTCTGCGTTATTTTGTGTTAATTGGTCGTCGCCAGCTGGTGCCGGTGTGGATGAGCGACCGGTAGTAGGAATCATAACAAAGCCGGCAGCCGAAGGCGTACGGGAGGAGTTAGTCGGCGGCGTTCGCGCGTCACGGTTGGTCTGCTGCGGAGTGACACTGCGCGATTGTAGCACGGTCGGTGCAGAAGCAGGTGCTACTGCGTTGGAAGGCACCGTGACGAACTCATTGTTGGTGACTAAAGTCTTCAGGTAGTGAGCCAAAGGGCAAATAATTAACAAAGATATTTGCCTTACAGAAAGGTCTCGCGCGTACCTGAACTGCGGGCCGCTTGTTGTGGAGCTTGGACGAAGCTCGTACTAACGTTATCAGAATGCGTGAATGTCGAGGACTGTTGCCGCTGGGCTTCCGTCTGGCGGAGAAGGTTGGAGAGACCCACCACTTCGTCTGCACACGGCCGTTGAATGACGAATGCCGAATCGGTTAAAATGACTTACTTAACAACTTTTCTCTTATCCACGCTTGCACGAAGTTCGGCGGCATCGCACCGGTTTCATTCGGCGCTGGGTTTTGCTGAATTCGTAGAATAGCCGAAGATCATCAAGTTAAAGCACGGATTCTATGAGAAAACTGCCGACTTTTCTTAACACTTACGAGTGAACGAGCGAGGGGGATTTGTTCCAAACGTTGAAACGTAGGCGCGCGGGAGAACACGTTAGTTAAAAGGTTAGTAAGCGAATAACTTGAGTCGGATGGCAACGAAGCAAGCGGATGGTTGAAGTTCTGAATCACATGCTAAGGTAAAGCCCATGGTTTTGAATGTACTTGAGAGTGGTCTGGTGAGTGTTGTAGCGAAGGCGCTTGCGGGCTCAAAAAGCCTGATGTCTGCACTGCGGGCGCGACGATACCGTACTGAGAGCTCGCATGGGGAGGCATCGTGTACTGAGCGCTCGGCGGGTTCGCATCCGCAGGTGCCATGTGAGAGGACCGATTTGCCATCGGGCTTAACTGAGGCCCGCCGGAACTCACTGGAGACATCATTGAAGCTCTAAAGCACATAGAAGGCGCTAGCTTGAAGTAGCATTGTCCGAACTACCTTCTGCCATCAGCCTGAGACTGAGCTCCGTCTAACATGAGCTGCGCCAGATCGATGGTGCCAGTAGGCGCTACCCGCTCGTAGTGGTAGGGATTAACGCAAACCTGCAATGACGAGGGTAAGGTATGAAAAGCTCGTTTTCGCGAACCTGGTCCGACTTCAGGTCAAATGCGGCGGCACAACAGTGATTATTCTTCAACTCGTTCTTGTGAAGATCCGGCCAGCGGAAAATGCGAGCATAGACCACGTGCGGGAAGCCCTTTCGCCCAGCGACCTGAATCGAGAGCTACGCTTTGGGAAGCAATGCATAGTGACAAGTCTATGCTTAATGCTAGGAAGTGTACAGGAAGCTCTTGCCTGAAGCCGCCCGTCCAAGGTGCGAGGTATGGTGATGCACTTCGTGTCTTGCTTCCCGAGTGAGCACACCGCTTGGATGAAGTCGTCCAACTCGTGCGGTTTATCCTTGAGCTTCTTGATTAGGCTCTCAATTGCCTTACGGCTGAATTCTTCGTCAGACCCCTGAAACAAAAACCGAAAAGTTAGTGCATGCCGGCCGTGAGGATGCTACCGCTTTGAGGCACCTACCACAATGAATCGCATCAGGAACTGTGCAATCTTGTTGCACGCGTCTGAACCTGTCGGTCGTGGGCCAAACCCCATGCCGTTCATTGTCGCCAGCTCGGAATGGGAAGGCGCTGGCTGCGACATTCCGCCGATGTGGTGAAGATTCGCACTGATCATCGATCCGGAAGGCCGCACATCCCTCTCTAAAGCTTAACAACGGCATTAAGAGCTCACTTGTTAGCAACTTGCCATACGGATCTAACTTTTCGCTTTTTTATGTGTAGTGTGATGTGATGGGCCGTGCGCTCTGACGCCACAAAGCCGCGTGCACCGAAAAAAAAACTTTTTCCTGGTAAACAACTGGACCCCGCCCTAACGCACGCGTGCGCGCCGTAGGCGCAAAACGAGCGGGAATTCAAAGCTGGCTCAGAAGCTTAGGTCGAAACACTGCTGGTGCTTCGAAGGACGATCTGACTGTTTAATGTCTGCGACAAATAGGTGTTTACTGAAAATAAATATTTTCGGCTTATGGCCAATGTTCCGCTATCGCCTGAAACAAAAAGTAAACGTCAACTTAGGTTGCAGTTTGCGGGACTAGTGGTTATAAGTAGTGGCCGCGGGTATGACTCGCAAGGGGAACTTCATAGCGCAACCGCATTCCTACAGTCGCTCGCTAAAACTGCTAGCAAGATTGCCAATAGCCGCGATGCAGCCGACTGAGAACTATTGTATCAACGCACGACGGCCAGCATCCTTGCCGTTAAGTTCTCGGTTGAGTTTAACAGCTGGAAAACGTTTACAAGTAAACTCCCTAGTTTTGGACATGCAACTGGGGGAATTTAGAGCCATATTTGCCTTTTCTGCGACAGTGTCACGCTGGGTACAGCACAGATCGTTTGTCGACTATTTAACGGCATCTGTGAATCGAAGAACAGCGTGGTGCGTCGAATTGGTCGCATTGCTCTTCGGAGGTCGAATGTACTAAAGTCCAGAAACTGACCTCGCTGTGCAACCGTCAAACATTTAATTGAGCAACCGTCATATCTAAGCCTAGAATCATCAAACTTTAGCGTTGTGGCGCAATACGACATCCGATGGCTACAAGTTTCCGACAACGTCCCGCTCGCTTTTTACCAGATGCTGGAGTCCAGCATATCTTTTCGCTAACTTGCACTGCCCACAAAAGCTCTTAAACAGGTGTTGCCCTTAACTCTTAACTTTTAAAGATTTTAGAAGTGCACGAGTACGTTACGCGTTTTTAAGCAGCGGTTTGAGCGATCATCAGTCGTGCACCTACTGCCCGCAAGCGTCAGTCGTTGTGTCTTCAGCTTCAGGCATCTCTCAAGTTTTTGCTTCTCAAAGCATGCAGTACGAAAGGCAAATCAGATGTCAGCATATCCGCATTCAACGCGATGGAACCTGCGAGTTCAAACCACGTAGGAATGCATAATGGCATAAACTGCGCTCGTTCTTGTAAACCCCTTCCGTTCAGCTCAGACCTACTCGGCCCGCGATCGGACCCTCCCTTCGCCGTTATACCACCTAACCGAAATCGAACTCTCCCTCGATAATCACGGAATTTCTCAACCATCTGTGAGTGTGCTACTATCCACTTATCTGTCTGAGAGTGGCCGTTCGCCCTGTCCGGATGGGAACAGCGATAGCGCGAGTATTACGTTTACTTAATTTTACACGTAGAGTTTGAACTAGATGGCAGGGAAGTTCTTTGTGTGAACAACTGATTAGAACTTGAACGTGAATATGAGGAAGATTGAGGGCTCTTTACACCGGAGAAGAGAAGGATAAGTACACGAGAAAATGCCTACGAATATATGTACACACACCGTATGCGAATACCTCGTAAAGATAGTGCTAATCGACTATTACCTGGGGCTACATCAACTAAGGAAAGAGGTGGGTGACCGACGAGACGGTGCAAGTATTCGTGTTAATCGACTCGTGCATAATATGCGAGACTGCTGGCAGCTGTTTCGCGTATCCCACGGAGCTTGTGGTGGGCGGTTGCGATGAGTAGTCGAGCGGCTGTATTCCTCCTGAATGTAGCTCTTAAACCTCGAGGCCCTGCTCTTGCACATACCTCCAGTAACACCCGTAGACGAGCTTAGCGGTGGAACGTCCATTCGCTTTGACATGTCGTCGTACGGGACCGACTTGTGCCACTGTTGAGGCATGTGCTGACCGGCCATGTCTCTGATGGTATCGTTGACGACGACTTCTTCACCCTGCGGCTCGAACGGAGACATGGAATTGCCACTTAAGCTCTCTCTGAAGAAACTTAGGTAATTAACGAATAAAGAGCCAGTTACGTGCCTTGTGTCCGCCTCTGAAGACCTGACTCGGTCTCCGCCGTTCTCGTCGTTGTCCTGCTCGACGTCGTCACCTTCTTCTTTCTCTTTGGCGTCACTTTCCATGTCCGGTTCTTCGTCGCTGTATGTCACGTTCAGCTAAAGGTGAGGTCAGTAAGTGCATAAGAAGAGAGATTACTGATAAGTAAAAATTTTAGCTCATTCGTTTTAATGACGCACCGTGTTTTTGTTGTCCGTCTTCTGTGCCAAGCCGAAAAGTATGGAAATGGCATTCCACTCGTCGGCCGAAGCGAACGGTTGCATGGAGCCTAGTGCACTGTTCATCGCGCTGTTCCTTCGCGATCCGCACCACTCATCGCCAGTCGACATTCTCGGCTTCTTTACCGCGGGTAGATCTGTGTTGCAGACTCCGTTCGAGGTCGAAGCAATATCGCAATCCAGTGCAGGACTCGGTGGTGGGCTTGCATCGGGGGTCGAAACCAGAGGGTAGGCTGGGTCGGTGGGTGCAGATGGATCGGTTGCATCAGGCGGGGCTTCCGTCTAAACGGAAACTAGCGTTCTCGTCTGCATCGTAGGGTATAGAAATCTTTTCATCAGATTCTGAGCTACGGTCTCAGTCCCAGAAGAGCTCAATGTAACTTTCTTCTAAGATTACCTACGGGAATTGAGAGAAACTGGGGTGAGACCTAACTTACTCTAACCGGCTAACCGTGAAAATGCACCCTCCCTGAGGTCATGCGTACCATTTTGACTAGGCTCTGCAGGAACTGCGAATTGAATGCGATGTTGTCGAGATTCTTTATGTACTCGTCAAATTCCGGGAGCGTAGAGTTGCTCATATCACTCTTCGCTGCAGGCACCGATGCGGGATATTTTGGTAGCAGGTCGGCGACCGCAAAATGTGGCGCTTGGGTGCTGCTCGATGAAGGGAATGCTCCGTTGTGCCATCTGTAGCTTGCAGTCGTAGTGGTGCAGTCGCTGTTAAAGCCCGATGGCGGCGGTGCACGGGGCCGATTGCTGCTCTGAATTATTTGCTACGTGATTAGGCTATGCTGAACGGTTTTACACATACTTGTGAATGGTCTGGCGATTGCTGCAGCATAGGCTTAAGTAGGCTGATGAAGCTTGCTGGCTGCATAGGTTGCACTTGAGACGCGACGTAGCTACACCGAAAGCTCGCGTGGGGAAGCATTGAGTATTGAACGTTCGGCGGGTGCGCAGCAGCAGGTGCCAACTGGAAGGAGGGCATGGGGCTTAACTGAGGTCCGTTGGAGCCCATTTGAGACGTCACTGGAGCAGCTCTAAAGGAAGGCGTTAACTTGAAGTGTTTTTGTACGAACTACCTTCTGCCATCAGCCTGTGACTGAGCTCCGTCCAACATGAGCTTCGTCAGGTCGATGGTTCCAGTGGGCGCTACTCGCTCGTAGTGGTAGGGATTAACGCAAACCTGCAATAACGGGGGTCACGCATGAGAAGCTCGTGCCTTGCACGTACCTGATCCGACTTCAGGTCAAATGCTGCAGCACAACAGCTGCTGTGCTTCAGCTCATTCTTGTGGAGATCCGGCCAGCGGAAGATGCGAGCATAGACCACGTGCGGGAAGCCCTTTCGCCCAGCAACCTGAACCCAGGGGCACGGTTGACAAGTAATGTCATAGTGACAAGTGTGTGCTTAATGCTAGAAAACATGCAGGAAGCTCTTGCCTGAAGCCGCCCGTCCAAGGTGCGCGGTATAGTGATGCACTTCGTGTCTTGCTTCCCAAGCGAGCACACAGCTTGGATGAAGTCGTCCAACTCGTCCCGTTTATCCCTGAGCTTCTTGATTAGGCTCTCGATTGCCTTGCGGCTGAATTCGTCGTCGGGACCCTGAAACGAAGGAATCGTGGCGGCCATGTTTATAGCCGTAGGATGCTACCACTTTCAGGCACCTACCACAATGAATCGCATCAAGTACTGTGCAATATTGTAGCATGCATCCGAGCTGGTCGGTCGTGGACCGAGTCCGTTCGTTGCCGCAAGCTTCGAGTGAGAAGGCGCTGATTGCGGCATACCGCCGATGTGGTGTAAGTTCGGACTGATCATCGATCCGGAAGGTCCCACATCCGTGTCCAAAGCTTAACGAAGGCATTACAATGCCACTTATCACTAGGCTTACCATACGAAGCGAAGAATTTCGCTTTCCTGCGCGTAATGTGTTGAACGTGCGCGCTAAGGTCAAACACGCGTGCGTCGCATTGCTTGGGCAAATGGCACAGCCAAGAGGTTGCCAGCCGTTTGAAGCGGCAGAAATTACGTCGGCCCTCGCGAGTTCTTTTGGCACTCGAAGGAGCAGTTGCGTGAAGCTCGTGCCACAAGCACGCGTGCGCCCGAATAAAGAACTTTAGCCTCGCAAACAACTGAACTCCGCCCAATTTTACGTGCACACTATGCCAAGCGTCAGTGCACGCGCGGGCGCGAATTCAAAGTTGGCTCAAAGCATAGTATGAAACAGGAATGCTTGCCTGAATGACGTTAAGGGTTTACTAAAAATAAAATCGTAATCTGTTACGCTAACGCTTGGAATAGAAAGTAAACCGTTAACTGCGTTGCGTTGAGGGCATTGAGGGCATGTTCTATCGGTGATACAAGGGTTAGCATCCGCGGTCAGGTCCCCAGGGCAAAGACGACATCATCTAGCCTCTACCTGCCGCAACGACTTCTATTGCCACGGAAGCGTCGCCTGCGAACGAAGCCGCTGAACTTCTTCGGGTAGGATAGGTTGCCTGATTGAGCACCAAGCGGCATGATTTCCTAGATTTATAAAGTAGCCATTCAGGTAGCAATTCCAACCGGTATTGCCGTCGCGACGAATGTTGCTCCCGTAGTCATTGCTTTTCTAGCTATCTCGAGCAATGACTCGGACTGCAATGACAGCTGCGAATTGTTGCAAACTTCACCCTATCGTCTTTCACCCCACCTTTGGACCAACCTACTGGAAAGCCTATTAAAAAGCTCATAAAGTGCTACATGATCGTTTGGTTCTTCTGCCATGTGATGATAGCGGATGTTCATTTTGAACTCAGCCCGCCAGCGTTATAATAGCGTTGCGTTAATCTGCGAAAGACTGTCGGACACGAGAAAAGTTCTGCCTCGTTAATAGGGCAGGAGGCAAACGACGCGTGCACGGACTACACGTGCCTTCCTTATCACCGTTAACAGACCTGCGATAAGTGGCCAGCGACGGCGGCAGCAGATGGCTGCTTCCCAGCGCTGCCGACGACGCCACTTAGACCGTAGCCACTACTTCCGTATCTAAATAACGCCTCACGCCGATCGGTCTTATGACAGTTAGCGGGACGCTTCGAAATAAATGCTCGGCCTGGTACTGCTTTCCGACTCCAACGAGGTTATCCACGCGTGTGGCGACGCGAGTTTCATGCGACGTCTTCATTCAGAAAGCGTTGAGTATGCTAAATCGAAGACCACCGATATTTCCGAAATTGCGTCCACCAGCGGTGTTTCATCGTCGACAAGTTCCTTGAATAAGCCTGTAGCCTATGCGGTTACGGATGTGTGCATGGTAGGCTGCTGCTTTAAATCCAGTGTTCTTAAGGTGCAATAGCGTTTTCAGGAAATCGACAAGAGTTCAGTGTTTCAAATGATATTTCCGCTGGCTATAGCGTTTCGGTCAAAACTTCAAGCGGAAGAGGACAACGTCCAAACGATCATGACTGACCAAGTGCAAGTGGTAATATCTGTCTTCGAAGCTTCGTCCCTTGTTGTCGTATTAGCAGACAGGTAAAAAAAAGTGAAAGCGGATGCATCTTCACCAAGGGTTTAGGTCTCACTCGAGAAGCCCGGTGGAAATTCTGATGAATCGAGCTACAAGGACCCTGCGTCTTCATTACGGACCCTTCCTCGAGCTCGTGGTCGCAGAGATGCAAAGTGTGGAGAAAACACGTTGCCGCGTTTCAAAGCGTTTACGCATGCTTGTCCATGATTCCACGAAAGGATCGTATTCGTTAGGTGCGCATAAAAATTGGCATCTTATGCAAACTAAACCGGTTGTAGATCCTTTGAACGTAAATGTTCTGTTTGGAAACGCACATAAATCGACAAGATTGCAGCCGTTCCTCAAGCAAATCGTCGAAAGCATCTCTGAGGCCATCGGCAGTTGCAGGTACGTAGGCTCCTGCATAATTCAATTGTAGCGTCAAAGACAAGCGGACATGCTCGTTCTACGTGAATTTAGGTGTCTTTTCATGACCTCCGACAACCTGCTGGCATCCGTCAGCTCTAAAGACGTCTCACAAATCCCGTTATTCAGCGCGTTCGAAAGCGACGACATCGCGTCGATCATTGAATTATGCAGGAGCCTACGTACCGGCAGGAGAAAGCTGCTCAAATGCCGAGTGGAGCAAGCCTGGCTATGGTCAACAACGTACAAGCGACGATTGCTGACAAATCTCTTTATTCTCTCTCTAACTGGAGAGCTGGATATTGTCTGCATCGGCAACGTGGAGCATACGCACCTGATTCAATCCATCTGTGACCTGCTGGATGCGGCACGCGGTCTGGACAGTCAGTCTTCGACGGACCTGAGTCAAAGCATCCTCGCAGTGGACCAGCTGGTTCAGAAGCTGTGCACGGTGCTAAGTCGGCTTACGTTCCTCAACGACGCCTACGTGTTCCTCTCAAATACGACTCGCACGAGGACACTGATAAGGGTGCGTGGTGAGCTAAAGCGACCGTCGATCGTTTCGAAATCAAATGACCACAAATGTACGGGGATTAATTAGTGACGGCATAAACTAGAAGTGTCCAGTTGTCACACACAACTAGTGGCGGTCATTAACGAGAGAGGAACCTTAGGCTAAAGTGAAACTGATCTCATGGCACAGATCTGCGTCAAGGTTTGATGGACGAGGGGTAGCCTAAAACCGGTTGTCATAAATGCGTTGAGGCAATGGAGGTTCGACTCGTTCGTAAAACTGCATGCACATTATTTGAGCTCGTTCGTAATCTCAAAGTGAGGTACTTTAGCCTCTAGTTACAGAGTCTATGGAAACGCCTAAGAGGAGAGCTGGTACAACGGTTGGACGATGTCGATGCGGTTCCGGAACTGTCACTCACGTCACTATCACACGCTTCGTTAGCACGAATCGGGTCGACGCTCTCCGCGATTACTTCACTAAGCTCACTGTCCTCATCCGTGCACCACATGTCGGCCAGCAATACGAACGTCTCCTCGCTTCCACGTCATAGTGGCGGCAGCGTCCACATCGGCGCGATGCTTTCGCACTTCCGACGTCATCTACGCAGCCTTCTCAACGAGGCACACGCGCATTCGTCCAACGTTGCGAAGTACCAGAAGTTTCAAAGCTTTGTGGGTGCAGTTCGACGAGTGGTTGACCGCAGAATGACACAGCACGTGTCAGACTTCCTTTCGAACGGGGACTCCGAGCAAGCACATGAGACTCGTCTCAAGCCAGTAACCTTGGGCTTCGACATGCTTGCATATCGTTTCGAATCGTTACCAACGGGGATTAACTTTTCGCATATGGCAGGTAGGGATTAGACTTCCAGCAATCAAGCTCAGAATATCGCTGAGGATGATGAAACTGCTAGTTTAGAAGCATACGAAGGGACGCTCAACCGTCTCTACTGTAGTGGCGCTACACAAGTCACAGTTGGCAGGACCGCGACAGGAGAACGTTTGATAAAGGTTCGTTCCACAGACTTTCGAGTACAACCCAAGTCGTCTCAGATAAAACTCGACGATAGAGCATCCAAGCCAAGGGCAACATCGCTACTTTCAAAGGTGTCTACGCTCAGCCGAAAGGAACACCAGCAGAATTCCTTCGTGTGTAGTGCCATATTCAGCGGGCATGTCAACGCTTCGCTTGCAATACGGCAAACGTATAGCCTTGCCAACATACTAGTGCCGCACTTGGTGCAGGCATCAACAATGTTTTGATAGACATGCGGAAGGAACTCTTGTACATACTGTTCTATTCAATGGGCATTGGTGAATAAATTACAGAGCTTAAGAGCAATGCGAATATAGAGACTGGCCGCCAGTTGTGCGCTAGAGACGATACAGAGTAAGCGGAAGAGAGATCCATTAGCGAAGTTCGGAAAGACACTGTGGAAGTTTCGAAGCAGCTACATGTTTATTCGATGTCTGCTTCAGTCTGACATGTAGCGTGCTCTCAATGCTGGCAATGTTGACAAACTGTCACAAGTGGCTTTCCCATACGATGTACACGAAGTGAAGTTCAGATGCTTAAAGAGGCAACCGTAGCAGCCGTAGCGCTTGCTTTCTTGATACGCGAAATTACTGCGCCGCAATGTGGGCATTTACTGCCGCGGTATTGAAATTAGGTACTCCCTACCGCTCATTTGGGTTCGAACCTGATTATTACTGCCATTTTCTTTGTTTCATGATTGTTTCATTTTTTCTCAAGTTATTCGTAGCGAACGGAGGTAAGGTTTCCCTCTAGCGGTCGCTGGTCCCGACGCGGTCGCCCCGCCTTCTGAGAAGTCGTTTGCAAGTTTAGGCGTCCATACTTGTTTGCCCAAACACGGGTTATCGCAGAACATGTGGTGGCGAAGGCAACTCTACTTCTTGCTGTGGAAGCATTTTAGGGTAAGTTAGTACGACAATACTCGCAGCTATTGAGCCACTGACGAAGTTGTAATACTTGTGCGTACTTTAGGTTCGACTGCGACCCATCAACGCGACTGATTATACGCGTTACTGGAGGCGCTGGAATGTGTTCACGAAGCCGCGGCTATTCCTAGCGCTATCCGCAGGTTTTTCCTTCCGAAACGCGGGTGTCAAGGACGAGGAACTGGTCAAGTAAATTAGTGTTTCTTCTAACACTTGTGACGAATCTTCTTCCAGCAGTTTCGACGGAAAACAAGATTGCTCATCGCCGCACGATTGCAAGCAAGCCAACGTGTGGGAGAAGGTTGCGGAAGAGTACGACTACATCGTCTTTCGGCGGAAGTTGGAGGGACACCCGGGCATATATCAGTGGTACTGCGCGGGTACGTACAAGGACATCACGCCGAAGAACTTCGTCAATGCGCAGGTAGGTATAAATCAAGCGCTTTTGGACTGTCGCGTTTACAGTTAAAATCTCGCTAAGCCGTCCTTCTTACAGAACGACGTCACCTTCCGCCGACAATGGGATGCCAACGTGATGGAGCTGGAGATCGTTGAGAGCGACGACGCTACCGACTCGCAGGTTGTGCGCTGGGTCTCCAAGTTTCCTTACCCGATGAAGCCACGCATCTACGTCTTCGTCCGTCGACAGCACGTCGACGAGGAGAGCAAGCGCATCGTCGTGTTGAGCCAGGCGTTGAGCGCCAAGGAATATCCGGAGGCGAGCGACCACGTCCGCGTTACGACGTATCGGTCGCGGTTGATGGTCCAGGCGCATACTAACTTTGAAGAGGTACGTCTCGATTTTGCAATTCACAGCATCCTATGTGGGAAGCATCCGCTCAACGCTGCAGAGGAGCTGAGAGATCTAAATTCAGCTCTGACGTCGCATGCAAGATGACAAACCTCTCGCTTATGCGTTTTCTACTAGCTTAGTGCTACTTACTCGTTTAGGACGGTTTCGACTACATCCTGGAGTACTACGACGACCCTCAGTCTTCCATCGTGAGTTCATTCTTAACATGTCGTTCATTAATGCTTCTTTCTAGCCGACGCCGGCGTACAACTGGATCATCCAGTACGGCGGACCGCACTACCTCAAGCGTGTGCACGAAGCTGCGAAGAAGTTGGAGGCGATGACCGCCAAAGAAGTGAAGAAGTCGACGACGATACCGGCTTCATCGCCTACACCTAGCGAGACCACCGAGGAGCAGGCTTCCACTGACAACGCCAGTAACAGCCAAGAGCCATCCGGAAATGTCCAGCGCTACGAGGACTCCTCGACGTCGGACATTTCAAACGTCGCGCAGACGCTGGGCTACAGCCATAGTCAGTAGAGCGTTAAGTAGGTATAGACCTTGTTAAGTTCTTCCACCCGCCATTGTCTAGTGGCGTTTCTGACGCCCATCTCTGTCATGTCTCCTTAAAGACAAGAATATTCGATGCAAATGACTCGACGTATAGGTTAGGTCACTTTTAACAAAGAAAATAGTCAGACTTTCTCCCGAGTCCTAGCGTAGCTTTAGCATTATGTGTTCTGCGCTTCCGCATATTGCTGGGCATTTATCCGCATAGACCATGTAAGACTTTTTCCTCACTATGCCATGCAGTCGTAAGGTTATCCCGCGTCGACGTTATGCCTTACACCGCCTTAATAAAGCTTTGTCGTTTGTCGTAAGCTGACATGATCACCACGAAAATGCAGGAAGGTTCTTTTTGCATCGGCAGGTCTCACCAGTTCTACTAGGATGACTATGACAGCAATGTTGACGCAACCACGCACCTCCATAAGCCGCCACTACGATGGCTTCCACCAATTAGCGTGAACATTACGGAAGCGCGTTGGAACAAGAACGTTTATTGTACAGAATGACCTCGTTAACGGCTAGCTTGAAGAAGTAACCGTAACACTGCGTATGGTTTCGTTCAGTTGAGAACTAGAAATAAGATGTCAAAGGCTAGCGGACACGAGGCCACTTCGCCGGCAGGAAAACATGAGAAAATAGAAATCATCAAGAGGGCAAAGGATTCGCGGATGTATACATCCGAATAAGAAATTTTAAATAGAAGAACAAAGTGGGGAGACGGGTCGTAGTGAAGGTCAACTAGGTATTGCACACTGGTGGTGGACTAGCACTTAGAATGACCCAAAGGGCTAGGAAGAGAGGCGATTACGGGAGGATACACGTGGTAGTCATGCGACTGCTTGGAGGGTGTTCAGCGGCGTCGTTCCGGCTCAGCGTTGTCGCTGCGCGGCGGCGTCTCAGCGTTGTCGCTGCGCGGCGACAGGCCCTGGGAAACCACATTGCGGTGGAGGCGACCCATCCAGTGAACGTAGATGTCGTCGCCGGGGGCCCGAGTCGCAACCGGCAGCGGAGTGTGGACGCGCTGCAGCTGCTCGTGAGGCAGCGGAGCGCGGCGCTGGGCAAGTCGCTGGCCAAGAGGAACATCCTAGAACCGTAAAGGTGTCAAATGGGGTTTTTGCTCTGAAGAGTACCTCAAGCTGTTCATCCGTGATTTCCCAGTCAGCGTTCGCATCGCTCAGTGATCCGATGCCACTAGCAAAGACCTAGACAAACGACAATTTATGCAGCAGCGTAAGAGACGCAGCTTACCTGGACAATCGGTCCGGGCGCCTTCACCGAGTAGGCCTTGAAACGCGTTTGCGCGAGCGGACTCTCGTTCTCTACCACCCAGAGGTCCAGAATCTGAGGCATCCCCACCGGACGGATGAAGCGAACGAAGTCCGCGAACTCCGACGTGTCCGCCTCGACGATCCCCATGAGCTGTGAGTAGAAAATGAAGTCGTTCTTCGGCCATTTCGTCATGCCCGTAGCACGCAGCTAAATTGGAAAGATTAAAAATGGACGGGAAGAAGCGAGCGCCTACCGCCAACTCTCCGTTGGGCATACGAGCGGTGTCCAGCGTGGGGAACTCAACGATTCGACGCGCCGGGAAACGCTGCGCGCTCACCACCCAGTAGCCGTTGCCGCTCGCCATCGGAAGAGCACGCAGGGCGATCCACTGGCCAACGTGAAACTTGTTGAGGAAGTAACTCAGGAGGCGGCAACGCGCCTGGGCCAGCTCCTTGACGAAGACGTCGCCGCGTGTGCTCATCACCAGGCCGTGACCCTCGAACGGTCTCTGCTGGAAACAGATGCAATGTATTCGATGGGACACTGAAATGCCACGCTCTCCACCTATTGCTCACGTACGTCGCGGATAATACGCTCCAGCTGCATGTCCTTGTCCACCTCAAGGGCGTCGATCACGAACTTGGCGTGCGCATTGTGCGCCCAGTAGCGCACCCACACGTCAATGCCGAGCACGACGTGCTCGGGAATAAAACGCAGGAGGTAGTCCTTGTCGTAGATGTCTCCAAGGAACTGATTGCCGTAGTAGCCTCCGATGCCGATCGACGTCAAGCGCACTTTGAACTAAAAATTCTCGTGGTAAGACAGAGGTTGCCGAGAGCGCACCGTGCAAATGTCGCCAGCACGGCCGGCCCGTTTGCGCACCTCGAGCTTGCCCGCCTTGTGCGAACCGTAGACGACGTATGCCTAAACAAGTCCCTCTATATTTTCTATGATGACCAGGACTATACAACACTTAGGCGTGGTACCTGATTGAGGCGGCACCAGTAAGCATTGACCGTTCGCACATGACCGATGCCAGGCAGGTTCTGAAGGTCCTTCGCCATGCGCACTGGGCGGCCATTCGCGAAGTGGCAGTACAGCTCGTTCTCGCCCATCATCAACGCCGTGCGTTTGTCAATAACCTAAATAGCAATCTTGTGCCGAGTGCGTCACTCAGCGGACCTACTGCAACAGGTGAACGTTCCTCGGAACGCCGGAGCTGATAGTGCTCGAGGTCGTCTTCAAGCAGCAAATCGTCTTGGACGACGACGGTCCTCGGCACTTGCAGATTCCGATTCCAAGGCTGTAACCACATCAAGCGTTGAAGACACATCTTTCATACGGTAGTTGCGAGGGTCGAAGAGAACTCACCGCGTCCCAGACGAAGTATGACATGTCGTCGTTCACTTNGCAGGCTTCCACTGACAACGCGAGTAACAGCCAAGAGCCGTCCGGAAATGTCCAGCACTACGAGGACTCCTCGACGTCGGACATTTCAAACGTCGCGCAGACGCTGGGTTACAGCCATAGTCAGTAGAGCGTTAAGTAGGTATAGACCTTGTTAAGTTCTTCCACCCGCCACTGTCTAGTGACGTTTCTGACGCCCATCTCTGTCATGTCTCCTTAATGACAAGATGTTCATTGCAAATTACTCGACGTATAGGTTAGGCCACTTTTATCAAAGAAAATAATCAGACTTTCTCTCGAGTCCTAGCGTAGCTTTAGCGTTGTGTGTCCTGCGCTAACGCATACTGCTGGGCGTTTTTCCGCATAGACCATGTAAGACTTCTTCCTCACTATGCCATGCTGTCGTAAGGTTATCCCGCGCCGACGTTATGCCTTACACCGCCTTAATAAAGCTTTGTCGTTTGGCGTAAGCTGACATGATCACCACGAAAATGCAGGAAGGTTCTTTTTGCATCGGCAGGTCTCACCAGTTCTACTAGGTGACTATGACAGCAATGTTGACGCAACCACGCACCTCCATAAGCCGCCACTACGATGGCTTCCACCAATTAGCGTGAACATTACGGAAGCGCGTTGGAACAAGAACGTTTATTGTACAGAATGACCTCGTTAACGGCTAGCTTGAAGAAGTAACCGTAACACTGCGTATGGTTTCGTTCAGTTGAGAACTAGAAATAAGATGTCAAAGGCTAGCGGACACGAGGCCACTTCGCCGGCAGGAAAACATGAGAAAATAGAAATAATCAAGAAGGCAAAGGATTCGCGGGTGTATGAGCTTCAATATGTTAGAAAAAGTTTAATTTATGTCCTGCGAACGTAAAAAAAATAAAGGAAAACTCCGCTTCGCATCAGTCGAATTCTCGTTTCGTGTAATTAATTCAGGTCCAGTCAGATTTTATGAAGGCTCGTACATCCGAATAAGAAATTTTAAATAGAAGAACAAAGTGGGGAGACGGGTCGTAGTGAAGGTCAACTAGGTATTGCACACTGGTGGTGGACTAGCACTTAGAATGACCCAAAGGGCTAGGAAGAGAGGCGATTACGGGAGGATACACGTGGTAGTCATGCGACTGCTTGGAGGGTGTTCAGCGGCGTCGTTCCGGCTCAGCGTTGTCGCTGCGCGGCGGCGTCTCAGCGTTGTCGCTGCGCGGCGACAGGCCCTGGGAAACCACATTGCGGTGGAGGCGACCCATCCAGTGAACGTAGATGTCGTCGCCGGGGGCCCGAGTCGCAACCGGCAGCGGAGTGTGGACGCGCTGCAGCTGCTCGTGAGGCAGCGGAGCGCGGCGCTGGGCAAGTCGCTGGCCAAGAGGAACATCCTAGAACCGTAAAGGTGCCGAATGGGGTTTTCGTTCTAAAGTGTACCTCAAGCTGTTCATCCGTGATTTCCCAGTCAGCGTTCGCAGCGCTCAGTGATCCGATGCCACTAGCAAAGACCTAGACAAACGACAATTTGTGCAGCAGCGTAAGAGACGCAGCTTACCTGGACAATTGGTCCGGGCGCCTGCACCGAGTAGGCCTTGAAACGCGTCTGTGCCAGCGGACTCTCGTTCTCGACCACCCAGAGGTCCACAGTCTGAGGCATTCCCACCGGACGGATGAAGCGAACGAAGTCCGCGAACTCCGACGTGTCCGCCTCGACGATGCCCATGAGCGGTGAGTAGAACATGAAGTCGTTCTTCGGCCACTTCGTCATGCCCGTAGCATGAAGCTAAAGTGGAAAGACTAAAAAAATGAAACAAGCGAGTGCCTACCGCCAACTCTCCGTTCGGCATGCGAGCGGTGTCCATCGTAGGAAACTCAGTAATTCGACGCGCCGGGAAACGCTGCGCGCTCACCACCCAGTAGCCGTTACCGCTCGCCATCGGAAGAGCACGCAGGGCGATCCACTGACCGACGTGGAACTTGTTGAGGAAGTAACTCAGGAGGCGGCAACGCGCCTGGGCCAGCTCCTTGATGTAGACGTCGCCGCGTGCGCTCATCACCAGGCCGTGACCCTCGAACGGTCTCTGCTGTAAGTAGATACAACATATCGGACGGGACACTGAATGTCATGTTGTCCACCCAATGCTAACGTACGTTGTGGATAATACGCTCCAGCCCCATGTCCTCGTCCACCTCAAGGGCGTCGATCACGAACTTGGCGTGCGCATTGTGCGCCCAGTAGCGCACCCACACGTCGATGCCGAGAACGACGTGCTCGGGAATAAAGCGCAGGAGGTAGTCCTTGTCGTAGATGTCTCCCAGGAACTGATTGCCGTAGTAGCCTCCGATGCCGATCGACGTCAAACGCACTTTGAACTAAAAATTCTCGTGGTAAGGCAGAGGTTGCCGAGAGCGCACCGTGTAAATCTCGCCAGCACGGCCGGCCCGTTTGCGCACCTCGAGCGTGCCCACTTTGTGCGAACCGTAGACGATATATGCCTAAACAGTCCCTCTATATTTTCGATGCTGACCAGGACTATACAACACTTAGGCAGTGATACCTGATTGAGGCGGCACCAGTAAGCATTGACCGTTCGCACGTGACCGATGCCGGGCAGGTTCTGAAGGTCCTTCGCCATTCGCACCGGGCGGCCATTCGCTTTGTGGCAGTACAGCTCGTTGTCGCCCATCATCAATGCCGGGCGTTTGTGAATAACCTAAATGGCAATCTTGTGCCGAGTGCGTAACTCAGTGGACCTACTGCCACGGGTGCACGTTCCTCGGAACGCCGCAGCTGATAGTGCTCGAGGTCGTCTTCGAGCAGCAATTCGTCTTCGACGACGACGATCCTCGGCACTTGCAGACGCTGATTCCAAGGCTAAAATCGGGTAATCACAAAGACCGTTCGACATCGTGAAGCCCGTTGTTCTTACAAATGGATCACATCAAGCGTCGAAGACATATCTTTCATACGGTAGTTGCGAGGGTCGAGGAGAACTCACCGCGTCCCAGACGAAGTATGCCATGTCGACGTTCACTTCGCCCAACGAGTGCACGTACATATTAGCCATCGCCGTGCAGTTCTCGAAAGTGACGCCTAAGAACGTACGTTCACTTGACTCCGCAGTGTGGTTTTATTGGCCTAAACCTACCCGGCTCATAGAAGTTCGTCTCCACGTCGATAGCGACGCAACAGAAGAATGCCACGTTTGGCAGAACGCTCTGCGCGAGCTCCTCCGAAATCGGCACAAGGTCGAGTCCCTCGACGTAGCAGCGACGCGGGGCCTCATTCGAAACGACGCAGACGCGATCCAGCTAAAGGTCGACCATCGCGCATCCACTTGCCTGTTGCAAGGTGCGAGGAACCTACCAAAAAGGACTCGCCATGAGCGCGGCCGCTGAGGAGGACGGTGCTCTTGTGCGCACGCGTGATGATGTTGGTGCCGTCGTCCGCCACGTAGAACCACAGGTTGTGACCGGTCGAGAAACGCTCGCCCAACTTGTAGCGCTGCGACTTGGTAAGTTGTGCGAGCACCTCCGGCGGCGGGTACTTCTGGTCCTCGTACCACCTGGAATGTCATCGATAAAACAAAATGCTAAAAGAGCTGATGACGGAATATCACTTACTGCTCCGGGATCTTGTAGATTGTGCCATATTCCCAAACGAAGTCGCCTCCTGGCTTACCACCGTAGTGGTTGTGTACACTACTGACTACGACTCCACTATGTGCACGCCGCCAGTCAACGTCCATCATCGTTGCGGTAAGATGTGCAACGTGTGACTGAAATGAAGCTTTGTTTGATTCTAGATTGGAACAAATTGGCACAACAAAGAGCACGCAGCATGGTTAAATCCTAAATATTGTTTCGCCGAAAGCGTTTGCGAAGAATGATCCGGGAAAAAGCATAAGGAATAGCAGGAGTTGTGAAGCAAGTAAAACCGGACCTGGTTGATGCACTAGTTAGCCACTCATATGACCCAACGGGGTATTACGGGGTACAAAGAATTGAACGACTGCTTCAAGGAAACGCGAGGCTCCTGTGATCAGATCGACGATGCTTGAAGACATGTAAAGATGGCTTGCGGTGTGCCGTTCAGTGTTTGGTGAAAATCTCGATAGCCTTGCCAAGCTAGAAGTTCGCACTTGACATGGCGCTTTGATTGTCATTGAACGCTTTCACGTTTTTTCTGGTTTCCAGAATTTAGGTAGACTTATCGGGGGACCAATGATGTACACATCCGAAGTTGGCTGGTTCGTTGTGATATAGCCCAGAAAAACGCTGAGGTTGGCAACTTAAACGAGGGAACTCAAGCAAGCTAAGTGTAGGTTAGACAGCTCAGTGCCGTAGAACCAGCCAGAGACGTTCAATCACACTAGGGCACAAAGTCCGTGGTTCAAAAGGCGACTATGTTCGTAACCGCAGCGCGGAGACCGATGAGCATCGTGAATGCGGTGTCAAAGGAATGAGTGGCACGAACCGTCCTTTTCTGCGCAGGCCGACATTCAGGCCACCTTTTTGCTACTCCGTCCGTCTCCCTTGTGCACCCGCCTCTTGCCGGGCGGACGGCAAACCGAGGAAGAAGGCGGTGAGCTCCATGGCCGATATCACTGCGCATTCCGCGAAAGTGGCATACACAAGCCACAGATTTAATCGCTAGAGTCAGTGTCGGTTGGTGTTGAATGAAAGCAAAAAACCGTCTGTCAGCGTCTCCCCTTTGCACCGCGGAATGCAGCGAGGCCATTGCGAAAGAGAGACGGAATAGAAGCAACGACGCTTTAGTATTCCTACAATGCATGAGCCACTGAAATAGAAAAAGTCTATACTGTGAGTTAAGCAACTCGAAGCAGCAGCCCATCGGCGGACACTGACCAGTGGAATCGCAGGTCCGGTTAACCGACCCCATAATTACACATAGCAGCGCTTTGCCATACTATCTTTTTATTTCAAGGATAAGAAACAAATAAATAGTGACCGAAATTGATACAACTAAATGGATGAAGAGCCAGTTGCTGCACGGTTACCTAGGATGCTATCAAAGAAGGGCACGTGCATAGGCTAGGTCATCCTTCAGTGCCACACTGAAGTCCTAAGGGAACACAATAGCTTGACAAGCGTACGGGTATAGTTATAAACTAATGCCCGTTGGATTCATTCATTCACTGTGATGGCTTTCCCAAATCTGGAAACCCTCTACGATGGCGTGATAAAGCGCCTGTTTAGAGGTTGGTCACTTGTGTTGTCCCAGAATGCTGAAGAGCTAACGATTATGTTAACGGCACCGTGTCATCGTTTCCCTTTGGTCAAACGCGTTGACCGCCCATGATGAGCTATATATGGCAATATCGAACGGCTTTTGTGGACCACTGATGTGGACATTACACGAAAAGCGTCGTCCTCCTTCAGTCAGCGCAAACATTCGGCGGTGGTTTCCTCACACGTCCACCGGAGACGCCATCAGTTACTCTCGGCGGTCAAGCGGTAAGAATGGCCGCGTTTCCAGCTTCTCGCAGTACAACGTTTCTCGTCTGCTTTGCACTCCATATTCTTGATATGTCGAAGGGATGTGCCTCAACAGCGTCACAATCACCTCCACAACAAGCGCCTCCTGCTCCTGCTCCAGCACAACTTCCTTCAATCATCCCACGGCCAGGGAACGGTATGTAAGGATGGCTTGGATCCCATGGTGTTATTGGGAGGTTCTCACGTAGTTAGTGGTACGAGCTCAATATTCGAAGTGACTGCACGCAAAAGTTATAATGAAAGCGCGTAACGTAGTCCATATGCTCGGTCCTCGCGAAGATTAATGCTTCTGAGACCACGCATGATTGCCCAGAGCGTTTGTAGACGAGCAAGATGTTCCCATGCAAGTATTCAATGAGGCACTGCAGCGAGCAGAGGGTTCTGGAGAACCGCCATTGGACGTAGTGCAAGTCAACGAGACCGGCCTTAACGACAACGCCACCTTGTCGTTGATATCCGAGAATGACGTCGAGATCCCACAACCGGCACCACAAGTAGCGCCTGCTGCACCGCCGCCAAGGATTCTAGCGGACGTTCCTAGAGTGGGTATCTTCCTTCGATTAATCGAATTCCTCCTTATAGTGTTCTCGCCAAAGATCTCTAGCGAGTCGGACTAAGCATCCATTCCTTTTAGACCTTAAAGTCGGAACCATTCGGCAAACTCGTATTCGAAGGCAACGGTGACCTGCTTTCGAACCCGACGTTCCGAATGAACTGCTCACCGCCCGTGAGCTGGACCTTCTGTCAGCCAACGTGCGGCAGCGGCGATCAAGCGGTGGACATCGAAAATGCGAAAGAGAATTCGTTCGCCGACATTTTCTCAGCGGTATGCCCATGAGGTTAGGTGGATAGTGAGGAACTTGCAGATCAATGGAGCGTTCGGTTCGCTCGGCCTTGGACCAGTTCCGGAGGCAAACGTCAACGTCACGTACAGCCCCAGGAACACGTTGCTGGACGAGTTCGGCGAATACTTCGACCGTGACGGATACCGCTATCGGACTATCAACAATGCAGTGCGTTACCGAATCCAGATTAGTGCTAAGGGGAAAGTCGAGGAGAACTCTGTTGAGGTAAGCAACGACAACAATCATTCATCCGCAGTTTTATGCGCAGGCAGGCTGTCATGATTCCGTTTAGGTAATGATCACTATAAGGTCGACGTATGCTCTGAGGGAACAGCTGTGGAAAAAGTTTGCGACGAGATTCGCTAGCATCCTAACCGCGGAGAAGCACGCCTTCCTCTACGACATACCAACACTTTTGGATGCCAAGCGAACAAACAATTTTCTCTTCTTCTAATGATGCGATTCGCCTTAAACCGATTTAAATCATACTTTCGCAACGTAAACATTCTAGACAGATAAGTCAAAAGAAGGACAATGACGCCAGATAACGGGAACATGAATGGGCGGTATCGAGAACCGCGGAATTTATGAAGAAGTCTGCAACTCGCAGCAATCCACCAAAGCCCTCGGTGTGTACGTTAGGCATCCTGAGAGGCGTCCTCGGTGGCTAAAATGGATCTTTGTGAAATTTGGTCTTTGTTTGTGAAAACTGGACGTACCGTTCTTGTCGTTGGACGCTTTTTGCAGAGTGGAGAATGTGCCAACCTTCGGGTTGTTGAACTGGAATGCGGGTGCCTGCTTGTCGTAGCGTTCCTGCCACGGCTTGCATGAGCCAGCGGCGATGGTACCGTTGCACTCTGAAACGATAGGGCTCTACTAGACCGGTGTCCGCGACGAGCGTACCGTTTTCCGTGTTTGCCGAACCGTCGCCATTGTGATCCTGTCCGATCGCCGTGCGTCCGAAACCGTTTTTGAAGCCAACGATGGCTCCGTTTGCGTTGTTCTGGGACTGTTCACCTGCGACAGGGACTGCAGGACCTGAAAACAGAATTTAGTGGGCAACGGTAACGAATGTCCTATTTGGTATGTATCGAGCCTAGCAGTATCGCCTACCGTTTCTGCGATGTGCGCGAAGCACGCGTCTGCCATTGAGTGCGGACGCGCCGTTCGTGACACTGGGCTTCTGGGCATCAGAACCGCACGTAGCGAACGGATTCGGCGAGGACCCACGCAAAAAAGGATTGGCGAAAGTGAACGAGCCAGCAGCACCGTTAGCCGCTTCAACGAGAACGCGGTTCACCGAGACATTCGTTTCATCCATTCCCGGCAGGTCCTGTAAAGCACGGATAGAGACGTTGCGAGCTGACGCTCACTTGAATACCACTGTTAGACGTGTCAGAGCCTCCGTTGGTGGGAGGTTTCGGCGGCGTCACCGGGTCGCGCAGGACCGGACTGGAGAAACTGAACGCGGATGGTGGGGACACTGGGCCGCGCACGACTGGATTGGCGAAGGTGAAAGTGGATTCACCAGCGTTCACCTGGACACTCGGGAGAGTCACAACGACGCTTGCAGGCTGAAAAGACCTTGTAAAGTGTTAACGCAAACAAAGCCAGAAAAAGATACAATAGGTATGTTTTATACGCAAAAAGTCTACCTATTTTTTAATGTAAGAAAGTGGTGCATACAACAGAATGTCACTAGCTGAAACTGCGATATTTGAGCTACATTCTGAAGCAAGTTCACTGAATCCCTTACCAATGCCTGCTTCGGAGGTAGCGGAAGCGAGTCAATCAGTGCATGCACGTCACCCTGACGGTCTACGTCCATGTTAAACTTGGGCACTGGCGGCAAGCTGTTGACCAGCTGATGAATTCGCGACGGGCATGCTGCTCCTCGCTGGCTGTCCCTCACACTTTCCTTGCTGGTGGACGGCGTAGGCGATCTGGGACGCGCAATTGGGCTGGACCTAAATTACAAAATTGTCGACGAGGACATCATGTTTTTCGTACCAGTCGGGAGTCGGAGGTGCGCGGAAGCTCCCGCGAGACTGTAGGGACGGCTTGCCGGGGCATAGCGGCCGAGAGCCCGAGTCCAGGGAAAGCGAGCTGCGACGACTGCCTGCACCCGACGTCTGGTTGAGCATGCTGAGGTCGGGGAATAGCGGAGACTGAAATGTCGGAATGCACTTTCTTCTGCGAGAGATCCTCCTCTACCTTATCCGGCGAAGATATCTTTTCCAGCTGTCGGAAGATCAAACTGGAGTGTGATGGACCCACGTAGCGAGGCGTGCGCCAGAGCGTAGTCGTCGACTTAGTTGATTTCGTCTCGCTAGCCGTGGACTGCGTTGAAGACTGGACCGAGCTCATGCCGGATCTCTGCGCCGTAGATGTCTGCGAGGCGCTCCGATGAGGAGTCTACAAGTACAACGTCAAGAACAGTAGATAATGCAGCCTAAGTCATCAATAAAATGAAATATTCAAGACCTACTGAGTAGAGATCCAGCGAAGCCGACTGAGCGGACGTTATGGACGCATCCCGAGTTTTCGGAAGCTTTGCCGGAGGCGGCATGAACTCGTCCTCCGCCTGAACTTCGAACGAAGAATTGCGGGAACTGGACGAACGCTCAGGCTCCGACGACCTCTCCTGCTAAACTTCTCACACAGTTTACCGATTCTCAGGGAATGTTTACCGATTTGTTGCCCTTTTTCTCCTCGCTGAGCAACGATGACAAGAAGCGAAATGGAGAACCGAAGGAAGATTCCGCGGACATTACGTCAGCTGTACGAGTTGCCGATGAACAACTAAACAGTCAATTGCATTTCAGCATATTTATCGAACGCGTAAGCGGAGAAAGCATAAGCGGCGTGACGTTGCTAGAGCAACAATAGGTTCGTACAGGCAGTGCTGGTAGCGAACAGTCCCCCGAAGCGGGCAGAACGCCAAGGTATGGCAGCAGACGAACTGCTGTACGACGTGAGAACTGGCAAGCAGCCATCGGATTACTTGCGGACATAACAAAGTACAGCGCGGAAAGTAAACTGAGTGGTACGATTGTATAAAATGAGCCTGGTAAAACGTTATTGGCAAATACTTCGATGTGCACCGGGCCGACTCCGTACATGCTAAGCCATTTGTCGCGATGGTGCCAAAGACAATCACCTTGGATCTAGCTTCGGAAAACTTGCCATCCATGCTGACTTTGACTACGACAGGTGCGTTTCTCACAGCACACTTAACAGTCGTCGTTAAAATGACTTTACGCAAGTAAAAGCGCCCACAAGGAAGCCGCAAAAGGCGTACAGAAGGAAAGGTTCCCCTTAGAATGGCTCAAAGGTTATCTCTGGTATGAGTGCGTTATTGCCTTCTCTAGGTCATTATTGAGCCCCTTCTTGCATTGTTGACCAGGAGTCTTATTTTGGTAATTCCTACAGCTGGAGTGCTAAGATACTCTATTACCTGCGAATACCGTAACCATTTGTTCAGGATATATGAAATTTATGACTGACGTATTCATTACGCGATCCAGTTTCAGTGCGCTCAATCAGAATGGAGGTATGTGCAAGGTGGACTTCGACGCTTACAGTCGTAACGATGAAACCACAAGTAGAAAGCGTTTGGAGGAACACGATGATTACAAGCGAAAACCTCTAGACTAACGGTCGGCAATAAAAGAAAAACGGTATAAAAATGTAAAAGGGCGAGACGAGAGGGTAGGTAATGCTGGTCGTGAACGAGACGGCACATTGCGGAACAACCGAAAAGTGAACGCCAAAAGAAGTCTACGAATGGAGCACAAGTAAGTAGCTGACCAATGGCACTGGGTGGTAGGTGGATTTGGGAGTAAAATGCTACTAGAATCTCAACGTTTTGGCTCCGGGTGGATATGTGAAAGGCGCGAGGAGGCGAGACGCAAAGAAGAAGCACTAGACCCTAGAGGCAAGCCGACAGAAAACGTCATAGAGAGGGCCAGCGTGAAGTGGCAGAGAACGCTCAAAATTATGCACTCTAAGTGGGGCTGAAAGAGGCAAGCAAACCGGTGGCGTGATCACAAAAGAAACTGGCTGGAATTCATCCGTTGAGGTGGTCAGGACTCTCGTGAGAAGCGGGCAATACCACCGCGTCCGCGGCCGCCTCTCCTGGTACCGCGCGTACCGAAGCTCGTCCTGTTTGGCAGGTCTTTAGACGCAGCGTTTCTCCGCCGTCCGATGCGCTTCGACGATGACGGCTCGTCGTCGTTGTCGCTTCCGTTCTGTGAATTCTCGTCGTCCGAGTTGTTTTCCGAGTCGATATCCGACTCGGAGCCGCCTTCGTCTGTGGTGGCGTTAGTTAGCTCTCGAATAGCGTCGATCATCGCCTCGTGGCATTGCTCGGAAAGGACATGCCGCTTGTGCATGAGAGTTAGTGCGGTGGCAGCGGCCTCGTGAAGTTGTCGCGACATCGCCTGAAGCGTTTTCAATATCAGCGTCCCAGAACTCAGCAGTACCTGAAGGCGTTCTTCTTCCGATGAGGTCGTTGGGCCGCAGAATTGCCCCGACTTTCGGCAGGCGTTCTGTGCTATGCGTTCTGCATTCGACAGAGCCGTTGTTAGCGGGAACTTGGTGCTAAACAGTTATTGTTAGACTGCTCCTTAAGGTTGCAACCTACATTTTGCTAATTGCTGGCTCATCTGCATATTTCGCAGCAAGTAATGTGGCGCATTTTGCAGACTGCCTCATGTTGTCCATATCTTCGATGTCTTTCTTAGTGAACAAGCTATCTTCGAAGGCTCGTAATCGAGTGATCGCCTGCGAGCGCACTTCAAACGCACTCGCATCATCCCGTAGCGGCTCTGCGAACCGACGCATACGTCCGCGTACCCTCGGTTTAGCATACGGATTCGGCTGAAACTGAAGTTTATCGAAGAACAGCAATAACTGTTGCGCACCTTTCCCTCGAAAAGTTTGTTCACGTAGTCCTTGCTGGGCTCGTGCAAGACATGTGCGTTGGAATGGTACAAGTCCTGAGGCTCGAACGCTGATATGTACTCGGGCAGGTCGAACAGGTACGACGAAAGGAGGTCGTTCTTGATCCGCGCCACATCACCTCGTGCCTTCTCGAGCTTCTCAAAGCGCTTCATGAGCTCATCGAACTTTTTCCGGTCGATGCTGGACAGAGCGCGGATGGTGCTGCTGCGACCATCGGCGTAGCGTTTTTCCGCGGACTGACCGATCGACGCGATTCGCTTCATTGCAAGCTCAAGACGCCTGAAGGAAAATCTTCGACTTGAGATTTTGGAGCAACGCTACCTTGCGAGCACAGTTT
>JNEY01000001.1:4980599-5003504 GCA_020875895.1 Aphelenchus avenae
TTTTTATACATCACTCGGCACTACATACACATAACCGTCGGTCGTCGAGTAAGAACAAATACAGAGGACTGTGCACCACAGGTGCTACGAAGGATACCGTGCGCCGAACCGTCTTGGCAAGAATGTACAACCTGCTCCCCAGTGCTAGCACCAGCCGCATGCGGCAGGGCAGTTCTTCTTCATGTAAGAGAGGAATATGCCCTGGCAGAAGCCCGCGTTCTTCCAGTGCATGCAGAAGTGCTTTTTGTCCTTGCAAGCGGATTTCGTCGTCGTGACGGGCTTCGGGCTCGTAGCGACGATAGGCCTCTCTTCGATTCTAAATCTTCTCATACTTAAAAGGCTTGCACGATCAACAAACCTTGGCGTTGTCCAGAAGGTGACCAGCGGCGTCTTAGTGACCATCGTCGGCCCATCTACCGGAGACATAGTTGCGCGCACTAGGGACTTCTCGGTGCTGACGGGTGCAAGGCAGAAGCCGCATGACATTGCGCAGTATGTTCGCATGAAGGTTGGTGAAGTGATGCAGTACCGTTTCTTCACGAGTTCCGCGCTAAAGAGGACCGTGACGAGCTGCTTTACAAGTCATAGTCATGCGCTATTTCATATATAGGATCACTTAGTTTTAAGAACTTCCAAGATAATTTTGAAACGCATCTGACGCGCTCTTATACATGTGATTCCATGTAACTTCACGAATCTTACCAGTCAACTCGAAGGTCTTCACATGAGCCTTCAGGCTTCTTCTCACAGTCATTGCACGAAATCGGACAGTGGTCCTTCATCCAGCCAGGGTTCCGAGAGCACCAGCCTGAACAAATGGTTGTGCCATGAAGTATGAAGTGCTACCTCATACCTTGTTGTGCAAGCTGGTCACAGTCGGGCCTCGTATTCCTGCAGGTTTCGCCGGGACTGTTGGTCGCTGCGGACGGAGATCTGCGAGTAGTGATAGTCAACGGGGTGATCGTGGTCGTCATTGTGCGCTGTGTGGGACGTTGTGTCATCGGCGGTCGAGTTGTTGGAGATGGTGGTGGTGCGCCTCTCGGCGTGCACTCGTAGAGAGTGTTGATCTTGCTGGAGTCCACAGGGCTGAAGCCGGTACGTTGCCCGATTGAAGCGCTGCGCTTAGGCACAATTGTCGGAAGGCCATTCCTGCTGAAGGCCTTCGGTCCGTAGTGCTAAACGAGAACCTTTTCAGCCATATACGCCTACTTCCCGAGGGCAGCCGATCTGAGGCTTTTATCATTGGTAAGAACAACGGTAGGGCACTATTCCGGTTAACTTAGGGGGACGGACGCGTTCATCAGTAAGCCACTAAGCCGACGCTTACGTACCATAATAGACGCGTAGTCATAGTCGCTACCCAAAGTTTGTATCGTTGCCGAGCTGTACTTCTCGAACTGCCCTGAAAGACGTATGGTTCTTCAAGCCAAATTCCAGTCTTGACTTGCCCTGCATTCCCGGTTGTATATTGTTCCACATGATGGTAATAAAGTCGTCGCGGTCCGTGCGCGACTGCTCGTGAAAGAAGCCGACCTATAGTTGCAGCTGCAGTGAATGAAACGTAACGTGTAACCAACCGCATGCATCATCTCATGGATGATAATGCCCTTTTGGATGCACCCATTTCCAAGCGAGAGTGTCTGTCTGCCTCCGGTACGTCCTACCTGAAAGAAATACTGGCTCTCATTTAACAGCGTGAAAACGAGAATACCATTGAGTAGCAGCCCCGGTCGGGCATGATGTACACGTAGTCCCGATCCGCCGACGTTCGTGGAGACCATTCGATGCACGTGTGTTTGTTGTACTCCTGCATGGAGGCGGCAATCACCGACCGACTACAAAAGGCCATTAAGTACTTGCTGGTCGAAATTCCTACAGCATACCTGTAGCTGCTGTACTGACTGCTCAGCGCGTAAGGAATGCGTCCGTTCTTCCACAGCTGTCGACGATCTCTGATGGCATTTAGCTGAAAGTCGTGATTCGTGTCCTCTGGCGCGCCCCTGACGAACAAAGGTACTGTTGACGCATTCAGCTAAAATTTTTCTAATGTAAGACCAGCTCTGGTGCACTCTGGTGCTAGACGTGCACCAGAGGACGAGGCTAGACCTGTACTTGCCTCGTTCGCGATATCTCCCTCAAACTTCTCAGGACTATACATGGCATCGCTGTCCCAGACGTCCTTCGCATCTCCTTGGAAGTGTTGTCGCTCCGCTAGTTTAGCGCCAAGCTCGAAATCTTCAGGCGTAAGTACCGTCTCGTACGTTGGCGCGTTTCGATCATAGAACTGAATACTAATTTAGTTAGCCTACAAAAGTTATCATTACACGCTTACCAGTGATTCATCGTCCAGTGGCATCTTGTACGCCATGCCGACGGTCCCCGCTAAAACGACACAGTACAGACATCTGTACCAGCTGTGGTGGGATCTTCTGACCAGCATTAGGACACCTAAACGGGTTGCTTTGCGAACATCAGGTAGATCACTCCCAGTAGGGTCACTAATGAACAGCCACGGAATGTCACGATTGTACTAGAGAAAGAGCCGAGCTGGCCAAAACTGAAGGCAATTCTAACGTGCCGTACTGCACGTAAACAGCAGACGACGCGGTAGCATGAAAATGCCCGGAGCAATTAAGAATTCTAGCCATATAGTGCATGCACATCTTTAAACTGAGACGACTGTGGTCCAAGAAGGAAGTCAGCCCAGATCTGGCAAGAGTCGTCGGATATTGATATTTAAGAAACACACGAGACCTGTGTTATGTTTGCGAGAAGTGGAACGCCTCGAAAAGTGTGTGACTCACTCAGAGTGCATGGACACTCTCGAGAAGGATCGTCGGTCAGCGCGGCGCGCGAGTCACTTGGAACGCTGCAAACTAGTGGACAAAGGTAGCCAGCGGCTGACCGGACCATCGGTCTGAAGAAGACGGAAACGGCTTATAACCTCCGAGAGACTTCCAGGCTAACGTCATCGATAATGCGGTCCCGCACGGCTATTTTTACCGGGACAATGGGATGACGTTCGGGAAGAGTGCAACCAGGAAGCACACGAGGATGTACGACCCGAGCCTTCGGAAAACAACCACCAGTAGGTAGCCATAGGCACAATGACGCCTCATTGCACTTTAATTTCAGCGTTTGCTTGTCTGACCTTATACGTAAGCAAACAGAAAACGCTGCCAATACTAAAATCGCTAGCTAAAGGAACTTTTTGCAACGGGCGTGCTCAGGTGGGCAAGTCTAGCGTCTATGAAGGTGCTAACACTGTCGGCCGTTGGGGACGAGCGACAATGTAGACATCCGTGCCCAAGCACCGCTACGGCTTTTGGGGCCGGTACTGCTTATAGAGTTGTTTACAGCGCGTATGGAAGGAAGGCGTAGGTCCACTACACCTGAGTAATTCGCTAGCAAACATGTCGACACCTGCAGGAGAAGGATGTGATGTTGGTCGAAACAAGGAAAATTTCAGACCTAAGCTCCATAGTTGAAGCTATAGTAATGAACAGGTAGTAGAAAACAAACCATGGGGTCACGTTACTAAGCGCTAGGCGTTCTAAACGTCCACTTTGCGCGCGTGGGACTATCCCGCCTGGTTCGTTGGCTTCGAACAAGCAGCGAAAACCCTTGCGCAATTAGAAAATTGCACGCCTTGAGCATACGCAGACACTGCACCGAGTCTCGACAACTGCTGCTGACACCGCTGACCGTCGATGTCCAAGTCGAGCGCCAAGTGTCCGTCGAGCCAAGTGAGTGACCAGTCGCGCGCGCTGTCTGCGCACATCGTAGTTTTCTTACGAGTCAATTGCTCTATGACCCCGTGTTGTCCCCGATTGCTTGCACTTGTTCCTTACTGGGGTCGTTTTCGAACGAGCACTTGTTAAATCACTCGACTTCTTGTAGTAGAAACAATCGGAAGGTTGTTCAAGTTAACAGTCGTCACTGGCTAGCCACCAATCCTAGCGATTGCAGTGTTGCCGACATATCGTTTGCAGTGCTTAAAGAGATGTTTCCTCGATGAAATTCCTTTGTGTCGTGATTGGAGGAGAAATTTATTCTCTCTTAATCTTGGCGAAGAATAAAAAGAAAAAATTATACGCAAAATGCCATGTTAGAAGGCCTTCTTCGGCTTGGCCATGAAGTTTGCGTAATGCTCAGAGTCATTTTCGATCGGGTTCAGTACGGTGGCGCCTTCTAGGAGAAAGTCAAAGGTCTTCTGCGTGAAAAACATCTTCGCGTCGGGGTCCTGCGCGAAGGTGCAGCTCTTGGGCAGCTTCGCCTGAAATGACCCCACTTAAGTGGCTAGTACTTGAAAGGAATGAAGTGTTGCAATGCTTGCTTCCACCCCGAAATAACCGGCAAACAAACACAGGTGCTAATAGCACCATCCGCTTGAACGGTGGTCATTCCGCTGAGTTACCTCTCGGCAAACGGCGATGGCGTGCTTGTCGTCCACGAAAGACTCCTCGAAGATCCACTGCTTCTCCGGCTTACCATCGAGTAGCACACGTGTCGACGTGAGGAAACACCCTAAGGATTTACTTGGATTTAATGCTCGAAAATAATCCCCCACCTCTCTTGTACCGCTCGGACTCATCGATGCGGAAATCGTAGCGGCTGAGATCGTTGAGAAGACCTTCGCCAGTCGCCTTCATGACCGCTTCTTTGAGACACTAAGCAAGTACGGTTAGCAAGCAGGACAAACTGGGCCGATTTAGCAAACAGTAAGACTAAGATAAATCGCCAACAAAAATCTAGATGAAGAACTGGATGTCTTTACGGCTTATGACTGGATTTCGTACCCAGTATCGGTAGAACATGGTCATCTTCATGTCGTCGGTAGCCTGTGTGGTCATCTTCTTGTACTCCTCCTCGGATGCCGACTTTTTCATGGACTTGATGTAGTCGTCGGCCGTCTTGCTGCCACCTAAAGAAGGTTGGCGTGTTAAACGCCATCGCTGGCAAGACTTACGGCACATGTCGAGACGCATGACGTCAACGCCGACCTTATCCGTGCAGCTGCTCGCAAATCCCGTGTAGTCCCCCTAAATGTGTAGGCACATCATAGTGTCTTCCGCGTAGGAAATGTTACCTGATGTGTTACGTTCAACCCGAAGGTGGTCCCATCCGGGGTCGTCAAGTATGGCTTGCCGCGGTCCGTTCGCTTAAATTCGAGTTCATGCCATTCAGCTCCGGTGAACTACAAGAGTTTGTTAGCGCAACCATACTCGTAGTGGCTTACTTGACGTGCAGCTTGTCGTAGGAAGAGTCTACCTGCGAGACATGCTAACGAATCGTCTTTGTGGCGGAATCTGTCGATCTTGTCGTAGTCCTCCTTGGTCACGCATTGAATCGCTCTTCGGTAGTTGAGCTCGAACTAAAATGGCGAAATTGTCTGACGGAACCAGAAAAAGAATTATCTCCAATTCTATACGAACTAGAGAGGTCACACAAACAATCCGGCTGTAGAATTTCGGTAAGAATCAAGAACGTTTACCTTGTCGTCAGCTAAAGCCTTCTGAAGACTGAATGCCCATCGTCGGCAGTAGCACTGATCCGAATTGCTAAAAAAGGAACGTAAACTGTTAGGTACGACCAGGCGTCCGGCTAGCAGGCGAAATGTAGACAACTAACCTTGACATATTCCTAACGGACGTTAAGCTGTGTTTTACGCGAGAAGTAAGCCCTGAAGCTTTGTGGATTGTTGTCCCTTTTAGACCACTCGAAATATCGACTGAATCCAGGAACGGTTTCCGTTTGCGAGTGCTGTCCGAGGTGCGGAAAACGGAGCTGCGTTGAAGGAGGCGATTGAAACAAGTGATTACAAGACGGAGTGGCTGCAGTGGCGACGCACGGTCTCGTCGTCGGAAAAGGAATGCTGTGTTTGGAGGCCAATTCCGGACGTAAGTGAGTGCAGCGTTGCCGGCGGCAGCGCACAGGGGCGCGGTGGTCCTTCCTCCTCCTGCTGCAAGTTCCCTCCGCATGCACCCCGGAAGAGACGGCGGACTATCGGATCACGACCGACGGACCATCAAGGACACAGCATACGTCATCGCTGCAAAACATGCAGGTCAATGGCGGATTAATGGACGCATTGGACCAGGGACCCTTAAAAGTTCTTAGTGGTAATCAAATTCCATGCAGCGATGCCCATACACTGTAAACTTTACGGTGTGGAGCGGCTAGAGAAAATGTAAGAATGTGCCTACATAGCCCTACACAAGCTACCCACTAAAACAACTGGAAAGTCGAACTCACGTCTTAAAATACAACGTTGGGACTTTAACATTTAAACAGTTTATTTGCGATCAACAAGCTTAATAAATACAACCGTCAACAAGAGGTTTCAGTCAGCCCCGTTCATCAGTAAAGTTGCAGTTTCCCTAATTCTGTCGGATCAGAACCAAACCTTTGATTCATTGATAAATTTTCGCCTTGCAAGATAAATTAAATCGAAGAAGTGATACGAAAATGAGAAGAAAGCTCTCGATGAGCTCTGCCCGTCTACGCCTTATTTCGCCTTGCGCTGCTGCTCCCGCTTGCTGCTTTCGTCGTACTTGGACTTGACCTTAAGCCACATGACGAAGGGCAGCACTGTCGTCGGGGCGGCGAAGAGCAGGAACACCAGCCAGACGCCGAGCTTTGACGCGAACCGGCGGTCGTAGTCCTTTTGGCGGTAGATGTATCCTGCAATACTCGTTGTCCTCACATTCTCACTTGGTGCCCTCAGTCGGAAAAATTCTCTCAGTGCATACCTTCTCCTGGAGCAGTGGTGTAGCCGACGCGGACCTCCTTTGCGTCCTCGGACGGGTAGTACGTCACAAGTGCGGCGGTGTAGTTAAAGGCACCGTAGCTCCTCGGGCGCACGATCACGGAGTGCGTGACGTTACCGCCAGGCGCGATGCGCTCCCAGCGCACCTGGAGCATGCCCTTGACGATCTCGAACGACTGCGTGGGGAAGGACTGGCGGTCGTCGAGCGTCACCTTGAGCGCGGTCTTGTCGCCGACGTTGTAGAGGTTGTACTCGATCACGTAGTCCAGGTTCTCCACCGCGTACTGGCTGAGCGAGAACTTTGATGCGAGGACGCGAGCGGCGTTCAGTGCCGCTGGTTCCTTCTGAAAAAGCGAGATTAAACAAAGGTTATAAAAGGACAGAAGCGAAGGCGAAGGATCGATGTTGCGAAATGGGCTCGACTCAAAAGAAGTGCGCAAATACCTTGGAGTTTTTCCCGAGAAATCGAATTTTTACAAAGTCAGGTTGAGCCTCGGCTGGCGAAAGAACAACTTAAAGAGTTCTTCATGAAAATGCCACTATGAACATCGAAAGCGTTTTCAAAAAGTACTCTTTAGGCCCCCTTTCCACCAAAAGAAAGGAAAACCAAAAGACACAAAGTAGGTTTAAAGGGTGTGGTTTAAAGTGGAGGTTTGAAACCTCAGCCGGCACGGAGGCGTGTAAGATGATTTTACCCATCCTTCGTGCCCAAAATCGTGGGCTTTGGGAGTTCCGTTTTGTAGCGCCTAGAGCTAGGGTCAGCAAGGCATGTTGGAAGCACAATGCAATGAAAAAAGCACTTACCACCACTTCGTCCTGTGCGAAGACCGTCGCTAGCACTAGGGCCAGGCAGAGAAGGGCGGTTCGCATCCTGAAACACAACCTTGGAATCACAGCGCAATTGACGTTCCAACGCAAGAATTGCATCGCATGCATCGAATGGGAGCTCGGTGCAGCCAAATTTAAGGTAAATCTTTATTCGAGCAGCGTCAATATACATTATAACCACTTTGGTTAGCCATACTGGGCACGACCCGGAACTAAATATGAGCACACTCTAGAACAGCTAGAAATGCAGAGGCTGGCAAGAAGTCTATGGAATGACACCCTTGGCGCGGAGTTCCTTCACGAGCGTCGCCACGTCCGGCACCGTGCCACCGGCCTTGCGCACAGGTGGCTCTGATACCTAAAACAGGCGCTTGAACGACAAGTGACGCCCTTAAACGTGCCTCGAGCACTTCCGTTTGTTCGGTGATCTCCACGCCATAGTCGGCCGGCTTCTTCTTGTCCAGCGGCTTTTTCTTCGCCTTCATGATGTTGGGCAGCGTAGCGTAGCGAGGCTCGTTTAGGCGCAGATCGGCGGAGACCACCGCAGGCAGCTTCACCTTGACGGTGTCTAGACCTCCGTCGATCTCACGAGTGACCTTCAGATGGGTGGTGCCCTCCGGTTCAACCTTGCTGGCGAACATAGCTTGCGGCCAGTTCAAGAAGCCAGCGACCAACTGGCCGGTCTGGTTGGCGTCGTCGTCGATAGCCTAAAGCAGGGTAGAACGGACTGAAGAACTCATAATGTACTTCTTTGAGGATAATGAAGACCCCTATGGTCACGCCGTCTTCGTCTGGTTACCTGCTTTCCGACGAAAACCACGTCAAATTTGTCCTGCTCGGCGATTTTGGCGAGAGCCTTCGCGACATGAATCGGCTCGACCTTATCCGCCGTAGCGTCGTCCACTTCGATGTGAATAGCCTTGTCAGCACCCTTGGCGAGTGCTGTTCGAAGGACTTCCTGAAATTCATGCTTTTCAAGTGGTCACTTGAGGACGAGCTAAATTTGACGTGAATAAGCTACCTGAGCCTTTGCAGGACCGAACGAGACCGCGACAATCTCCTTGGCGATATTCTTCTCCTTCAACCTGACGGCTTCCTCGAGCGCGATTTCATCGAAGGGGTTCATTGCATGCTGCACGGAGTCCTTGATGACGCCCTTCTTGTCCGGACGGACGCGGACTTTCACTGCGAAATCCACGACTCGCTTCACGCCGACCAAGATCCTCATCTTCTGAAAGCAAAACCGTTAAACTTAACAAATCAGGCGGAAATAATTCGATGTGGGACATACCCAGTCTTCTTGACATGCTGGTTCAAGAGACTATATTACAGCGGAACTAGCGCCACAGCATGATTTGGACAAGCGATAATTTTGTCTGAGTAGTGGTGCTATTAGCCCCCCAAATGATGCTTACCCTATATATGGAGGCGGTGCCGGTTCGGTTATCACGCAGAAGTGCTGTGAATACTTTGTACCACCGACTGCAGTTCGTCTACGGTGGCATAGTTCGACTTGCCCGGAATCGCAGCGAAGCGCCTGGCGAGCAGGGTGCATTGTGCTACGTCTGCGGTCGCTGCGATCTCAAACCGAACAAGCGGCGATAGCACGGGAAGCGACACAAGCACGCCGCATAGTCTATAAGACCCACTCGCTTACGTGGTAATCCCGCACTCGACAGTTTTTCGTGAAGCTTCCTGAGGCACACCCCTGCTAAAGGGCCTAGTGTCGTACCAAAAGCAGCAAGCCTGCCGATACGTGAAAAGAATCGAGAACAAAGTTGTTTACAGGAAATGTTTACGCTGTTGTTTAGACCTCACGGAACTGCGGAATGCGACTTGTGAGCCCCGTTCGAATCCTCGGCCTCCTACTTCTATACGCTGTGTGCTCATTCTCGGACAATGTGAAGGAGGAGATTGTCGGGTCTTCGGTCTCGGAGGCGAGAGGGTACTTCAGGAGGGAGCACTCGTTGACGAAACCCTATCAAGGTAGGAAACGAGATAAACTTTCGTATTTGCAAAGCACAGTTAAGGTGCTGGCATGGACATACCCTATTGGAATGTGATTGGCTCGACGCTGGTTTCGGATCAACAGATTCGGCTGACCCCAGACTTGCAGAGCCGAAAGGGAGCCATTTGGAACACAGTGGTATGTTCGTTCACGTGTCGTTGTTAGCGACGTTGAAGCCATGTGACGCTCTTACACCGAGCGCTAATGGAATCGTTTAGCCTTGCTACTCACGTGACTGGGAGATGAAGGTTACCTTCAACGTCCACGGCCAAACGGGTACCTTGTTCGGCGACGGCATGGCGATATGGTACGTGCAGGAGCCGAACATTCTCGGGGGTACGTTTTACCGTTTCATTCGAGAAATTAATGATTGTTAATTTTAGACGTCTTCGGCTCCAAGGACTACTTCAGAGGCCTGGGCGTCTTTCTCGACACCTACAGCAACCACAACGGCGTTCACAGCGTAATACAAGCTTCGTCGAACCGTAATTGATGGAGCCTTGTTTCAGCACTCGCATCCGTACATTACTGCGATGGTTTCCAACGGGTCCTTGCATTACGACCACGACTCGGACGGAACGCATACGCAGCTCGGCGGCGAACACACCGGCTGCGAAGCGAAGTTCCGCAACAAGGAGCACGACACTCAAGTGCTCGTTCGCTACGTCGGCGACACGCTGTCGGTAATTTAGCTCCAAAGAAATGTTCTCAGTATGCAGCTTGATTCTGCAGATCTTCACTGATGTAAACGGCGACGGCGTCTGGAAGGAGTGCTTGAGCGTCGGAGGCGTGCACTTGCCCACTGGACTGTACTTCGGAGTTACGGCAGCTACTGGCGACCTTTCGGGTAACTTTGCAGGCTACGAACCCTTTCCTGCAAACAAACATTTTAGACAACCACGACGTGATCTCGCTGAAGATGTACGAGCAGGAGTACGCGCGCGCGGAGAAGGAGAACGAAGTGAACCGTGCGCACATCGAACCCTCTGCGGACTTCGTCGCTGCGCCTCGCGACCACATCGACGCGCCGAAGCCGTCGAAGCTCGGCTGGGTCGGCACAACCCTGCTGGTGATCATCGGCATCGTTGTGGTCGTGCTGGGGCTTGGCTACGGCGTGCTCTACCTGCAGAACCGCTCCGAGCGGTCGAGGAAGCGCTTCTACTAAACCCTTACCTTGCCTTCTTCGCTACTCGTCTTTCCTTCGCCTCCTCTAATCCGGTCATCGCTTGCGTCTTCGTAGGTCTGCTAGGCAATAAAGTTCCCTTCAAGATCCCCCAATGCGAACTCACACCCCACACACTTCCTCTATTTTCCCTGACGAGAAGGTGCCCTCCCCCCAAGCGCCCCTCCAAAGCAACCTCGAATCGGGTCTTTTGTCGTACACCTTCTCTTTCTCTAATTTATTCATTCCTCGACTCCTCTCTGGTCCACACGCAGGCGAGCTATCGCTATGGGTATGCGCTGCTCGTCTTCGTGATCTTACTGACGTTCTGTCTTCGTGGTTGTACTGACGTTCTGCTCTCCTCGCAATTTCTCCTCACTCGTTGTAAGGCGTTGTCGCTTGCCGCTAAGTGCTTCCGCGCCCAAAATATCGTGCCTTCCAGCGTCATTGCGACGTGATACGTGTTTCGCGAATAATAAAGGTTTATTGAAGTACTGAGAAGTTTAAACATGGACGCTAATGGAAGCTGCATGTTGAAAAGCTTGCACACAATTTGTAGATGAATGCACTCGAAGTCCAAAGGCGCTTAGAAACAACTAGAACTTGGTTGAAACTTGGACTGGACGTTCGCATAAGTCAGACACGTGCGCCACTACGCAACTTTCTTATGACAAAACAAACGCAGCGATAGCTGGCAATAAAACTACTTAACAAGCAGCCACAGCGACATAAGAAGGGCTTGATTGTCAATGTTGCAGACGATGAACTTATCGAGGGGTTTTGTCACCTCGATAGACCTACCTACCTAACCTTGACAACGACGTGCTTGTCAAGCCGTCTGCTGTGCTGTTCGCTTACGCAACAAGTTCGGTCGTTCTGGTTCCGAATAGAGGCGCGTACAAAGCAGTAGCTAGCCTTTGAGTTTAGGCAGTTTTTGAGGTTCTCGACATTCAAGCTGGTTTGCAAATGTTGACTGCTACACCGATCTCCAATATAGTTTTACAAGAATTTTAGAGTTTTTCAGGAATTCTGAGTGTCAGATCACGAAACTTGCAACAAAGTCTTCAAGTGGACCGAAAGTGTGGGGGATCGTGGCTGCTCGATCAAGCTTGGAATAAGCGCGCTTAGACCTGTTCTAGCATACCGCCGTTTCCGGAGCTGCGACGCCAAGACAGCGTACGCTTAAGGGACATTCGTGTTGGTCTTTGTGGCCGTTGTGGGAAGTTATTGTTATGAACCGAGTCCTATGGTCGGGTAAACATTTATAGACCTTACACAATCGTAATCACAATAGTCGAAGTGCAGGAAGAAACTACTTGTCAGACACATAGGGTTGTTTAGGGTCTTAGGTATTCAATTAGCTACATGTTTGGGGTCGGAACTAAAGCAGTCATTACACGCGACGACCGTCCCTTGCGGACGTTCGGGATCCCGAGACAAACAGGAGAAGAAGGAGACGCTGGACGAACGGAAAGGAGATGCGATAGCGGAGGTGTGGTAGAATGCGAGCGGAATCCAACTAGCTGCAAGGAAGAATAGGCGTCAACGAACTGAGAACTTTGTAGGAACAGGGTCTATTAGGGTCTCAACAACAAAAGTGCAGGTGGAATAATCGGAAGTGTTTTAACGATGTGGGCAATTCGGGGAGAGTTGCGCATTTACCGGAGAGATTCCACTTAGCAGTATGTAAGGCGAGAGGTGTTTCGGAACGGAAACGAAAAGATCGACACTTGCTAACTGGAATCAGTGCGCGCACGGACGTTACGGCTTGCTGTCGAAGAAGTAGGTGGGGTTCTCGTAGCCGTTAACCTGCAGTCCTGCGACGTGTCGCTCCTCGGGCGTGCACACATCGACCTGAAGAATAGTGTTATGAAGTAGCACTGAGATCGTGTAGCGTACCTCAACGAAGCCAGGATGACGCCGCAAGAATCGGTTGTAGGTCACCGCCACGATGACAACGACGGCGAAACAAACGACGAATGCTGTCGCAAGCAGACCCTGACCGCTGATGACGGACACCGTCTCGTGCGGCTCGCGCTGAAAATCAAGTAGGATTAGAACTTGGAATTCTACCAACAGCAAAAGCACTAGAACTTTTCTAAGAACAGGCCAAGTCCTTACATCGTCTGCGAGGAGAAGATCGTGCTTCGCATACGACGGCGGTGCCGGGAGATCCTCGTGCACGCGGATGGGTGCCGAAACGATGGGCTCGATTGCGATCTGCAGCTCGCGCTCGTTGTCGCCGCTCTTCTCGCTGTCTTCCTCCTCGTCCTCGTCGTAGTCGTCCTCGTCTTCCGTAGCGGTGGACTTCTCAGCCTTCTTCGGTTCCTCCTCCTCCTTGACGTCGTGGAAGAGTGTCTTCGCGGGCTTGATCTCGAGCTCGTCCCTGACCTTCTTCAGCTCCTTCTCCTGCTGGGTGATCGCAACGTCGATGGGTAGCTTGAAGGGGTGCTTCTCGGAGGCCGGCTTCTTTGCCTCGGCAGTCTTCGGCTTGTCCTCCTCTTCGTCCTCGTCATCCTCCTCGAACTGGTCTTCGTCAGAGTCCTCCTTGGTCTCTGAGAGGACATCCTGAAAGCACAAGATGATAAGCTGCTAGGAAGGCCAATGGCGTACCTTTAGTGCAACGAAATGCTGCTCCTCGGTGGTTGTAGCCGCCTTCGCTGGCGCAACGGTGGTGCTCGGAGTGATCGGCAGAGCTCGTGCACCGCTCGGGTGGTTGCGCTCATAGGTCTGCTTGTAGAGCTTGATGAGCTTCTCGTTCTTCTCGTCGCCACCGAGCGAAGTGAGCTCCTCGTCGGTCATCTCGGGCGTGTTCTCGCGGCGGTACTCATGCCAGAATTCAACTAAAAGAAGGAACGTACGTTGAGCAATCATGGTACAAGTATGCATACCAGCAATGGGCTTGATCTGGCTCTCGAGATCGGGGAAGTCGCGCAGCATTGCAAGAGTGCCGTTGATGCGGAGATCGATGTAGCGGAGTCGGTGAAGGAGCACCGGCTCGAATGCGGTCGCCTCCTCGGGGTCCGAGCGAAGCAGGTGGCGATAGCGGTTGAGCATGTGCGTCCGGTCCTTCTCCTCAGCGCGGATGTAGTTCTGAGGGATAACAATAAACGCGAATGTCTACCTTCGGGTTACCTTGAGCGTCTTGAGGATGTTGTTCTTGTTGGAGTTGCCCACTTGCACGGCCAACGCGGCACGGTACTCGTGCGTCGCCTGACGCTTCTTCTCGTTCAGCGCCGCCTGAACGCGCTCGTCGTGGACCTCCTCGATCTGCTTGCGCTGCTCCTTGTTCTCCTCCTCGAGGGCGGCGACGGTCTTGCGGAAGCGAGCGGTCATTTCGCGCTTGTACTCCTCCGCACCCTTCGGGTCCTTCTCCTTCATCTTGTTGTAGCGCTCGAAGAGCTCGCTCCATTCGGTGATCACCTATAAGGATTGGAATCAGTTTACGTTTCGAAACTTTGATTGTTACCTTAGTGACCTTCTTGCGGTGCTTGCGCTCGAGGCGTTCCTCCGCATCCTTAAAGCGTTCATGCTCGTTCGCAGTGGCGTCCTCCTTAAAGTATGGGTCCTGCTCCTCGTTGTTATCCGAGGACTCGTCATCGGCAATGTCGTCTAAAGTGGGTAGTCAGCAGCTAATATCATCGGCACGTTTGTTGAACGGAACAAAGAATGAATGACCGCCTTTGTACTTACCTTCGTCGTCTTCATCATCGTACTCGTCATCATCGGTAGTCTTATCGCTATCGAGGTCGACGACCTTCTCGAGCTTTTCTGAAAGGCAAAAGCTTGGTCCTCGACAAAAAACGACAATCCCAAACCTTCGACGCTCTTCGGGCAGCAGACGTACTCGACGCCACGGAACATGTCGAGGCCGCACGGCTCGAGGATGGCGAACGAGCGGAGCTTCATGCCCTGATGGGTGCCCTCCTCGATCTTGACAGCGCACTCCTGCTCCGCCTTCAGGTTCCAGTGCTTGTAGCCGTTGCACTTGGCGCGTCCGGCGACGTGGCCGAACTGGCAGCCGCTGGGCACCTGCAGGGACTCGGTGACGAATTCGCCTTCTGAAAGGACAGCATGATAGCGCTTTTTGACAGCCAGAAGCCGCTTACCAATACACCTGTATGGGCGGACTGTGAAGGTGTGCTTGCAACTGGAGCCGTCCTCCTTGCACCACCGGTCAACATGCGAGACGTGCGAGTACTCGACGATGTTCGTGATGTCCTTGCCCGGATACATCTGAACAAATTATTGCTAGTTGAAACATACTAGATGAAGTATTGCTAGTTGAAGCTGACAGGTTCGAGTGCTGATAGTGGAAGAATAAAGAGACCAGTTTCAACTGGGTTTCGGTAATCGAACGCAACCGACGAAACTACTGACTACTATCTAATTTTTTCTTTAAGAGCCACGAAGCCTCTACGGCTAGCTGAGTCAGATGAAAAGGCCATGCCGTGCCTGGTAACCCGTTACATACGTACGGCGTATAGTTCAGGGCTGACGAAGCATCATTGAGTGACTGTGATGTACACTTTCTAATCAGTTACGGTGTATGCTCCTAAGTCACGTTTTTTGCTGATGCCTTAAGCTCTGGTGATCGTTCATTCCTTAGCTCGCTGTTCTCAAGACAAAGCCTCTTCCTTGCTTTGCGTCCGATGTTGCGCTATAGGCATGACAACTGACTTTTTTAAACGTCCGCTGGCTTTTCGTGAGTGATTCAGTTAAGCGCGTTATTGACCGCTATTCGCCGAAAATGTGTCAACAGCGGTGGCGCTGTTTGGCCGCGCTGCTGCCATTGTTGTTGACTCCTCCAGCTGGCGCCGCGCATACGGGAACAACGGCCCACTTCAGAACGATGGCGACAGCGAGGATTCGCAGAAGGGATACCATCCCAGTGCGCCAGACGTCGCCACCGCCCTATTGACACACTCGCCATTCAGAGGAGCAAAACGCGCAATCGATCGGACACTGACACAGTTTCTGGTGGGATCCAAATTAGGCACGTGGGAGTGGGACAGAGATCCGAAGTGGGCAGTCAGCTGACGCCAAGAGCGAGGTCAAGTGCGGATACAAAGTGGGGTTTAGGAATAGGAAAGAAGCCCTTGGAAGTGAGTAAGTAGCAGGAGGCTGTGAAACGTACCCTCTTGCAGTACTTGAGGATGTCGAGCTTGCCCTCGAGGCAGGTGGCGGCCGAGCTCGGATCGTCCTGCCATTCGCCGTCCTCGTTGATGTGCTTGTTTCGGTAGCCGCACTTGAACGCGACTAACGGCACGAACTTGCTGTGCTTGCGGTCCGACGACGATCCATCGACGTTTGCTGCGACGTTCTGCAAAAAATCTGTTTACTTGTAGTTCGTAACTAGTTTCTTCGTAGTGTTTACGATTTGTCGCAGTCGACCTATTCCGGGTACAGGTGTCTATAAACCCGTTTATCCCATGAAAAGCTGGTGGGCGCATGAATGGTCGTTCTGATTGAGCAATTCTTAGCTCTAAATCTACCTAGCGCCAGACGTATAAACACCCACCTAAGCGCAGGGATGAATGAAACACCTTCGGGGACAACTTGAAGTGGAATAATCAGTTATGCTTCCGCCGTAAAAAATGTCTCTGAGGGATGGAGATGGATACATACTGATTAGTACACCCACCTACACATAGCTTCAGAAATTTCGCCACTCAAGGTTCGCTACATCTGGGTAAATTGTCCTACTCAGCATAATGAACTTGCGTGAGAGGGCAACGTACGGGTAAGACAATTTTGCATAACGAACTCTCATACGGCTGTTTCGGTTGAACATTCGGCTCTCTGTCTGCACAGATTCATTCCTCTGTTGTTACGTAGGGATCCCATCGGCACCCGGTGATCTGTCATCGCGATGAGCGTACTATGCGGGAATAACAACCTATCTTCCACTTATGACCTTGGAGAACCTGTACGGCGAAAGATCCGGTTCGCCTTGTGGCATCATATGAACAAAACAAACGGTATGTAATTGACAAAAACTTCGCGGACAAAAGAACCATCGTTTCTGTGTGTAAACTCCGAGTTTTACTTCCTGGATGCTGATTACTTACGGTGTATTTTGCGCATGTCTTGCAAGGAGGTTTGTCAGGAGGCGAAAGATGTTTGGTTCAGATGTCTTCGGGAATGCTTTAAATATTCATGAGGAGTTCCGCGCCGTTTTTTTTGTTCAAGACTTACATGCATAGCCGCACACGCAGAGAAATTTATGAGCTCCGGCCTCTGTATCGGTCGCTGGGGAATTAAATGGGTCCCTGTCCATGAAGTTTTACGACCCCTCTTCGACACGAATTTGCGACTCAACTCCGGTTATCCTTTGCCGGAGGTTCCGGACTGGTACTGGCCGCCGATATCGGCAATTACCCGCCACAATACTCGGCTTCATAAGGAGCTCAATGGAATAAGGATTCGACGGGTAATTCGATTTCCCCCAGCGGCGCAGACGGAGTTTGGCTAGCCGGGCGAACCTATTTTTCGGCACCGTGGGATGCCCGCTGGCTACCCAAACAATTACCCACTTCACGGCGCAGCCTTGAACGGTTGAGGAGATGACTTACCTCAATGTACGCCGAGAAGACGTACGGCGTAACGAAGAGCAGCAAAAATGTCAGCAGCTGCGTGGCTGCTGTCATTTTTGGGCACTCGACAATGGACTCTAAAATGCGGACGATAAGATGACATGTGATGTTGCGGTGGACACGATGTCATATGCGGCAAATTCCGGCACGCACGCGATGAAATGTCACAATATTGGAGGCATGAATGGATCATGGAGCACGAGCTGTTTTCCAGCGGGATCGCGCAAAAGATCGGGTGCCGATGTGTAAGCAGAAGGATTACGGCACTAAGGATATGAGGCACGCTTGTAGCGGATTTAGCAGGACATTCACCGTACGCGGGGATTAGGACGAGATTAGCGCGAGCTAATCTTCCAGGTAGCTTTTAGCGCTAATAGCTTTGCCTTAACCTCTACTTAGGCAATCATGACGGCTAAAGGTCGATGGCACGCGCGTTTAAAAGGTTTTTTTCGACAGGCAAAACACCATCTTGAAGCCACCTGGACAAGTGCAGTTGATGAAGAACGGGACGGAGTTAAGTTTGCGTAACTTGTAGAATGTGCACACGCGTGGCTGGAGACGTTGTGTGGCGCTTGTATTGGTAGGTCGAGGCCGCCACCAGCAGCACGGCGGACGCCTGCCTGAAATGCCGTGGCGGCCGGACGCCGCCGAATACGGGCAGGCGAGAAGAAGAAAAGTGGCCAGACGCAGACCTCGGGAGGGAGCGCGCCTGGCCTGTTTGTGGGGACCGCTTCCGCCCGCCGTTGCCGCTACGCTTTCTCCTCTTTCCGCTCCCGCACTCCCATGTATGGCGGCCATCCTTAAGCGGAATAATGAAACCGGGACCGCCGCAGCCGACGGCCACCACTTCTGACCGTCCTCCTATTCGATGCGGGACAACAATATTTGTTCTCTGGACCAGGATCGAGTATAAAGCAATCAGTGCACGAGAGTGTACGTTAAGTATCCCATAATTAGCGGGCTATTGGACGCAAAATGATCGTCAAAAATCCAAACTGGCGCTGAAATATTCATGTGAACTAGGAAGAGCGGGCGCGCCAATCTAATCAAGCGCGTGTGATAAAACATGCAGCGTCAAGCCTATCGAGTGTAAGCTGGAAGACACAATGACGTGCGCAAAGCCGGGAGCATCGCTTTGTCGCGGCGGCACCCGCCGGAATTCAGGTGGAAACAGGGAGCCCGTCACCGGTGGAGGGTGATGGCGGTAGTGCGCGCGACGACAAATTCATTGTTTCTGTAGAGCGTCGCGCGCGCGAGCAGCACGCTGGTGACGGGACCGTTTCGCGCAAGCACAAAAGTAAACTGATACGGCCAGGAGGGAAGTACCGCCGGGCCGGGACCGTGCAATTGCGTCGGTTGCTGTTGCGGCTTACCCGTCAAGCAGGTTGGCGTGAGTCGAAGAGGTGGGAATCGTGTCAGTACCGCACGAAATTAGCATCGCGTGCAAAGGTAAGTCAAAGGTCAAGGTGCCAGTCAGCACTGTCAAAGGACGGCGTACAACTCGGCGTGGTCGGGGTGACCGATGAACCGGGTGTGCATTGATAAGATCACAAAGCGATTAGGGAAACTCTGCAACAGCCCTCAGCATTAAGACTGACAACTTCCTGGCTGACAGCATCTTCTAAAGGTCAACAAGAATTAAAGTTTGGGAAGACTGTTGTTGTCGCAGTGCGACACTACACTCGCTCGGTAAGCAGTTTGAAGAGAACCATGTTGGCTTCCCAAGAACATTGCTTCACAACGGTTCACGCAGATCGTTGATGTCTTAATTAGGCTAACGGAACCAGTCCTTTGCACGGTTCGGGTACGTCGAAAACAACTTTTTTCAACCTAAAGAAGCTGTTTTGACACACAATGCAGCTTCCATTCAAACAACCGATCATTGGTTTCACTGGAATTTTAAAATCAAAATCTTCTTTCAATGTGAACACGAAGAGAAGGGATCGCCTCCTGTCCGGCCTTTCCCATAGACACCGTTATTAGTCAGCGGTGGATAGCTGAAAGACTGGCGCCAACACTGACGCATTTCCCCTTCCTCCACATACTTGAAAGAGACTCGCGGAATACAAATTTCGTCACCTTTCGAGGTCAACCGGCAGCCACCGCTGCCGTCGGTGGATGACGATCATCGGCGAAAGTCAAAGACAAAAACAACGCTGGTCGCATACCGTGCAGCACTGGGCATAATTAAAATACGCGCATATCCGGCTCCCGGTGGACGCCCTCTGGCGTGATTTGCTTCTTGACTTCTCCCGTGAGAGGCAGCGCGGCATCACCGGAAGGTGAGTTAGCGACGGTGGCCGTTGCCAGGGGAAACTCTGCAGCGCCGCGAGCAGACGAGCACATTTCGCCTCGCTTAATTACACGCCGTTTCCCAGCGTCGCATCGCATGCCCTATCACACGCTTCATCGAAGAGAATCGCTTCCGCCACAAGGCTTCAATCACGTCGTCTGCGGGTGAATTAGGGTGCTACCGGATGGCAAAGTTTAGAAGCCACCAACCTACTAGGAACCGGCCGAAGCATGGGTGAAAAGTAGAATGACCGTGTAAGATATAGCGGACGCAGCAACGCGAAATCGCGTTCCAGGAATGCCGGCATTAGTATGCCATTAGCGTTGTGCCTTATCACAAGGAGCAACGTAGGATACCAACGAAGTCTAGCGCTGCGTATGGTCATGTACGGAACCGGAACGGAGCTAAGGCCACGTATCGTTAGCAGAGCACAAAATGATGGTAGTGGAATTAATCAAGGCCTTTTGTTGTGAGTAGGTTAGCACGGGTGGCCCACGGCTTCTAAAACTTCTTTTCAGTAGCAGAGAAGTGTTCACGTGAACCTAGTTTAGATCCAGGCTTAGGAAGGATATAACACTCTTTGAGAGGGGACAGCAGAAGATGGCATTTTCGAACTGCCAGAATAGGCAAGACAGTACGGCCGTACGATTGTGGTTGTTCGCGCTAACCCTGAGGCAAGGCTTGCAGACGCCTTTTGGTGAAACTGTGCGTCATCCTAAGAGACATCGAGACCATAACAAAAAAAACCAATTACCAAAGATATTTGCATAATCTGCATGCCGAGCTCAAGCGGATTCTGTGTGTTTCACACTCTGGAAGCTGTCGCAACGATAATTTCGGGAAATACAGACCACAGAAATACGCGTAGGTCGTGAAAGAATAAAATAGACTGTCCGCGCAAGGGCTAGACTTGGTCTTGACGTCATTCCGCAAATTCTTTGCCAAACTCCGAGAAAACGACCAAAAGGAGTAGGTACCAGTATCGCGCGAGGCCAAATGACACCCACCGCATGAATATTTTAGAGACAGTTTCGACCGTTTCACGGTCCGAAGACTAAGCAAACAGTGAGTGAGAAGGCAGCTCAAACATTTCACCACACATTCGGGACCCACTCGTACTGTCCAGCACGGAGCATTGCACGTCCGAGGAAAGCACTCGGATCGATTGACCGGCGCCGCGAAGAGAGTGAGTCACGGAGCGCGGGAGGCATGCATGCAAATCGCGACCGAAAACCGCGCAACCAGCAGAATCAAGCCCGGCATTCGTCAATGAATAATCATGCCTCTGGGCCCCGGAATAGTGACACACGTGAGGCGCGGCAACGCTTGCGGAAAAACCGTTGTACTAAAGCGGTCGGGCGGTGCGCGTATTTTGATTGAAGTGGCGCGGCAGCAACTTGACTGAAGACATGCTGCTGGTGCGCGGCCGCTGCGGTCGCGCTATGGATCGTTTGCGGGTTGGGAGACAGTGCACGCGAGCCGCCGGCTGCTGCTGATGCTGGTAAACGGGTGCGCGAGGCGTTGTTCTCTCCGCACCAGAAAGGGGCATGACTCGCTTCTCTCCAGCGACGAGACGCAGGCGCACGTCCTGCGACAGAGAGCATTGTCTGCAGTGCTCTACGGGAAGGAGGAGGCGGTAGGGACAGGTACTGTTGACGCGCCCGGTGGGAGCGGGAGAAAGACAACAGTCCCGCCGCTTGCCTAATGTGCGAGCTATTGATTTGCGGGCGCCGAGAGAGGTGATGCGACGAAGACGACCGTCGCTGCTTGTCATAGCACAAGCAGCGCGACGGACTCGCCGTGAAAGGCGAGTCGGAAATCGAACCGGAGGGATCGCCGTCTTATCGGGACAGTCGACCAGCCCACTATGCGTGGGAAAGGCGCCCACTTCGAAATTAATGGCGAATTATCGACGAAAAGGAGTGGACAGTCCTGCGACAGACAAGCGCATAGGAAACTCGATCAACGACTGCGCAGCAACAGGCCATGTTTGCCTTACAGCGGTCGAAATCGGAAAAATGCATAGCTCGGCACCTAGCTAGATGTAGTGGAGAGTAGGCGAAACGTTTTGACAACATTCGAAATCTACGTGAAAAGGGGGTCATGAAACATCGTTCAGCTTCTACTCTCACAGCTCATCTGAGGGCTGGGGACGTAGGCGTATACGAAACAAGCTCCTTGCTTGCAAACAAGCATCATTAAACACCCTTAATTCAGTAACTCCCGAAATGACACACTGATGTGGATCAATTCATTTTCTCGGTCGCCCTTGCATTTAGCTGTCTAATTTTTTCGCAGTCGGGTCCGCCTGTGAGGGCGCTACAAACGTAGAGGGTTCATTTTTGGGGCGGCCGCCCCGCCCCTCCGCCCCGCCCCGAAAAGTGGGGCGGAAAAATTTCAAAGTGCTCCAATCGGCCTGAAAATCGCTATGAAGGTAGTTTGATGCGCTGATTCCGAATCTGCTCTCGGTTTTTCGCTACGACGAGCGGCGACAAAGTTATGCCGCCCCGCCTGACTACAGTAAAAGCGCGATCCGCCCCGCCGCCCGCTTCCTTACAGTAAGTTACTGTATGCGTGGAAGGAAGCGCGTGCTTCCATAGGACTGCTACTGTACCGTTACTGTAACTGCAAATGCGGTCCAAATTACAGTAAGATTCAGTGCGGCGCCCGTTACAGTAACTTACAGTATGTGTGCGAGGGAGCGTGCCACAGGAGCTAAAAGTTCGACAGGAGCAAAAATTTTGTACTTTGCTACAGGAGCTAAAAATTTGACCTGTGCCACAGGAGCAAAAATTCGATTTGTGTCACAGGCGCTAAAAGTTCGACCTGTGTCACAGGAGCTAAAAGTTCGGCCTGTGCCACAGGAGGTAAAAGTTTGACCTGTGCAACAAGAGATAAAAGTTTGACTGCGCCACAGGAGATACAAGTTTTACCTGTGCCACAGGAGCTGACAGTTTGACTTGTACCAAAGCTATGAGTTAGACCTGTGCTCGGGGTAAAAGTTCGAATTAGGTATGCCACAGGAGCTAAAAGTTCGAACTGTGCAACAGGAGCAAAAAGTTCGATCTGTGCCACAGGAGCTAAAAGTTCGACTTATGCCACAGGAACTAAAAGTTAGATCCAGACCGCAGTTGATAAAAGTTCGATCTGTGCCACAGGAGCTAAAATTCGATTTGTGCCACAGGAGCTAAAAGTTCGAACTGTGCAACAGGAGCAAAAAGTTCGACCTGTGCCACAGGAGCTAAAAGT
>JNEY01000001.1:5005469-5061266 GCA_020875895.1 Aphelenchus avenae
AAGCTCCGCTTGACAGGAGCTCAGAGTGAGCAGCGAAAGCTCAGCTTGACAGGAGCTCAGAGTGAGCAGTGAAAGCAAGCAAAAGATCAAATAGGCTGAACTGGAGAAATCCTTCGCTGACAAGTGCTTAGGTTGAAACCTTCGTCGAAACGTTAATTCTTAGTTAAAATGCTGATGTAAAGCTAAGGCCAATGACGTTCATCAAGTCGAAATTGTTCAGCGCCAGGTCCGTAAATTAAAGTCTTCTTAAGGAGAAAGACACACGGCCGCCCGCGTAGCGGGCGGCCCATTTAATGCTAGTGTGCCAATAGTATTAGGATATCTGGAAGGAGAGGTTTAACTGCATCTTTAAAGGACAATTACGTAACCGCTCCCGGCAACTTCCTCTCGCCTTGAAATACCCTACGCAGCAGCCGTAGCGGTTGCATCCACCTGTACCGTATCCCGCAGCTGCATTTTACGTTTACGACTACGGGTACGGGTCTTGTTGCGGTACGGGTCCCAACTTCTATTAGGTATGTACTCACAGTCTTATACTTGTTTGCGGTACCCTCATGTGACCTTGCGCGGTATGTATGTACGGTACCCTCATGTGCGGTATGCAGAGTTCTTGGGCAAAATAGACGGGCAATGCCCATTCCATCTTCCTAATCGGCAGGGGCCGAAATCACGGCTATCAAATAGGTAAATGTCAATGGGAGCGCCTGGTTTGTTTGTTGACACCAAACTGCACCGCGTAGCAGCGGATACCAAGCAACCTTTAGCCAACAGCCGGAGATCGAAGTTATCGGTCTCGTTATCCGTTTGCGGACACGCTCTAAATATGGATGTCGCTAATGATGGCGAAAGTAAGTGCGTCCTTTTCCAGCGGCTGCTCCAACTCTGCCTTAATGGCTAATCTAGCCGCACTTTGGTTGGCCTCTATGGCTGACAGGTTTGTACTGAAAGATCCAAGCAGACAGGACCATATGCATTGTTACTCCAAAGGTAAACAAACATATTGTAGCACTGGAACTCAAGCTAAAGTGCGGTGCACGTTGGGTACTAGGTGATACATCTGCTACGAAACTGTTCAGCTAGTTCTTGACCGTCGCGGAAGTAAGGCCTTGGGGGAAATCCCCCTCCCCACCAACTGATGTAGACAACTTCCACAAGGATATGCGTTGGCAGAAGCGCCGAAAGCGGTCACATGGCATCACAGACTCCCTGTACATGACTCGTCAGGGTAACCGACGTACTTAGACGGACTACGGCTTTCTGCATCCAGGCTTTACCGTGAATGCACATCGGATCGACGTGAAGGTGTCGATGTAAATTCCTGCCTTCAGAAATGTTAAGTTGAGGACGTAATAACCCAGTCTCAGTTCATACGTTCTTTGTCTTCCAGTAACAAGTGCACCGAAACCGAAAACCACTGCTCGGGTCACTTTGATAAGAAACGCATTAAGTATGTCTCAAGCCAATCGAAAGCATGGTACACACGTCTCTTCACGACTTTTCTCATTCGGAAGCACGGTGCCTAGGCAGCGCGACGTCTAGAATTTCATTCGGCAAACACAAGATGTTCCATTCATACTTTATTGAGTTCATTCCCGTCACGCGAAACGTGCGGTATGCTGACAGGCCTTTTGTTTATGCTTCTTGGTCATGACAGCGCACTCTACGCACCAACCCCTCATGCGTTCTCACGACAAACTGCGACTGATTCACGTGTGGGATCCTTTTCTAGCATCAAAAGTTACAATCCCGCTTCCGTGTTCGGAGAACCGCGAAAAAGCATAGTCTTGCCCGACCGCAGTTAACCCCGTCCACCTGACAGCCCCACGTGTGTTTTCTTTGTTCGGTCGCTTCTACGCGTATTTCTCCGTTCCGCAATCGGCGGACTGAAAAAATACAAGCGACCGCTGCGCGTTTTTCGCTTGTTCAACGTATATTTTTATCGGTGCACGCTAAAACCAGCGGAATTTTGCAAGAGTAGCCGCGTGGCGGCAATTATCCAACTGGGAAGCGTTAGCTTAATCGATCATTGACCGCGGATGTTAGCCGCTCACAAGCTAACATAGCATCGCAGCGTGCTATTTTCTCTGCGGAATTTTAGCTCTTTGCTTGCGTGGTTAATAACTGAAAATTCACCGCTGAAAAATATGAAGCGTTAACGTTAAAAAACACTGCCTGGCGCGTTTTGTTCATGATACCGCTTAAACAATACGAGTTCTTTAGAGGCGTTACCGGTGCCAGCGATCCGTCCAATCACATGCCGTCAGCAACGGGTAGCGATGGACAGTCCTTCTCCACAAACGTACTCGAATCATCATCTGACCTAAGTAACAGTTAATCCCTCTTAGGTTGGATTGCTGTACGTGTTCAACTTGATCGTCGGCACCGGAGCGTTGGCGCTGCCAAGAGCGTTCCAGAATGCTGGGTACATTCTTGGTACGCTGCTTCTTCTCGTTTCAGCGTTCACCAGGTTTCTTATTCCTCCCGGAAATGCCACCTGACATGAGTTCTTTAGCTACATCTGCGCGACATTCGTCGTAGAGTGTATGTCCATAGCGAACGCGGTGCTGTATTCGAGAAGGAGATCGGAGACCTCGGATACTGAGCCAGGTTTGAACAAATCAGACCTGCGCACCGACAATTCCGTTTCAGAACCATCCGAGAGGCGGACATTCGAGATTCGTCGACGGGTAGAAATTGTAAGCATATCTGGCGGGAATCGGTGCTTGCAAAGAGTTTTAGGGAGAAATGTCACATATGTTTCTCGGCAAAGCGGGAATCGTCTTCACGTATCTCGCTCTATCGCTCTACCTCTTCGGTGACTTGGCCATTTATTCAACGACTGTGCCCAAGTCGCTGATGAACGTGATTTGGTAAGATTGTGCGTGCGCTACCAGCTTGCTAATCTCAGACATTTAGCGCTACCGTGAACGCGTCTGCACACCCCAACACTACAAGCTGCTACGAACACTGGCCGGAGGCTCTGTCAAGGCACAATGTCTACCTGCTTTGCGTAGTTGCGTTTCTGTGCACATGCCTTCCGATGGTGTACATTGTGAGGAACCGTGACGGGATTGTAATCTAGCAAGCCTTTTAGGGTATGACAAAGACCAAGCTTCTTCAGCTCGCAACCACCGTCGCTCGTTGGATGGGTACGTAAGCGTAGTCGACGTTCAATTGCATGCTTAGTAAGAGGGAAAATTCTGGTTGCTTTAGCATTCTCCCTGATGATCATCATGGCAACGGTGCAGCTGATTCAAAACGGACCGCAAGCGTCGCCACCTGCGGCAAACTTTGGCGGATTTGGATCGCTCTTCGGCGTTGCTGTATACGCGTTCATGTGCCATCACAGCCTTCCAGGGCTCATCACCCCGATGGAGTAAGTCGTTCCCGTTTGACTTCCTGCTAGCCGTCTGTTCAGGAAAAAATCACATGTGAGCCACAAGCTGACTTTTGTCTACGCCGGCATTTTCCTCTTCTACTGCACTCTCTCCATCACCGGTTCATTCACCTTCAGTCACGTGCAAGACGTGTACACGCTGAACTTCCTCCACGACGACCAGCGATCCTTCTTCTACGCGATCTCCGACTACTTTCTTGCGCTATTCCCGGTGTTTACGCTGACGTCCAGCTACATTATCGTAGCGATATCGCTCAGCAACAACGTCAAAGTTCTCTTGTCGATGATCAAGGGTACAGTGCAGCGAGGCAGAGCTGAGTAAGTTGCTGCTGTTCGCGATCGTAGTACTTGTGCGAGTTTAGGTCGAACAGAATCGAAAGCGAAGCACTGTTGGCCGATGATAACTCAGAGGAGGACTCTGTAAATCCTTCTGGACGCGCAACGGATGCGAGGTCACATGGAGCGCCGAGTACTGCCGCTAGTAGAGCGGCCGATATCGCTATTCCGCTGGTGGTAGTGCTCTTGCCAGCGACGATCTCCTTCGTAAGTCCTCCCATTTCTACCCTGGGCTAAAGGAGAACCTTTAGAGCACTGACAACGTGCTCCTCTTGGCTTCGATAACAGGCAGTTATCCTGGCGTCGGCGTCCAGTTCGTCATCCCGTCGGTGCTCGCGATCTTCTCGCGCAAGTTCGCGAGGAAGATGATTGACGAGGACGTTCCGGCCGCCAACAGAAGCCCGTTCCATCAGTGGTACTGGCCGTATGTGACGCTCAGCTGGGCCGCAATTGCCGTCATCGTGGTTACCGTTAACGTCTTTCACTTGGGTTGAACGCATTCCTCACAGCATTTGCCAAACGGTGCACTTCGCCATCCGGTTGTTACAGGTTGTTACAAGTTCTAGTCACAATAAAGAGATTAATGACTGTTCAGTAGACTGATCAAACAGTACGCCTAACTCTGTCTGTAAGTAAGAAGGAAAACCTCGTGAGCATGGAAATTCTTCAAGGCTCTGGAAAACGTACTAAGAACAGCACAACATGGAGTTCGGCAAGCGACTAGGGGAATCCCGATAAGCCTTTATGCCTTTGAAATTTAATAAAGGCTTTAAGACTAGGGCAAATGTACCCATCGGCTCTTATCAATGTAGCCGATGTCCTCACTTGGACATGGTTGCTTCACTGGCAAATAGTATCTGTTTGCATTTCACGCTTAAAACATGGGAAAACCCATTTAGCAGTCGGCATCTTCCGCGCATGTTTCCCCTGCCTCATTCGGCTTCCTACCCGGGTATGGTACGGGATATGGGATAAGCTAACGTTTTCAGAAGCCAATAGTAACACTGGAGATCATTATTTATGGAGGGATTGTTTTTATGGCAGAGCGACATCGAGATTACATCTCCGACTGGAGGTTAACCGTACCTGGCAGCTGGTAACAAAAGAACTGGTTGAAGGAGCACTGCTTCTAGAGAATAGGTATGCTTGCCTTTTACCGCGAGGCTCATATGGAACGGATAACGACACATTTTTGCCAGTAACTTTAAGCGGCAGCTTATCAGACGACCTTATCGTCCAGTCAGTTCTGATCGCAAGTCACTAAAGGAGCCGGTACCTCCCAGGACGACAACTGAATATGTCGCATGCACGCAGCTGTGCTATGCACAGGCGGAAAGGTTGAGAGCCAAATCCATAGCGGGTGTACCAACAGCTTGGCCACCCGCGTTCAAGACTGTACTCGGATCATGTCTCGTCGTAGTCGGCACAACGTCCGTCGCATGGAATGTGCCCCGCCCTAATTTCCGCGCAGCATCTTGAGCGTCACCGACGCTCATTCCCACACAGCTCGCTTTCCCCGCTGCCTGCGCTCGAGCGGCGCAGCCTCGCGCTTACTGCCGCCGCCGCTGCTAGTGCGCAAGCGCGTACAGGTGAATGTCGCCGGGTGCGCGCAAGACAAACCTCGCTAAAGGACGAAGATGAAGACGACCGTCGGACGTCCGGTGGACGCGGACGACGGGTGAGGGGTCGGCGAAAGGTATTCGTACGCCGGCCGTCGCCACCACCGGATGGACACTACGCAAGTCGAGACGCGCTTCCGCGAGCCTCTACGTCGCGCGGCGTGTGCGGTGATCAGTCGCGCACGGCGCGCCGTGGCCTTCCCCGACACTCACCCTTACCTTTTTCGACCTTCAAGAGAGATGCTGCCCGCTCTCGGGCGGCGGTGGCATGCATCCTTACCCATTCCGCGCATGCTTCGCTGCGCCGCGCAATGCTCCCACTTCGCTATACACAATCGTTATGGTGCCGAATTCGCCATTCACGAAACGAGTTTTATGCCCCCAAAGTTTCGTGATTCCATCGCGTGTGCGTCATTCCAATTGTCCTAGTGGGTTCAGCCCAACAGGAAAGAACTGTGCGCCCTTAATTGGGTGTGATTTGCATTTTTGCGCCTCAACGCAGTGCGACCTCTCCTCATTAGCATTGCTTTACACGTCCCAAAGCGGACTCCTTTGTGATTTTTTTGTTGCGTACAACGTCTTCGTTCGCGTTTGTAAACATATCTCCATAAGTTACCCCCTGAAGTAGTCCAGAATGCTCTTTCCGAACGGACGCATTTTGTAGAGCCAGGAATGCAGTTATCTTTTTATGTTTGAAAATGTCGACCATTGTGTCCCTAGAACCGCGTTCCGATTTTGGTTAGTGAGATGGTATTACGTTTCCTTTCAGCGTACGGGTACGATGTGCGGTTGGAGCTCACCAACGTTGCTTTCTGCCAGCACGATATTCGTTCTATTTGGTGCCGCATTGGTCGTCATTGCAGGCACATTCGACAACTGGGTGGAATATGAGGTAGGTTTCCATTGCGCAGTATTATCATTTTGTGATATCGCGTAAAAATTTATAACCCTGTAGCGTAATGTTCTGTCGGCACCTGAATGCCTTCAACACAACCCTGGTCATTCGTAGGCAAATATTGTGCAGGTAATCCTATGCACAGATTGTTTATGCGAGTGGACCGGTTTGACCTTCCCCATTCTCCCATCATTTTCCGCTGTTGGCCCGACTTTTATGGCCACACTCGCGCAGAGGTGTGCAAATAAAGCCTCCAACTCCTTTGTGTCTTCCCCATCCGTAGGTATATGCGCGTGGCAGCCGCGGGATACTGGAAGATTTCTGTCGGCATTGTCCTTGCGAAGGCGCTGGAGATAACAGCGGGATACCGCCGCATCGATAAGTGTTGACGGCTTTCGCTAAATGTGTCGAATGCCCATGCTCGGGATGAGGGAGACCTTGACCCAGTCGGGAGGCGATAGTCTCGATAACGGTGCGGACAGTGCCTGGGACTGAACGCGGAATGCGCGAGCGCCCTTGAAGAGAAAGCAAAAAGCGTGTAATACAATTAGCACAGACAAAAAGCGGCCGACGACTGGGAGAATTAATTAAACTTTTGTACAAAAGAAACATAGGAAGTGTCGGCGATCCATCAGTGAAACACCTACTATTTGTAGACTACCTAGTAAGAGTGCAAGCAAAGCACACACCTCATAGTAGCCTGATAACGTCCAAATTCCAGGTGGACAGACGCGAGATCTCCAGCGCCATGAACAGGCAGTCGGATCTGATGGCACGGCTAAAGGATCAGTACACGAGGAACCCGCTGTTCTTCCCCCGGTCGTATGGGATCGTCAACATCTGCTTCCCCGAGGGCGTTCCGTCTGGTAAGCTTATGCAAAGTCTTTGATTTTCCACATTTAATAAACTGCTTTGCATCGGAAAACGTCCTTGAAAGTACAAAAGTATTTGTAAGGTCAAGAAAAGAGGTAGTGGACAAAGAACTCGGCGGCCATTTGAGTGAATTGTTACCGAAGAGGCGTAGAAGGCCCCTTCGCTTTCGTCCATTGAGTTGCACGCAAATTGCTCCGCTGACCTTCCGTCCACCGTGGCGATGCTAAGAATGATCAACCAATTAGATGCAACAAAAATCGGAGGGGTTCGCGGACAAACATTGACCATTGAGGCGGTATGGATGGATGAAGAACGTGACCCCAAAATTACACAACCATTCCGAACAGTAGTAACAACTGGCGGTTTTTTATAACCCTGACCTTGGGCTTTCAGGAATTGGCAGCTTCACGAAGATCACACAGACGTGCGTCTGGAACCAGGACTACTTCCCGGATGATGCGGTCCGCGAGCGCTACACCGGCCTGCAGACGCAGCGGATGTGGTTCATGCGTGCCAACGTGCTCTTCTACCTTTCCGGTCTCGGTATGCTGCTGTCAGCGCTCATCGCGGCCATGATCGGATGCTACCGGCAGAGTCCGAGGTCGACGCTTACGACGGCGCTTCTGCTCATTGTTGCAGGTAAAACACACTGAGGGCTGATGCCATGCTAATCGCTTCCTTCAGTCCTGTTCTTCATGTGCTCCATGGCGTGCTTCCACTATGTCGGCTACTTGGAACACTATGCGCTCGACATGACGCCTTTCTACAGATCCTGGGAGCCGGTAAGTAATAACTCAGAGCTCCTCATTCAAGTCTTCTCGAGTCCAACTTTGTTTTGCAGATCCTCAAGCAATCAACCCATCAGAGCTACGGATGGACGTACGTCCTTGCGTGGATAGGCATCGGCTGCATTGCCTTCTCTGCCGTCTTCTTCCTCGCTTCGTGGTTTGCCTTGAAGGTACGTAGCGCATGAAGCACGGACGCACCTTGTACGTGCAAGCGGAGGTTTGCTGGATGGGTACAGCTTAGATAGCTTTCCGCGTCGGGAGGAGCGTAAGCGCATGTGTTTGTGTTTCTGCGTTGGCGTGGGGGTGATAGAAGGGTAACTTGCCTGTTTCGGGAGGGTGGATATTTACTCTGTGGAATGGATCAAGTTCACTCTAACCTTTAAGAAACAGTTTCGAACGTTTTAAAATGCACCGGCTGTTATTAAAAGTTATCGACGAACAACGATAAGAAACTTTTCGGGCCAAAAATGCATTTTGCATTTTTTGAACTGAGTGTGCCTCCAGGCTTGATTTCTTTCCCTCCAATATGACGTACGATAAAGACCTTCGTTCGTCGTTCGTATCGTTTTGTGCTATGCGTAACGCAATCGCAGCCGCTCAAGTGGACAACGTATGAGTGCGGATCGCGCGACGACAAAGGGAATCGTTTAAACGGGCATAACACGTCCTCTTCTGCGATATGTTTGCTTGCAATCAATTCGGCTTTGCAAGTGATGAGAGTGGCGACGCCTTGCAGCGAAACCATTAGAATGACTGATGATGACGGCGTTCAAGAACGAGCACATGCACGATGACGAGATGGCGCCTAACGGGGCTGTTGTTGTTTGGCTCGAGAGCCCACTCGCGGGATGAAATTGGATGCCCCAAAGTTGGACGGATAGCACTAGCGGGCATCGCAATCTTTATTGAACTGGGATGGGCAATCGAAGTGGACAGCGCACCGATTGTGACTTATTGCACAGCGCCCGGTGTGTGAAGCGATAACCAGTTTAGCGCTCTGCTTAGGACGGGAAAAGGCGAAGAACATCCTCCAGTTCAAGGGCTTCCAGACATCTGGAGATAAGGTTACGTCCAGAGGGTTTTGTCGTAGTCTTTCTGTTCCAAGAAAAAGAGGCAATGAAGCAAGGTACGGACATATATCCAAGGAACGGTGTGATATCTGACTTTCGAGTGTCTGAGCGGTCTGTGCGATGACGTACCGCTTCCTCGTCGAGAGTAGCCCTCAAGTGGACGATGGTCTTCCGCGTCTAGACCAGCACGAAAAAAGTGTTCGACGGTTCTCTGCGAGAGGGATTTTGACTTGAAAGGCATAGATAATGTCATTTAACTTTTGTGCACGGCGTGCCTGCACTTCCAAAAAGTTCATATTTAGCGAGAACAAGAGAACGAGCTCGAGAGCAAGCACCAGGCCTACTTCAACAGCTACTGCGAGAAGTCGATGATGCCGTACACGCAGCCCTACGGCACTTACAACGTGTACCCGACGCCCTACTACGGCCAGTACCCAATGGGCACGTTGGGCCACAACAACTACTACGGCTACATGACCTACGGTCACTAGCGGCCTCAGAACAATGCGCAAAATTTATGTTCTTTCTCAGTCTTCGCTCGAGAAGTAGTGGAACTTTTTTCGTCTCATTTCGAAGACAATTCCGACTCAATTCCCAATTGCCTTTTTGCCAAAGATGATCTTGTCTAACCACTAGATAGAGTTCCATTATCGGTAGCCTCCAGCTCATTAAAGTAAAGAGGTCACTTTTGTTTGACTTCTGTAGTGTAAATCCGTAAAGCTGCGACGAGCTGTACTACGTAGATGGAGCTCTATCTACTTGTAACTTTGTATGTCCATGTGTTCAAGTGTCACATCCTTGTCACCTAAAGGCCACTGATGTGGAACGGCAATTGACCATCAAATCAAATTTACATATCCTATGGCTGCTATTCTATCTCTTCCTATCGTGCCTACGTCTACTTAAGCAGTCCCACCGCAATGCATAGAAACTCATGCTCCTGAGTCCGTTCGATATGTGTCCGAATGTAACCTGCCACCTTCACTGCCCACATTTGGTGTCGATGAGTGCGAACCGAATAAAAGAGATGAAGTAACGTTTATGAGAATACACAAGATATTATAGAAGTCGGTCTCAACTATGGCTGTAAGTGCGTATCGTTGTCGGTCTGGCAAGAGGTAGATTAAGTAGTCGACATGTTAGCGGGCTTGTACTTGGACGCAGGGGAGAGTTCGATATGGGCTATCGTTATGAGCTTAGAAGCGGTAGTTTACAGTCGCACCCGACGGTACGTTGGGTTTCTTTTGTGCACTACGCATGCTCTGCGCGTCGTAGTCGTTCAGGTAGTCAAACTCGCGTAGCACGGCGTTCAGCTCTTCGGAGCCATGGCTTTCAGAGCGTTGACTGCCCTCGAAGGAAGACTCTCGGTTCATCTCGTTACGAATGAAGGCGCTTTGTCGAACAGCGTCCTTGTTACGCAGGATCTTACGATTGCCGTTGATAGCTCCGTTTGACGACGAGTTTACGACGTTGACCGGCACGTGAACGACTTTATGCGCGCCGTTAGGTCGCTGAGATGGGGGCATGATGTTGGAGGAACTAAATGCACGTAGGGCTATTCTAGATCCGAGTATACTCTACCTGTATCCGGAATCGTGTCTATCGAAGGGTGGGCCCTTTGGTGGTGTACGTGGTAGAATGCTGTCTAACTGAGGTTGCTCGGGGTTCAGGTAGCTGAACGGCCTTGAACTCAGTGGCTTTGGAGCGTCTGGGCTGTCTAGAACATTACAGTCCGTATTACAAAATCTCCCAGAGGTCGTACCATGGTTGGCCCGAAAGTCTCTACCGACATTCCGTCCGCCATTAACGTGCCAGCCGTTGACAGCGTGCTCGGAACTGCTAGAAGTCCTTGGAGACAAGTGAGACAGCGCCACGGAGTCGTTCTCTCCATTCTCCGGTGTGATGCAGAAGTCAAACTGACTGCGCGATAGACCGTTCTCCTTAGTGGGCAATGGCGTCAAAGGAGACGGTGAGTCCTCTCGAGAAGGAACCAGGTGCGTTTGGCTTCGATAGAGACGACGGCGGGCTGGCATCCGGTGCTGAAGCGAGTAGGCTAGCGTTTGTTAGTTCGTTATTCTACGTTAGAAATCTTCCTCTTTTTGCCCGTACCGGAATTTCAGGGTGTAAAGTAATCCAAACCATTGGCTCATGCGCGATTGTATCGTCGTCGTCACTGTAGTCAGGTCGAAGCTCTGCCGGGGCTTGCGCTTGCGAATAACCGTTGTTCATCGGAGGCTCTTCCTGTGGAATTGCCGATTCCGATTTAGCTCTACGCATCTTTGAAACAACGAAGCGCGCTGGCTGCGCAGTTGATAGAAAAGGATGATGGCGACCTAAAAGCAAAAGGTTAAACTGAACAGATGCCGCATTGTTGAGTACACAACCAGCTAGAGGAGTGCCTTTCTAACGTCCTAGCGGTTACAATACTCGGACATCCGTTAACGTTGCTACGCATGACTCAGTTCATCTAGCGCCCTTTTCGAAAGCAGTGTTGACGGGAGCAGACTGCCTTCCCGTATAACGGGGAACAACGAACCTTCATTCATTATCGCTGCTGCTGATCCTGGACGACTAGTCGTGAAGTCGTCACTCGTCTCCCCGTGTCGTCGTAGTCGTCTTCGCTCCAAGTTTCGTACCAACGACGTTGCCTACATACAACCGCATTCAGTTCAAGACTCCCAAACTGTACCTACCGGTGGTGCTCGCGTGTTCATCCTAACCGCATTGCGCGTGAAACTCCCGCTATCTGACGGTTCCCTCTTTGGTTCCACGAATTCGCTTGTAATTGAACCACCGGTAGACGTTAACGAAGCCATCGCACAATGCTTCTGCCAGGCGTTCATCTCGTCGAGCAGCGGCTTTGCTTCAACCGGAGGGATGTTAGCGTTGAGCAGCATCTAGAAAGTTTCAGGTATGTCCTCGTACGACAGCAGAGCCGCACACCTTTTCGATAAACGACGAGTTGTAGTTGACGAGAGTCGCTTCGGAAAGGACTAGCATGCGATGCGACGGAGTCGGTGCCTTCGAGATGAGTTTGTTCATCAGTCGCGCGACTATCAACTAAAATTTGAAACACTATTCTGTTTACTTTTCATTTCATCAAACCTGAAAGTGGACGCGTCTTGTCTCCAGCCCTAGCTGGATCTGCGCCATGATGGGTGCCAGTCTCTTGTACTGCGCATGACGAGCGGCTAACGCAGTTAGGTGCTGGAATAGCGTTTGGAATCCGCGAGGCATATCCAGTAGCATTGAGCAGATCTGCAAAAAAGAGCATAGACTTCGCAGTGGATGGTAGTTGAATACCTCCAATGCGTAGCACTTCGTGTCCAGTTGACCGGTGACAACGAACTGCAAAACCGCAGCAACACTTGTAGGTTCACGGAGCATAATGTCACGGGTCGTAGCCTGCAATTTTCTGACGTCATATGCAAAGAAAGAAACCGACTGATATCGACAAGGCTTCAGATGTTCCCTACCAATTGGTCGAATATCAGCTTCAGGCACTCCATCGTAGTTGCCTCGGTCAAGCATGCCTTATGATGAACGGCAGCCACAGAATTCTTCCTGCTTAGAATGCCCTTGAACATGGGCTTCGCATTCACGGACTGCATGATGCGCGGCAGTGCTGTGAGGATTCGCAGTAAAAGCGTCACCCCATTGTGTGCGACGAAAGTGGCAGTGAAGAAGACTCTAAAAACATTCGGGTCAAATTGCACTACGGCACCTTTTGATAGAGTTCTGGTCATGCTTCTAAGACTTGAAGCTGAGGTTCCTATAATGTGGGCTCTCAAGTATTCGGACGTAGTCCCGAAACGGTGGCCTTTACGGTAAGGTTCAAAGCACAGAACACACAGCGGGCGACGCTCCTGATTATTTACGACAAGAATTCACTTTTCATGCTTTTCATTCGCTATGTCTTGACAGTGATTGCAGGCTTTGGTGAACCCGGGACAGGGCCATACGCAATTCAGTGAGGCAATTATTTCTGCTGGTGAACTACGTTCGATTTGGACAGGACAAGTACAGACAGAAAGAACAACAAACCTCGACGCTTCGTTGAGCAGCTCGGCCTTGATCTTCAACAGTGCCTTCAGGGCATCTCCAAGGGAAGTAACTGCTGAAGACAATGATGCATCGAGCTTTATCACGAACGCATTGAGCTGCTCCACTAAGTGGCGAGAGACGTCTGAGGGTTGCGGTGCTTCTGCGAATTTCACTGCGTACATAGTGTCATCAGAGGTCCTGAACGTGTACGATGTGAGGCGCATTGGAACACGGCCGCGGAACATCCGGCAACTGGTTGTGGTGCGCGATGGGCCAATGAATGGTATTAGACCGCGGATGAACACAACAGAGGGCTGTTTATGCCCTTTCCGACGCAACGGAGAACCAAAAAGATGCGCGTAACATTCAATTGCATGAGTCAAAACAAGGGGCAAAAGCCAATATGCTAAACAGTGACTGACCACTGCGCAGAAGGCCGACGCGACCTCCGACGCCGGGAAAGGTTGCATTGTCGGGCGCCTGATTTTGTCTCAAAAACAGATCGATGTGCACGCTGCTCGACGTCGCTTCCGCGCACTTACCTCCGAGTTGCACAAGGTTAATGGCCGAACCAAGCGGCTCGTGGCGGCTGGACGACGACCACGACGACGAGAAACCGTCCCTCCTCCTCCTAGTCCTTCGCCCCGGTTCGCCTTAACCTGACAAATTTTGACGAGCCCGAGGAGGCAAACCCTTCCTTGCGCGGGTTCACCCCGCCGGCTTGAGGCGCAAACCGCGCGCGCGCCCGCTTCGTCCTCGTCGTCCATCGGTACGCGCTTAGCGGTGCTGGACAAAAGGGGCCTCCCTCGGTGCATCCGGCGCGGCTGGCAGGAGTCCAGTGCTAACCTGATCGTGGCGATGCAAAGTGATGTGGCCGAGTGCTGGCGTTGCTAGCGGCGGAACGCCGACCGCAAAAGCTGAGGTGGTAGTTAAATGTGCGCTTCTCGAATGGGCCCGTAGCGGTTTAGCCAAACACAACAAGCCATTAAGACGGTCTAATGAAAGCCCGTTGCGAAGAGGTCGCGCAACGAACGACTCGAACTGTTATTACAAGCCGGGGGCGTTCGGCCGCAAACTAGCTCTTCAGCAGGGAGAACGGGTGTCGCGAGGAAATTAATAATCCCAAAGAAGACATAAGTCATCTTTGTAGCGCTAATAGTCACGGACAACGTTATGAAACTTTTGTCCTTGTCAGAGTCACAACTACAGCAATCGACGTTAGGATGATCCAAAGCACACGCATGTACAGGAGAACTACGATCCTATGTGATAAGATATCCCTAAAAAGATAACATACGTTTTAACGGATGATAAATTCATGAGGGAGAATATCGGCTCCCTCTAGTTACATTAGTGGGATGCAGCTACGAAATCTGATGCGGTCTCACCGGAAGGGTGCTTCCCGTTTGAATCGACGTGAAAATAGCGAGTAGCGACTCATGCCTTACTATTAAGTGAATGGTTTCAAGGTCCCCTAAACTTAGCGCTACTAACCCCAAGTGTGAACATTTCTTGCAGACGTCACCGCGGATAAAGAAAGCGTGCTTCCAACGATGGTGCCAGTGATCGTCCATAGCACTCGGATATGGCTAACGATATGAGAAGTATGATCGCGCTACCTGAGTTAATGCAACAATACAAACACGCGTCGCCGTATCGTTGACGTCGGCCGACGTCCACCACTGCCACCTAAGCAGTCATTACGAATGAGCGCATGCGCGAGCGGTAATTTGACACTTGTGCGAGGGAGTCGCGCATTCATAACACGGAAAAAAACCATACGAGTGTACCTGAAAGACATTTGTCCGTGCGCGGACAAGCTTCCTTCCGTCCACTTCTTTCGTTAACGTTGCTCATTGTCCTCTGAGTACGCCTGTGAAGCGGCAAAAAACATCTGCCCTGGTGACTCAATTCAAGGGCAATTAGCCGCGAGTGGACAGTGGACAGTGACCGCCATATATCACAGTCGGAGCGGTCATGTCGGCGCAACGAGTTCCGAGAAATTGAACAACGAAAAAAACCGACGTAACAAATGGCGTGGACGCCTCAAAACCAACTTCGCCACAGCGTCTAATCAGGTCGTCGCGCGACGCATATCCTGGTAGTGTTGGGGGTTGGAGTAGTTTATTTCTGATTGATGGAAGTGAGCATGCCGCGCACGCCGCATAAGGTGCGACGCACTGCGGCAGCACAGCACTGCGACGGCGGTGTCCATTTCACTTTTGACGCCGGCTTCGGTGGTGGTGACGATAAAACCGTTGATCCGCTGTCTTGAGCAATCTCGCCGCAAGCTCCCGCCGTTCCGTTCCAACGCGCGACGCTCCGCTTCAGGCAGCCAGCTAGCTTTCGGATCGCGGAATTAAGGAGATCTAGTGAAAATTAAACACGTCTGATCCGTCTACGTCGCATCGGACGACCATGCCACGGATCGCTTCAATGTCGCTTTCGTCTCTACTTTCGCTTTCGTTCTTAATTGCCCTTACTCGATGCTCGACGGCACAAACCGCCATCGGGGAAATCATCATCGAAGGCTCCGGCATGGAGGACATCACTGCAGGAGCGGCCAGTCCACAACCCCCTGTGCAACTTCTAAGTCGTCCACCGGCTGCTGCAGAAGCTTCCGAGGCTGAAGAAGACGCTATGCTAGAAGCTGAGCTTAGGAAGGCAGCCGCCGCTGGGGCCAATATTTCAGCAGACCTCTTCCCGTCCTCTAAGAAAGCAACGCCATCGCCAGGTACATAGACAGAATGAGTAGCCTTTAATTGCGTCCTTGGTGGGGATAATATTGATATTAGTATTGACTAAATTTGACTTTGACTGGACTTGACTAATATTGACTAAACACTGACAGGAGAACTAACGTGGAAAGCACACTTTGGTTCTGAAATTTCTGTATTCTGGCCTTCAGTTAAATATGGCTGAAGCTGCAGTAACGTCCACGTTTAGGCATCGACTGCCTTCCCAAATTGGACCTTATCTTCCTGCTTGACACCTCCGGTAGCATCGAACAAATCTACGAGGAGCACGTTCGCTGGGCCGTTGCACTCGTGGAATCCCTCCCCATCGAAGAAGACACGGTGCGAGTAGCAGCGGTTCAGTACGCCGGATTCCCGCTGACGGAATTCGCACTCGGCACGTATCCCAACGCAGGCACCATTCGAGAGCACTTGACGAAGATCAACTTTCAGTCCGGTGTCACTAGAACGGGTTATGCGTTGAGGAAAGCCGAGGCGGAACTCTTCAGGCCCGACCGAGGAGCAAGGTTTGCACTGAAAACCACTATGACCCCGTTCTGTACAGCGTTGAGTTTAGAAACGACGCTGCGAAAGTGATTGTGCTGTTCACGGATGGGCTCTCCATCGACGACCCGCTGAAGCCAGCACAGCAGCTGAGGGATGTCAAGGGCGTGAAAATCTACGTGGTCAGTGTTGGCGCAGACGGATTCGAGCAGGAGATGAACAAGATCGCCGGTACAAAGGGACACGTTTTCGGGTATGTTTTCGCGAAAACCTAGGAGCAAGCTTCGCCCGTTTTTTACCCTCGGTCCACCAACCAGTTAATCTGTATTTTAGGCCCAGCGAATTGCCGCGCCTCCGCGAACAGCTCATCATGGATGCCGAGAACGCTCGAGCATGTATTCGAATCGGCGGTAACGCTCAAGCAAAGGTTGCTAAGTTCGAGCCAAGTCCCGTCGTAGCTGCGGCGTCCAAGTCCCTTGTGCCGTCAGAAGAAGGCCCTGTGGACATTGGCAACTCCTTCGCGGAAGACCTCCAGAATGCCGAAGTGGATGTAGCTAGCAAACCGGTTGAGTTCGCATCGGCAGTCAATGCGAGCGCACCAGAAGCGATTAGTACTGAAGCGACAACGGTTTCGTCGCCTTCGAGTGAGACGGAATCATCTACAGCTTCAACTCCTTTACAAACGGAAGCCAGCTCGGCGGTGCAGACCGAAACAAGCGCACTGCCGTCGGACGCTAGCGCAGGACCGTCGGAAGCTAGCGCAGGACCGTTGGAAGCTAGCGCAGGACCGTCGGACGCTAGCGCAGGACCGTCGGAAGCTAGCGCAGGACCGTCGGGGACGCCTAGTACGGGTGAATCCAAAGCTTCGTCTGAGACAACGAACACTCCTGCGTTAGAGTTTACTACGAGTTCTGCCACCCACACGCCACCAACTACTAGCCAGACAACGGCGTCCACGACGGTTGCGCAGACCACGCGGGATCAGGACACTAGGCAAAACCTTGAGAACGGTGAACGGGACGTGTTTGACATCAGTTCGGCTGAAAGGGTCTCTCTGAGCTCGGCACCCAGGGCGAGCGCCGTGCAAACTACGAGAAGGGTCACTACTCAGCGGCCATCAACGACTCGCAGGATAACAACGACCAGGGCAGCGAGTTCCACTTCGACAGCACCAACGACAAGGCGTCGTCCGGGGGTGACGTCCTTCAACGTCGTGCCCTTCTTCAACCAGATCTTCCGGACTGTGACCGCGAACCAGCGACAGCCAACCGTTACCACCAGGTAAGTATTTCATAGGATTTTGTTTCCTTTGATAGCGGTAGACTTGGCATGAAGGTCATGCGATACCACAAACCAGTGAATCGTCATAGGTTCTAACGCCAATTATTAGGGCACCAACGACTACCACCAGGCGGTTAACTACTCAAACCGCCCGTACTACACCGCGCAGAATAACGGTTCCGAGAAGAGGATCGATAAGGGATGGAGGTAACCTCTGAACTGCATGCATGCTTAGGTAACTGGTGTGGCCTTCAGAGAACTGCCCAACGGACGTCCTCTTCGTCGTGGACAGCTCCGGCTCCCTGCAGAGGGTTTACGATGAGCAAAAGTCGTTCCTCAATTCCACTTTGTCGGACGTTCAAATCGGCCCTAAGGCCCATCGAGTAGCACTGCTCCAGTTCGCTGGTAGTCAGATACAGAAGACTGAATGGAGCTACGATGCGTTCGAGAACAACACCGACCTAATGCGGGCCTTCAGGTGTCGTTTTCTATTATCACCGTGTGGAGGTGCCGCAAATCCAACCCTGTATTTGTATTTAGTCAAGTGCGACTCATCACTGGCACCACCTACATCGGAGCAGCGTTGGAGAGTGCACTCCAGATCTTGAACTCTCGTCGTAGGAATACGCCTAGCATTGTGATCTTGCTTAGTGACGGCTTCTCTCAGGACGACGCTACCAAACCTGCTCAGGCAATCCGGCAGTTGTCCAACGCGCGCTTCTACGCGCTTAGTATACCCGAGTTGAGCAATAAGTGAGTGTCTCCAAGGCTTATGGTTTTGTTGACTTTGAGGTTTACTAGTGGAGAACCTTTAGGTCCTACCTCGTGAGTTTGGCCGGTGGTGAGGACAACGTCTTCGTCGGTAAGGAATCGGAGCTACTACGGCAGATTCTTTTCAACCGACTGCACTGTGTGGCTTGACCGAACATGGTGACACCTCCATTCCAACATTGCGTACAAATAATTTGCTGTTTCAAAATCCCAGCTCATTCGTCTACTGTGCAGAGAGTACTGATTTCACCTTAATAAAACTTTGTTACATACGCCTGAGAATAAAGCATTCAGGAAGCAGTCGAAACCGCTATTCTGAAAGTTAGATATGTACTACGAAAAGTTTTGTATACAGACTAGGGCCATCCAGCAAATATCACCCGTCTCCGCTCAGTTTTCTACATCTCCTGTGCCAGTATCTCATCCGAGCTTGACTTCACCGCATGCGTAAGCGATAGTTTTCGTTGCTACTTCGGTTGCTCCCTGGATTCGGCGTCCTGATCTATCCATCACTGAGTTATTACTTAGCTGCAAGGTTAGAGATGAAACACATGAAACGAAAATTTGGCGAAGAGTTTCCGAGGCCTCTTACCCACCACGCTTTAACTATCGAAGTACAACTGGATCTCAATGGCGGAAAACGGGAAACAAGTAATACGGGTATGTTACCGAATGCACAAACCATCTTGCACACTTGCCATCGTTCCAGGTTCTGTGCCTTCACGGCTACCGACAGAATGGGACCATGTTTCGAGAAAAAACGGGCGCGTTCCGGAAAGCATTCAAGAACCGAGTAGAATTCGGTAAGTCATGCGTATGCCCAAACACCCCAACACCAGATGATACATACCAGCGGCTTCGGAAGCCTCCTTGCCCAACACCGGTTTAGTGTTCGCCAGTGCCCCGCACATTCCGTCCATCGTGGCGAACGGGCCTGGAGACGACGCAAGTACCAAGTCCGATTCAGTTGAAGGTACGCCCCTACCTCGAAGCTGTTTACGATGTTTAACCACCCTTAGAGAAAGACGCGCCACGTGCATGGTGGTTCTCCAAGCCCGAAGGCACGTTCTCTTCGCGCGACGTTACAGAAATCGCGGATGGATTTGAAGAAAGCGTAGCATGCGTCGACCAATTTATCAAGGACAATGGCCCCTTCGATGGTATTCTCGGATTCAGTCAAGGGGCTTCGATGGTCCATCTTCTTCTGGCTCTGGGCCAAAAAGCAGGTCAGTCAGTTATAACCTCTACGTTCCCGTTAATGTCAAGAATGTAGACATTCACGAATTTCAGAATTCCCACATCGGTTTAAGTTTGCGGTACTCTTCGCACCGTTCGCAAGTCTTTCGAGCGTGCACAAATCCTTGATCGACCGGTCGATTGTAAACGTTCCAGCATTCATCGTCTGCGGCGAATCGGACGAAGTAAACATTTCTGAAGGACTTTGTAACCAGTTTTACTGGCTGACTACCTTCTGTGCCTTACTTGCTCTTTAGATCGTCGCGTGTTCGAGGAGCGAAGACTTATCGAGAACCTTCGATTCTCCTACAGCCATCGTTGTTAGTCACCCCGGAGGTCACTGTGTGCCGCCAGTTGGCACGTTCAAGTCGCAACTCGTCGAATTTCTGAGCAGTTTTTCGTAGACTTTGTTGTCAAATGCAGGTCTTGGTCGAATAAATTTTAATTTGTTCACTGGGCAAGAAAGGATGTTGACTAGGACTAAGAAGAGTAGGTATAAGCTAATTCTTTGGTTTGAAGAAGTGATGCCCCTTCGTATGATGTTCGAGCTTAAACTTGTCGGTTTCCTCCCTCTTCTTCTTGACGGCCTCGACGAGTTCACCAGCAATACAAGGCTCGACCCCCTTTTGGTACTCCTGAACGCATTAACGACTTAGAAATTCTGAGAAGGCCATGGTATGGGAAGAACTAAATAAAGTACTAACCATTTGATATCCCGAAACTAGCGGCTCTCTTGTTCCTTCTAGCTTCAGAGCAGTTGACGGACGAACCGCCTTCACTTTTCCGCCGGTCGCACCGGAATGGAAGTTTTCGCGGTAGGCCGAGTGGAGGTCCATGGTATCTGCAACCGCAAAAAGCATACAAAGATATTCAGGTTGAGCCATTGTACCATCAGTGGCAACACGGAATTGTGACTCATGCCGGACGGGTGAACGGTGCTCTGCGTGCTTCAGCCCGAACTCGTCCTGCGTCAGCGTACGGCTCTGGAAGCCGTCGGTCTCGCTTCCGATGAGGATCGAAGATTCGCGCGGGTGCCTCGCCTCAAATCGCTCGCCATGTTTTTCGTTGAAGTCGAGGTGCGATACGCTGACGCCGCTTTCGAAGGTGCCCTCTAGCTTTAGCGTGCCTTCACGGTGAATGGCGGCTGGATGTTCTGCGCGCTTCTCAGTGAATTCGTCGTGCGTAACGGTACGACTTTCCATCTTTCCAGACGACTAAACTAGCCATTGGAATGCGGCTGGCTATTGCCGATTTGCACACCTTGAATATTCCGGAAGAATCAGGTCGCTTGGCGTCATACCGCTCTCCTGCTTTCACCTTGTATTCGCTACGATTGACGGACTCGACGTCGAAGGTGCCTTCGCCCTTCAACACATCAGAATCCTTAGGACGGCGTGCTTCATAGCGCTCGCCACGAACGTTGGAGTAGTCTTGGCGGTTCACTGACGTTTTTTCAACAGCGCCTTCGTTCTAAACCAGGGGTCTGTAACGTTGAAGACTGAATGAAGACGACTAGGAACCTTCCAAACATCCGATGTGCCCGGTCGCTTTGCTTCAAAGCGTTCGCCTCGTTTGTGAGTGTATTCGGCTTTAGCCATGGACTGTTCCGTGAAAGGTCCTTCGCCCTTGAGAACGTTCGACTCCGCTGGGCGTTTCACTTCCGACCGTTCTCCCTTTGTGTGCGCATAATCACTGCGGTTCACGGATGTGCTCTCCATTGCGCCTTTGTTCTAAATCGAAACCTGATAGCTATACTGACATCCGTTTTCTAACCTTCCAAACATCGGAAGTGGTGGGTCTCTTCGTCTCAAACCGTTCACCCTGCTTGTGCGTGTAGTCTGCCTTGGCGTGCGTTTCACCCGCGAAAGGTCCTTCTCCCTTCAGCACGTCGGAATCGGCTGGCTTCTTGGCTTCATAACGCTCGCCAACCTTGTGCGCGTACGCCTCACGGTTCACGCTTGTTTTGTCTATAGTACCGTTTGTCTAAAACATAGCGCTACATAAAAGTAAACAAAGCGGTTGTGCACCTTGAAGACGTCCGAATCCTTGGGCCGCTTCGCCTCCGATCGCTCGCCCTTCGTATTGGAATAGTCGCTGCGATTCACCGTAATCGACTCCACGGTTCCTTCTCTCTGAAATCCAAGGTATCATTTCATCAAGTGGGCGATGCTTGTACCTTCCAGATATCGGACGTTCCGGGCCGCTTGACATCGTAGCGCTCACCCTTCTTCGCCTGGTATTCCTGCCGTGCTTGCGTCGTACCTTCGAATGCGCCTTCACCTTTCAGCACATCGGAGTCTTTGGGCCTACGTGCTTCGAAACGTTCACCCTGAGTGTGTACGTAGTCTTCACGATTGACGCTCCGTGCATCCATGACGCCTTCAGACTGAATCAAAGAACATTTTGTTGGTTCTGGCAAGAGTCAGACTGCTACCTTCCAGAGATCCGACGCTTCCGGTCGTTTTGCATCGAAGCGGTCGGCTCGTTTTTCCCCGAATTCGGCAGCATGTACGGACTCCGCTATGAAGCTGCCGTCACCTCTTAGGACGTCTGAATCCTTCGGGCGCACAACATCGTAGCGCTCGCCTTGCTTGCCAGCGTAAGCCGCTCTGTTCACGGAGGTGTTCTCCATTTGGCCCTCAGTCTAAACGTATCCGCAAGATGAATACGTGGCTTCCTGGATGTACCTTCCACAAATCGGACGTCGTGGGCCTCTTGGTGTCGAAGCGTTCGCCACGTTTGGCCTGGTACTCCTCGGCGTTAACTGTGTTGCCGGCAAAGGTACCATCGCCTCGCAGGAGCTCAGTGTTGTCTGTTGGCCGCCGTGGCTCGTAGCGTTCGCCCTGCTTCGTGACATATTCCCCGCGACTAATCGTTGATGCGTCGAAAGCGTCGTCGCTCTGCAACGTATCAGTTGAAGGTTGCACAAAACGCGAATTCGCGAATATACCTTCCAAACGTCGGAAGTCCCTGGACGTTTAGTCTCGTATCGGTCACTGGTCGTGTGCTTGTAATCTTCGCGATTCACAGATTCAACATTCATCGATCCTTCCCTCTGAATTAGTTTAATTTAGCAGGCCGTTCTCTCTTAGTGCATACCTTCCACAGGTCCGACGTCCCAGGTTTCTGCATCTCGTAGCGCTCTCCCTTCTTTGGTTGAAACTCGGCTCTCATCATGGTGTCCGCGTCGAATGCACCTTCACCCTTTAGAAGGTTGGAATCTTGGGGTCGCTTGGCTTCGTAGCGTTCTCCCTTGGCGTGGACGTACGTCTCGCGGCTAACGCTTTGAGCATCCATCAAGCCTTCGTTCTAAAAGAAAGCTCAATTTGGTACATAATAGTGACGTGCCTTCCAAACGTCCGACGTTCCTGGACGTCTACCTGCCGACCGATCGCCCACCTTAGCGCTGTACTCTGCTCGATTGACGGACTGAGCATCCAGGGGTCCTTCGCCTCTTAGGATGTTCGAATCTTGCGGACGCTTTGCTTCGAAGCGCTCGCCTTTTGCATGAGCATATGTTTCACGGCTCACTGTCTGCGAGTCCATCGTGCCTTCGGTCTAAAACTAGGCAACGTAGGCACAAACAGATAATGTACCTTACCCTCCATAGGTCGGACGTCTCAGGCTTATGCGCTTCATAGCGCTCTCCTTTCTTCGGTTGGTACTCAGCGCGTGTCATGGTGTCGGCATCGAAGGTGCCTTCGCCCTTGAGAATATTGGAGTCTTGAGGACGCTTTGTCTCGTAGCGTTCCCCTTTGGTATGGGCATATGTTTCGCGACTCACGCTTTGAGCGTCCATGATACCCTCGTTCTAAGTGGAAATTTTGAATGCGGTTCCACTCAAACAACGTACCTTCCAAACGTCCGATGTTCCCGGACGCCTACCTGGCGATCGGTCCGCCACCTTAGCGCTGTACTCTGCGCGGTTCACGGACTCTGTGTCCAGCGGACCTTCACCCTTAAGGATGTTCGAATCTTGCGGACGCTTGGCTTCGTACCGCTCGCCCGTCTTGTGGGCATATGCTTCCCTGTTCACCGACTGAGCGTCCATGGTGCCTTCAGTCTAGAGGTCCGATTACTTGCTGCACTATGAATGCGTCATACTTTCCACAAGTCGGATGTGCCTGGACGCCTTCCGGGTGACCGGTCCGCCACCTTGGCCCGGTATTCTGCTCGGTTCACCGACTCGGCGTCGATGGGTCCTTCTCCCTTCAGCACGTTCGAGTCTTGCGGCCGTCGCGCCTCAAAGCGTTCACCCTTCGTGTGCGCATAGCTCTCTCGGTTCACTGGTTTGAGCGTCCATGGTACCTTCCCTCTGCAATTGATAGGTACACAGGTAGTGGACGATGTCTCTGGGGTACTATACCTTCCAGAGATCCGAGGTCCCAGGCCGCTTCCCTTTCGCACGTTCTCCCACTTTGGCACTGTACTCGGCCTTGTTTACGGACTCATCGGCAAATGAGCCTTCGCCCTTCAGGACGTTGGAGTCCTGCGGTCGTCGAGCCTCATATCGTTCGCCCTGCACGTGAGAGTAGTCGTCACGATTGACCGAGCCGACGGCCATTGAACCTTCTCGCTAAACGCACACTGGGTAATTACGTGGAAAGTATCGTGGTAGCTACCTTAAATATTTCCGAGGTACCGGGCTTCTTGGCGTCGTAGCGCTCTCCCTTCTTCGGCCCGTATTCGAGGGCCGTGTTCGTCTCGGACATGAAAGAACCTTCGCCTTTGAGTACATCCGAATCCTTTGGCCGCCTAGCCTCGTATCGTTCTCCCGATTTGGCGGCATATTCGATTCTGTTTACACTAGTGGCGTCCATTGGGCCCTCGTTCTGTAAGTATAATTTGTTACGGAGAACGGTAATATTGCTAGGCACCTTCCAAATCTCCGAGGTTCCAGGCCGATGACCTTCGACTCGTTCGCCTTTTACGTTTGAGTATTCTCTTCGGCTCACGCTCGATGCCTCCATGGCACCGTCATTCTATTAGGCACCACGTATAGTGCGTTCACATTAACCTGTGTAAGTTACCTTCCAGATGTCGGAGTCTTTGGGCCGCTGGTTCTCGTACCGCTCGCCTCGCTTGGGTTGGCAGTCACTCAAGTTGCTCGTCTCACGTTGGAAGCTGCCTTCTCCCTTTAAGACGTTCGAGTCCCGGGGCTTGAACAGTTCATTTCGCTCAACCTGCTTCGGACCATACTCGCTTCTCGCGACCGTGTTGGTCTCGATCTGGCCCTGGTTCTGAAGGCAGCAGGTGAACACACGTCGTAAGCTGCGCATAATGGCTCATACCTTCCACAAATCAGAGGTGCCGGGTCGACGCGCTTCGTGTCGTTCGCCCTGCTTTTGCTGGAACTCCTCTCTGTTCACGGTCGTTATCGTCGCATTTTCGTTGTTCCTAGGGAAGGGACCGTCGCTTGCCCGTGGACGTATCGGTTGAGCACGGACGCCTGAACCAACGAAATGCATCGAAAGCGAAATAAAGCAAAAAAATGAGAGTCTTTGGTGTTAATTAAGCCTTCCGGATACCCTTTTTACTATGCTTCAGGGACTCGTGTATATCCCAACGTACCATTTTCTTGTTGCCGCTGTGCTAGGACCCGTTGGTTCTGGTCCGCATAGCTACTGATCATCGCACCGCTGCCACTAGTGGCATTATCCGCGAGGGTGATCTGAATGCGCGGCATCGGACGGTAAACACCCATCATTCTCCCGGTAAGCACACCTGAGACTGTTGACCGCGTTTCTTGAATGCCGCGGAGGTTATGAAGCGGTTCCGGGTGTCACCGGCGGCTTCCTTGAGATTGTACTCGCTGCGGGAAGGTCTCCCGCCAATGGCACCGTCCGCCGCGTGGTTAGCGCTAGCGCCGCTACTGCGCGGTCTGTCCTCCGCCGCCTAGAAGAAGCCAGGTTATGGCGCTTTAGGTCGCGAGCCGCCCGCAGTAACTGCCGGGCATTGTTGTCTGTAATAGGTGGTGGACGTGTGGACGTCCCCGGGCAGTGACCAGCACAAAGAACCCATGAGCGGTGCAATTTTTCTCGCGCCAGACGGGGAAGTTTCCTTGGAGACCAGGAAAGGTTCTGCCACGAGGCAGGATGATGCTGTCCTCAAGCACCGCTTTCATGTAAAAGTGGTATCAAACGCTTGTAGCAAATGCCTTGAATAGGGTTAGCAAGTTGACAAAAAGACTCAAATGGGACAGATACCACAACGGCAAGTAACTTACTCCGAATTCCCTGTTAGTGATTTCTCCATGTCGACGCACAGGCGTAGCCTTCTCTGCACCCGAAGCTACCGCATATTCCTGAAGGCTCAACACAGTGAATTCGCACACGAAATTTCTCCAAACCTTTCGAAGAAACTGGCTCTGATGTCCATCGCCCAGTTGAATGGAACTCGTGTTCCGGTCGTAGGGACATTGATGACGGCTAAACGCATTGAATAGCATGGACAAGATAAACTTTGCGCTAAGCTGGACAGCAAAATTTTAGTGGCAATGCCGACTACTTAAAACCAAGTTACTGCTTAGGTATTGCGGCTAACTTATACTGGAAACGTACCCGCATGTGCAGATTTCGCAAATGCACATGGGTCCATGGCGGGGTGGCATCCGCGCGAAGGAACCCTAAAAGGAGAAGCCGTAAACGCGCGTGAGAATGTAGACATTGCGCAAAGAAAACACGGTGTGCGATATACGTACGTAAAAAGCATACTGGAGTGAAAGGAGCATGCTAAAAAGGCGCTCAGTCATCGCGGCCGCCAGTGCCGGCGGCGACGAGCCCCCGTGCCGCATTGGCCGGGAATTAGCGACAGCCGGCTACGGCGAGACCGGACAGCTCAGCGCGCGACGTCAGCGGGAGGAAACGTGGAAGACGGAATGAGCGGCCATGCGATATCCATGGCAAGCGTCGTATTTAGACAATTGGCCGCCATTAATCTTCCCTCTTATCGGGCCGGTAATGCGCGAAAATCGGCCGACGTAAATCGGTTTAATCCATTTGTAAGCAGGCTATTTTTGCCGGATTGTTCTGGGCTTAAATGGAGGGTCAAGACTTCAAACCAAGAATCTCAGCAGTTAGATAAAGTAGTACCCACGACTGAAGCCCCGAGAGCGAACGCCAGCACTGGCTTACGTGGGCAATTTCATGGCGAATGGTGGGGCTTGCAAGGTGAAACCCCACCGGCACCTTTAAATGGACGGCAATTTGGACGGGCGGGATTGACGCTCTCCTTACACCCTGGCTAAACTGATGAATCGTGGGCGCCCTTGAAGAACTGGGTAATAAGATCTCCGCCCGGCGCATGCATGAAGACAACAATGGCCGTCCAGTCTGAACCTTCCAAATGAACTCCCAATAGGTTTGAAGTCATTTGGCGTCCCTTGAATGCGAACATTGACTGACATTTTCTAGCTCTAACAAAGGCGGATATTTGATGCGCTTGCGCAGAGGATTCCGACACGGCCGTTTACAGCGCACTAGGTCAAAGAAATGTGCTTGTTCAAGCTGTAACTGCCCTCGGATGGGATAAAGCAGCAGGTTTTCAGAGAGAGCGCGTAAATAAAGTGGATGAACCGTGAATCACCGAGTTTCGTCAGTGCTGAACACAAGACCTGCGCCATTGTTTCGAAAGAAACGCCTATCGGAACGGCTACGCCTATCGGAGCCACTCTCAGTTTGCGTCTGAATCCCTTGACCAAGAAAAGTGGAAAGTTGAATTATGATATGGCCTTACGTGGTTGCCATCTAAGGTTCTAGGAAGCCAAGTAAAGAATCGACTCTTAAAAATTAAAAGCGTGAGTACTTTCCGTCTTAAGGGCAAATAGGCATTGGCGCATCGCTTGCGTTCATGTCACCACATTCAATGTGGTAAATTAAAACATCCAGGTTCAAGGCAATCATCGGTACGAGCATAATTTGGGCAACGTATACCCGATACGGGCTGCAACTTTGTTGAAAGTACGGGATAGAGGAGCGTTAAATTAACTCCGAAATACCGACACCCATCGAAAACTGCTCTTTGCGGAACTCGTTCCGCCGCGCACTGTGTCACGGCCCACAACACTTGACCGCCGGCGGTATGCCCCTGGGACAGGAATAATACCACCGCTGCTGCTGGCACGCTACGTGTCTCACTCTCGCACCACCGCAATTAACAGCTCCTTTTTAAGGTATGCGAGTGGCGGGCGGTGGTAGGGGCGATGAAAACGGTGGCCTGTTGCGCTCGGGACAAAGGTTCACTAACGAAGTTCTTTGTGCTCAAGAGTGAGCTAATCCTCGTGTTAGGGAAATTAGAATCTGATGACGTAGCGAGACATACAGTGGGAACTTCTGAGATGTCTTCGAGGCCGTAAGGAACTAGAATTATCGCAGCATACGGGGAGTCGGTGTTAGACAACCATACGGACTCACTACTACACACGGAGTGGGTACTGACAGCGGTTGGCAAACCTCAGGATGAGCCGGGGATGGAGATGAAGGCGGTCGGGCTGGGAAGATGGAGCGGGAGAAGGATGGAGATGGGAGCGAATATAAAACGAGGAGGGTAGAGGAGGAAGAAGAGGATGTCGATGATCGGGTACAATATGTACGAAGATCACTCCAGCCCCTGAAGGCTCTTTACTAGGTCCTAACGGCAGGCTTAACCTCGATACATCTTACAACGGATGTCACTGAAGTGGCATAAAAAATTAAATAACTCCGGTACTATCGTAGACTGTCACGAAAGGCAAACCCTCCGTGTTTCGAGGTGACCCATCATGAATGCTGGACGTGGAAAGACTAGATGAACTCGTTTGAATGAATCTCAACTTTTCGGAACTGTATTACTGCGCCTGTCGATTAAAGGGCGGTAGGACGTGTCGGCATGCGAAAAATACGATTTGGATACCCAACGGCCGCTTTTCGATAAATTGCTCGAGCCCGGTCTCTCAAAATTTTGATACGAGCGCGTGGGAGGACAGGTCACTTTTTGCGGTACTATCGGTTTCGGCCCGCATAAGCCGTCGAGTGCTTTCTTACCATATTTTTTGTTTCGCCCCTCTTCAAATTACTTTAAACTGTTTTCTTCGGGCATTAATTCTAACGTAGTTCACGCGGGAAGAGGCAGGCCCACTACGGGTTGCAGCGTTCGATAGGTCGGTCCGTTTTTATCGGCACGTTCCTTTCACGGCCAAACGTTCGGAATGCTAACAACGGGGTTTAGCTTGTGCAGATACACCCGATGGACGTGACGGTCACAACGAACTTGGGTCGCGGCCGGATAACATCGGCAACGACGAGCGAGGGAGCGAGGATGTGGCCTTGATTCGACGTCTGTTTCCGGACGGCTTCTACTACCAACCACCAAAGCTTGGAGAACGAGCGCCCTCAAGTGACCCCACAACCGCTACAGAACCCTCGAGCACGAAGCTACTTGCTCGTAACGCCATTGGTACACAGCTTGCCGAAGATTGTAGCCTCATATTGTGCGTTTTAGCCTGGTGATGACGATCGTCGTTCGATCGATCCGATGTACAACAAGGCAGGCCTCGAGAAGCGTCGTCGTCCGAAGGAGCGGAAGAAGAACTCAGTCAACGTCATTGATCGCACTACTTTACCCGGTCTGTTGGGCAGGGTTCTCCCATTTCCACTTTTTTTCGCCATTTCCATTCCCATTTCCATTTCCAAAATCCCCGCCATTTCCATTTCCATTTCCAACTAGCCGAATTTGCCGCCATTTCCATTTCCATTTCCAAGCCATTCATTTCCAGGGGTAAAATTTGCTACACGGGACCATGGTTTGGGCAGGATTTTTTTAGCTACCGGATTGGGCCGGAACTTTGTGAACAGGGAGTTTCGGCCAGCGTAACCCGGATGTCCCTGGGGAGAGACGGGTCAGCGAGGGTGTTACCTTAAGCTATACATTAGATAAAAATGGCACGCCGCTAGGCGCCGACCAACTAAATTTTCACTGTGTATATGAAATTTTCGACTAAAATTTCGTTGGTTTTGCCTGCGACGGGCCAGGCTGACCTTAGCCTGGAAGTCGAACTGGGCCGGCCCGGACTGGGGCGATGATCGGGTCAGGGACCCTACCCCCCGGACTCCGGGGCCGGGACCGCACAGCCCTGCACGGGGCCTTGCTAAGTGGCGTGACGTGCAAGCCAAATGATATATCGAACCTAGAAAGAAGTATTTCGGACACATCCTCCGCAATGTGGACGGATTTAGTGTACGGCCCACAACGATAACTTCTGTACGCTTGTGGGATTGCGGCCACCTGGCGGTCGGGGGTCGGATCGGACATAAGGGGGGACCCTTTGGTTAAGAAAAATGTGGAAACGAATGGCATTTTTTTCCTACCATTTCCATTCATTTCCATTTCCCACAGGCCACATTTCTTGCCATTTCCATTTCCATTTCCCACTAGCGTCATTTGGCGCCATTTCCATTTCCATTTCCGGAAATGGAAATGGGAGAACCCTGCTGTTGGGTGAACTCTATGAACACAAGTATTGGGGGGGGGGGTTATATACTGATTCTTCGTAGGAGTGCTTCAATAACGTACGATCAAATGATGGGATTTGCCGTTACGTGGCGATTTAGGACATCTTGGTGACATTGAGGACCTGAACAAGTTGCTCGAGTTCGTTGAGTTCGTTCATCCACTGATGGTGGATGCACTGACGATGAAGCCGAAGACAACTGGAAAGAAGAAGATTGCCCGTCGCAAGTGCCAAGACGTGCCCACGGTATGCAGCTCAGAGTATGCTCAGTGCTTCGACGTCTCCTGCGCCACCTTGGCGTTCACGTAGTTCCCTCCCCTTCGATACCTTGTCCTTCTTCCATCATATCGTCCAAACGAAATCTCGGGTCGTTTTCCTCTCTCGCTAGTATAGTGTCACGGCATGCCTATCCCAAGTTTACAGAGAGGCATGATTAAAGCGTCGAACCACGACATCATTTCTTGTCAAGGTACTATTGTTTCTGTATTATTCTCTTGAGTAGAGAACGCATGAATGGAGCTTGGTGTGGAGCTTGGCAAGAAAGACACTTAATGCATCTTAGTCATGTCAACATTAGCCTGCCATCCAGCCAAACAATGCGTAGCTCATGGTTTCACCGCTCTCGTCTGTCAACGTGCCTTTTCTCGGGCTACTGCTTACCTTTAACTGCATTTGTACGCGTTTCACGTCCGTCAGACGCATAAAAGATAATCGCATAAAAGGATTGACTTTGCACTAACTAGCGTGAACAGCTTTAGTGCTGGAAAGGCCTCAATCAGTTCGTATTTAGCATGAGTTGCACTAGACCTAGAGAAATTCCTCGGTACACGGCTTGTCGGGCTCTTGGATGCATGAAATACCTATGACTTATGCGGTAGCGCTACATGCATGAGAGCAACGCTTCGATGCATGCGTATAGCTATGATGAATAGATTTCGGAGTTGGCCATGTCCCAGTACAACAGTACAGTATTTTCAGAAATACTGTCCTGGGACCAGTACAGTACTTCTGGGGCTTCGATCAGGACAGTACAACATTACAGTATTTCCGAAATACTGTCCTGGAAGCAGTACAGTAAATACTGTCCTGTATACTGTTTTTGGCACTAATACTGTCCTGATACTGGGCAGTATTTGGCGGATTTTGGCCCAGAACAGTATCAGTACAGTATTTTCAAAATACTGTCCTGATGTCAATACAGTATTTTGTACTGGATTTGTACTGACAGTATGTTTAACAGTATACTGATACTGATACTGGCCAGTACAGGAAAGGAAATACTGTCCTGCTCCGAAGTCTAATGATAAATGCGTTAACGCCACAGTACTGTGCGATAGGGCTCTGAGGCGGGCCTAATCAGGCTTCATCGGAGTGTGCTAACACCAATGCACAACAGTTTGCCTAAAAGAACTCTATTGGATGACGTTATTGTTCATTTCAGTGCCTTCCTTCCCAGAGCTGCATCGTTGCGACAGCGTTGGTAAGCGACGGTGTGGTTTCGCTAGGAAGTTAAGCAGCAGTCTTCCACGACATTATGTTTCTTCGGTCCAAGAAACGCTCCATAAAACAACATAGCGAGCTTAAGAGTTAAGATTAGTTGACTCTTTCTAATTGGCTCAACTGAAATGTGAATACATTTCTGTTGAGCCGCTGAACCGCTGGGTACTCAACCTAGTGTTATTATAAGTCCTAATCAAGGAGGATAATTTTCAAGCATTCGTCCGGTTGCTACATCCAAAAAATGTTGCTATACTAATTGAGAGCTTCATTTGTTCCTATTACGCTGCTCTTTTTTGGGTAGCGGCCCGTCGCCCGTAGACATTTTTATGCGCGTCGGCTGTGCGAATGACCTCCGCTTGTTGGTGTAAAATCCCCGTTCGCAGGCGGCAGAGTTGTTGCCCCGATGACCCCTTGGTGGGGGCACCCAGCTCCACCTGGGCCGTCACCGACGGCGTGCAGAGCCTTGACCTCAAATAGATTAAAACTGACTGAAATCGATTGCTTCAACGCTGCGCGGATCTCTTCTCCTCCGGTCCGTGCTACCCGCCGAAGGGCAGGGAAGAGGATGCGCCGACGGTCACGTAATTTCAATGAAGACCCACCAGGAGAGCGATCCTCATGCTGCAGGGCAGGCTGGGAGCAGAAGGAGCAAGTTCCATCAATTCTGAGCAAGTTCCTCCAAGTCCACGTCATCATAACGAAAGTGGCGGTGATGGGGCGACCGCAAACGGGTTTTGCAGTTTCGCAGCGACGCCGTTTGCCGTCGGCCAAAGAGTATGCAAATTCCAAAAACCCAACAATACTTCACACTGACATTGCGAATGGGCTTTAAGTTGACACTGCCTTCAAAGGCCTTGTTGATGGAATTATCGACAAGTATTGGTGCCTAAATCTCAGGCATAGCTCACCACTTCAGTCCGCCTTAGCTCCAGGGCTGGGCATGTCTAGAATTTTCCCGACTTACGAATTGTTCCTTTTTTGTCCAGTTGGTATGTCTCGTCATTGTATTTGTCGCTTGGCCACGTGAAAATTTACAAATCGACAGAACGAAACCTGATTATGCGCCTGAAAACTTGATGGATTGATGGAATAATAACCAGCTTCGATCTTCAATCGCCTCTTGAAAGCCTCAAGTCGGTCCCCGTGACCGCCACAGCCTGCATCAAACGCATCGTAAAGCCGCCGTGTCCAAATGACGGTTCTCGTCCGCCCATGTTTATTCAGCCGATCATTGAAATTTGTTCCACCAAACCGTCGCTTGCAGCAACCGACGTGAGACAAAGGACGTGGAACGACAGGAAGGTGTAGGGATACGTGGACTTATGTGGACAGTGCTAGCGAATTCCATGTGCGCAGAAAGACAAACAAAGACGAATCAGAATACGAGAAGTAGCGAACAGCGAACCAGTGATGACGATGCTTAGAGCAAGTATCGACGACTCTAACTACTGGAAGGTGCAAGGTAGAAACGGGCCTACGTAGGCCTAAACCGACAATAGGCCTAAATCTATGCATCACAAAGTAAGGCAGGCAGGAAACACCGACTAAGCAACACGCACACCTTACTGACTGTAAGGCTAACTTGCAGCCTGGCGAACATGATAGGCATTGTCTGCGCACATTGATCGTTTCGCTACTTTTCAGAGTTCCAGTTTGGAACAGTGATCTCTGCACATCTTCGCTTACCTTCAATATTGTGCTTCTACCGGACGTAGAATTTCTATGCCCGTTGTTCTCGTGGTTGCAACGTCCACCTGGGAAAATTTGGTGATGGCATACCTACGTCTAGGCTGACTTGTCCGAGACATAACCACAAGGTGACCAGGATGCTTGCTCTCCCGAGCAGCCTAGCAAGCGTTGCAGGCATTGATAGGCGGGGAATTTTAGGTAGGTAATTGTTCCTTTAACCAAGGGTGTTCGTTCATTTCCGCTTTCGAAACGCAGCCTAAAAGTCCAACTAAATCCAAGGGTTGCAGCAGGAAGCGGAAGTGCATGACGCTTGTTTTCCGTATCGCAACACTTTCACAACGCACTGTTATTTGGTGTTTTCACAACAACTTTGTGTATGGTGACCTACATTAGCATATGTTACACTTGTGCGGTGAGCCTGCCCGTAATCCCTCAGCTGACGAGGAAGTCCCTCTTTCCGCGTGTGTTCGAATTAGCGGCCCGTGCAAACTTTCGTCAGGCCAGTTGGCACGACGTTTGAATTCGCGCCGTGCCTGACGTGCAATCATCGCGCTGGAGGCTGCGTCCAATCCCACCCGAAGGGGCGTGACGGACCAATAGAAAAGGCACACGCTCCGTTGCCACACAACTTAGTGCAGTCGACGGGCGGCCATCAGCCGCAGAGCCGCTGCGTCGCGCTGCACGGCGGGCGGCGCGCACAGTTCCTCTTCCTTTTTTCCCGTGAGGAGTGTGTGCAGGTCGCTGACCGCCCCGTGAGATGCAAGTGCCAACGCGTAACCGATTTCCACCGCCGAATATTTACCCACGAAGTTTTAGGTATCCGTGCTCTTTCCCTTCCTTTCGTCGAAGACTGCAAATAGGCCGGTGGTAGTGGACAACAATAGAATGAAGTTCTTCCAATTTGTAGCCCTTGCAGCATTCGGTGCATTGACGGTTCTCGCCAAGGCTGACGTGGAGGAGGAGGAGAATGTCCTCGTCCTCACTAAGGTACGGGATATCGAGTCATTTGCTATTAGGCACTTATTTCGAAAAGCTGTCAACTGCAGAATTGCCACGTAGGATGGCTTTAGGGAATATTTCGCTTCGGTTTTTACGAAATTTATATCTTTCCGCCACGTCTTGTCTTTCACAAGAGCCGACAGCTGAAACACATTCTCGCAAACTTTCGTAAAGATGTCTCAGTGCGATTTCTTTTTCAAAATCAGTTTTCACAGATTTAAGCGAGCATCCGACAAATGCATTTTTACATGCTGCGTTTTAGGACAACTTCGATGAAGTGATCAAGGAGCACGAGCACATACTCGTCGAGTTCTACGCCCCGTGGTGCGGTCACTGCAAGGCGCTAGCGCCCGAGTACGCGAAGGCCGCCACGCAGCTCAAGGAGGAGGGCTCCGCCATCAAGCTCGGCAAGGTCGACGCCACCGTGCACTCGGAGCTCGGCTCCAACTACGAGGTCCGCGGCTACCCGACGCTGAAGCTCTTCAAGAACGGCAAGCCCACCGAGTACGGCGGCGGACGCGACAGCGCCTCCATCGTCGCGTGGCTGAAGAAGAAGACCGGACCAGTCGCGAAGGAGCTCAAGACCGCCGATGAGGTCAAGGACTTCCAGGAGTCCAGCGATGTCGTCGTCGTCGCCTACTTCGAGGTAAGCTAGGTCATGATGTGCAATACTGAGTAACGTTTGGCTAATTCCTTCATACCTTAATCGCTTGAAATTTCAGAAGGCCGAGAACGCCAAGGAGTACCTCGAGGTTGCCGGAGCCGTTGACGACGTTCCGTTTGCGATCACGCACGACAAGGACGTCGCGAAGTCCGCGCTGGAGCTCACCGAGGAGGGCGTCGTCCTCTTCAAGAAGTTCGACGATGGCCGCGTCAAGTACGACGAGAAGAAGGTCGAGACCGACAAGCTGAAGACCTGGATCCAGGCCAACCGTCTGCCGCTCGTCTCGGAGTTCAGCCAGGAGACCGCGTCCGTCATCTTCGGCGGTGACATCAAGTCCCACAACCTGCTCTTCGTCTCCAAGGAGTCGGGCGAGTTCGAGAAGCTCGAGAGCGAGTTCCGCGCCGCTGCCAAGGAGTTCAAGGGCAAGGTAAGGAATGCGGGAACCGAAATGGGTCTCGTGCCTCTTTTCGTCCAAAATTGCTGCTATCCTCAAAAAAATTGGAGATTTGAAACCATACCTACGGACCTATTCTAACCATGCGTATTTAGCTGCTGTTCGTCTACATCAACACCGACGTTGAGGATAACGCTCGCATCATGGAGTTCTTCGGCCTCAAGGTAAATCATTCGTTGCCTATATTACCGTCGGTATCCTGCTCTTGATTAGCTTATCATCACCCTGCTTTAGAAGGACGATCTGCCCGCGATCCGCCTGATCTCGCTGGAGGAGGACATGACCAAGTACAAGCCGGAGTTCACCGACATCACCACCGAGAACGTGATCAAGTTCACGCGCGACTACCTCGACGGCAAGCTGAAGGCGCACCTCATGAGCGAGGAGATCCCGGAGGACTGGGATAAGACCCCGGTGAAGGTGCTCGTCGGCAAGAACTTCGAGCAGGTCGCCCGCGACACCTCGAAGAACGTCCTCGTCGAGTTCTACGCCCCGTGGTGCGGACACTGCAAGCAGCTGGCGCCGACCTGGGACAAGCTCGGAGAGGAGTACAAGGACCACGAGAACATCGTCATTGCGAAGATGGACTCTACCGCCAACGAGATCGAGGACGTCAAGGTAGGCAATGGACGCTTGCCAAAGAAGATGCACAGGAACTCGGAGGCAGCATCCCGCCAATCATACCACGTAAATTTCGGTTGCTAATTCGCCTTCGATTTTAGGTCCAGTCTTTCCCGACGATCAAGTTCTTCCCGGCCGGAAGCAACAAGGTCATCGACTACACCGGCGAGCGCACCCTCGAAGGCTTCAAGAAGTTCCTCGAGAGCGGCGGCAAGGACGGTGCTGGACTTTCGGACACGGAGAAGGCCGCTCAGGAAGCCGAGGACGAGGACGAGGGCCACACCGAGCTCTAAGCCCACCCGACGCCACCACCATCACCATCCAACCGGCCTCCCAGCAGCTCGACATCTCAACATACACCAAATACATTGTTTTGTTGTTATTTCCTGTCTATGTTTCCTTCCATCTTCCCCCGCTTTGCGCCTCTATTCGGGTTCTTAGTGTTGTCTGAAAGTTATTTATTGGACCTTTCAGAGAGTGTCGTTCGAAAACAATAAAACTTAAAAAATGGCTGATATCGGCACAACATTCTAAAATATAAGTCGTACTGTTCTTAGACAAGTTCAGTAGAATCTTAGCGCAGATCCAAGTATCCTCCCTGTGTGAATACTGTTACCGGAAAGCGCAAAACTAGGGTTGTCCTGACTTTCTTTGATTTGCGGACGTATCTAGCGTGGACGACGTATACATTTTCTTCACAATCGCTAAGTAAGAGCCCTGACAGAATCAACCGCCATCCCAAGAGTACAGCCAGGCGTGGTCACGGGGCACCTTCTGCTCAGGCGTAGCCCTAATGAATCAGCACTTCGTAACGAGTACGCCTTATAGCTTCACGTTTTCGGTTCTTGTTTATTCCGATGGAAGTTGCGTACAGGAAAGAAACACTTATATGAGAAGGAAATGCATGTGAAAATGACGGAATGAGTGTCCGACTACTGGATATCCTGCAGAGGAACGTCCTGAGCTGCCGAGCTCAATGCGACGGTTGTAGAGGCGCTTGATACCAAGCATGACGTCTTAGACCCTACTCAGAGCTTGAAGCCCGACGTCTCAGACCTTGCTCACAGCTTGAACCACAATGTCTCAGACATGAACAAGAGCTTGACGCAAGTACAGTAGGACTCAGAGCTTGATCAGATCTAAAGCGATAAAACTTAGTGCATAAAGCATGACGACTCAGGCCTTAACTAAACATATTCAAACATAATGGCTCAGACCTGAACTCAGAGCAGTGAGAATTGTTCTGGTCTTGCACTGATTTGAAAGAGTACCTTACACATAATTAGGCCGCCGCAGGCAGTCCCTCTTCTAGCACTCAAAATATTTGCGCATATAGGTGCGAAAGACCACGTATCTTTACCATCTGGTAATAACCACGTGCAACCGGTCCCTTTAGGCACGCCGAGCCGGCCTGGGCCCGGACTCATTTGCTTCAAACCTCCAGATGCCAGCTTGCATTGCGCATTTTGCTGTTCCGGCCAGCAGTACGCCTTACGAAAGAACCTTCCATCAGCACAAAGCCATGATCACGAAGATTGAAAACGTATTATCTATCCTGAGGCAGTTACTAAGCTCATGTTCTCGAACAGCTTCGTTACCTCACAGGACGATTTAGGCGCTCGGTATCTCCACTGTTCCGCAAAAATCCGTGATGCTTTTTACGATTATGAGTTGTACAGCGGCCCGTAACCATCCGTGCCTCGTTCTAGGTCCCGTTCCATAAGTCGTGTGGCTATAGAGCGCTTTGGAGAGTAAGTTTTTGCCCATATTGGAATCGAAAATCGGTATTTGTGCAGTATTCGGTATTAGAATCGTCAAAGATTTTAAATTTTGGAATCGGTACCTGGCCTGAGGGAAGCTCAGCGCTAGTATAGGCCATGCGCAGCTGCGTTCTATGACAAAAGGCTGACAACGCGGCGTACCGATCTCTGCTACTAAATCCTCCTGTTCCTGGCGGATCTTACTATACCGGCAGTGAAAGTCTTTTTCGGTACCTATTTATGCTTACCAGAATTGACTGAAATCGGGTACCCACTGCAGCGTATAGCCTCAGGGAGAGTCCGGAATCGATTTATTTCAGCATGCTGGCCACTGGTCAGCATTCTATTTGTGCTGAAGTGCGTTTCCTTTTGATTCGGCAAGTTATTTAACAGATTTCGCATAGAATAAATAGTACTTTCACCGAAACAATATCGTTGTGCAAATGCAGGTTAATCGTACTGTTGTTAATCGTACTTCAGCTCGAAAAAAACGGCAGATAGATAGCATTACGTGAGTTTCCGCTAATATTGTGTCGCTTACAGGAAACCGGTTGTCAGTGATTCTGCTCTGTACTAGACTCAGTGTACTGGCATTGGGACGAAACGATAACGAAGAGCGTTTCCACCTGGATTCACAAACATGCTAGAAGTCGTTGAGAAACTAAACAGCTTCAAAGCTGATGTACGTATCAACGGATCCAGAGCTACTGCATTAGTGGACACAGGTTAGCACTTCCAATTCCATGCTAGCGAGATGCTGAAAGCGCTGTGGGGAATTGAACCATCATCATTTAGGTGCGTTATGCTCCGTGATATCCGCGGCTTTTGCGGCCAAAGTGGGCGCTGTGGAAGCAGGAGTAAAAGCCACCTTATGGTCCGGGACCACGCCAGGTGTATGTGATCTAGTTTCGGGTAAGGTTCACTTACTCAAACAATTACTGGATTCAAATGCAGTTATTTTTAGCAAGTTTGGGCCTTTATACGACTCAAGAATTCTTACTGGAAAAGAAGGTTTCTCTGTGGCGGAAGTCGTCGTACCAACCAGTTTTGGACTTGTATGACCTAACTTTGGGCTTGAACATCCTGGACCAGTTTGACTTCAACATCAACTACAGAGGCAGATGCCTAATTCTGATGGACGCTGCTCACAGAGTTGAATTTAAATATCTTCCTTTGTCCTCGCGCATGGCAAGAAACTTGAATATGCATGTGAACAGCCTTGTCTTTATTTCGAAAAAGCTTACGCGGCGCATACCGCGTGGCCCTAAAGGTGCGTGGTACTGCCCTTCAAGTCACGTTACGCATTCCTTCACTCTAGATGTTACGTACATTGGTGGGGATCAAGTTGCAACTGCTTCGCCGTTATATATAGGAGTACGGTGCGTTTTGAATGGAGTCGAGCGGAAAATTGTCGCTTTCGTCGACACAGGCAAGCAACCAGCGTAATGCATCGCTGTAAATCATGAATTGCGGCTTAGGTGCAACAGTTTCGATGATTCATCCTTCCGTCGTCCCGAATCCGCTCATTAAGCGGAAGCTTCCCTTTATGTCCGACGCCACGAATCCGTTCGGTCAAAAAGAGTCCGCGATGGGGACAATAACATGTAAGTTCTAGTAAGTTGTAAGCGCGCTATGCGCCACAGCGCATGTCTCAATATGGAATTCTACGCAACGAGACAATCTATGAGTTGGTTCGCGTGAACTTCATTTGCTGACGTTTCAGTACCGTTGGTTCTGGGCTGCGTACTGGGCAGCAACATCGCCTTCGAAGCAAAGCTATATGTCTTTAAAGATTGCGGCAGTCAAATGGTTATCGGGAACGATATACTGGAGCGATTCTCTTGCCGAGTAACCAACCAACACGTACTGTTTAGTAAGGACGATGGTGGCGTTCTGAGAGTTCGATACGCTGATCTCAAAGACTGAGGTTGTCTAATGACGATGCAATAAAACGCGAGTAGACGAGGGTATAATGCACTTTTTCGAGCTTCGTGCATACTTGAAAACCGGCACGGCCGGAACGGTGTCACACGCATCCTGCAGCTTTCCAGAGGTCAAGTCCGGGGTCATTCTTAGCCTCGAGTTCATACTCCGCCATGGGAAGCAATGGCATAGCGGGCCCGTTGTAGCATGTAAGCATAAGTTTTGTTGACACCGGACCCAGACCAGTGCTTTAGTATACAAGGATGAGACGCTACGAAGGAGTAGCTTGAGCGCTCTATTTTCGAACGAATCGATGATGTCAAATTTACATATTTACGTTGCAATAACGGTTTAATGAAGTTGGCTAATCCCACTTGTAGGCACGGAATGCAACTACTATGTTAGCTCTTAGAGTGAAGTGCGCCCGTTGTTTACGAGTATTGCAAAAAAAATTTTTATTCGGATACCAACGAACGAGTCAAAAAATATGTGAGACATTTGAGAAATGAGTGAATGAATCGACAGCATAAGCTTCATACACAGCGCAGAATTAACGTTTAATAGTAACCCGTTAAGTTGTTTGCGTGACGAACCTTATGCTGCTCGTAAGAGGGATGCGGTAAGAGACACTGGGACGCAGTTAAGAGAAACGAAGTCTGGCGCAACAGAAGTCGCCTAGGAAGTGCGCATCACGTATTCGTAGTCACCGCCGGCCGCGTTCACCTTCATGTAGTTCGGCACGTAGCCGAGAAGGCCCAAAGTCGCCGAGCAGTCGTTCACCAGAATGGCGTACGTAGCGGCGTCCTTCTTGCCGAGGTCGACGGTCAGGAGGCCGGTGGGCTGGTGGAGCTTTGCGTAGTCCGGGAAGGTGGACAGAAGCTTGCGAATGAGCGCGTGGTCCTTGCCGGCCTTGCTGGCGCTGATCTTGACGGTCTGCTCGCCCATAGTGCTCACACGAACGATGTCCGCGCGGTTGCTGAAGCATTAGATTAGCATAGACGCTTGAAGGCTGGACTCTACCTCTGCTTCAAGTCCTTGAGCTTCTGCATCAGGCGCTCCATGTGGCAGCGCTCCGCGAAGTTCATCAAAGCTAAAAGAGGTTCTTTTCAGTATCAAGCGATCGCGCTACGATTCGTACCATCAATGCGAATGCGCTGTTGGTCCACGTGAAGATCGCCGGTTTTGAAGTAGTAGAGCAGAGCCGTGAAAACCTCCGGGTCACAGTCAAGGGTGAAGACGTTTGGAGGATTCTAGAATAAATACCGACGACGGACGATAAGCTACCTCTATAGGTACTTACCTCGACGCCCAGGCGCGCCCAATCAGACGTCGGCTCAGTGGTCTTGAACGACTGCACGGTCGTTTGGAACACCTAAAGGACTTTGGTTTAAAGAACGTTTGATATTTACCTTCAAGGCGCTTACCTTACCACCCACGTTAAACTTCACCCATCCCACGGTACTGCCGCGCGCGTCCATGAGAGATGACATAGCCTTGTTGTTGTTATTGTTGTTGACGTTTTTGTAAGTCATGACTTCATGACTTCTCGAATTCCGGGAACCTAAAATGACATCAAGTAAATTAAGCGCAAAGACGAAAATGCTCTTGCAGCATTTTACGACATTCGAAAGCAGGCAAGTGGATGGAAGGACGAAATACTACCGAGTGATGCCAACCATTCCAGTGGGATAAATGTGAACATCGGTACCGGGCAAAGGTCGATCTAACGGCGTTCTAAGCGGTTACCCATTTCGAAAGTGGTAAATGGAATGGACAGACGATTCCAACGAAGAGAAGCCAAAAGCGCTATGCGCAATGGTGAGAATTCAAATGGGGAAGCGGCACCGATCGCTGCCTGTCCGAATGGTACAAAGAAAGGTCGACGGTGAAAGGAGTAAAACCGACGGATGAGCAGCATCTGGTGTAACCGTGTCAGCCGAGCAAACGCTTCACGGACACAAAAAGAGTAGGTGCGTTTGAAATCGTGACGTCTTAGTCGCTTACCACCGGTGCCAAGCTTCCTGACCTTCCACGAAAAGGAGCTGAAATGAAACCATTAAAGGTGATGGGCGACTTTGAAACGCAAGACTGGCAAACTTCAAGATCGGACTGTGAACCGGCACATCGGTGTTGCTGCAGTCCTGTTTAATAAAGTGGCGGAAAGGTTACTGCATCGAATTGAAGGGACTCGCATTAAAGAATGCAAATGAGTTGTTGAAGTCGACGATGGTGCCGCACAGGTCGACTATCCATCTGACCTTTTGAAAGCGCCCTTTTGTTCTCCTGCGTCCTAAAACGAGTGCCATCAACGCTTTCGATCCCATTGTTGTACAGTGGCTTAGCCTTTACGCCTAGCTTGCATTCGCCGTTTGTTTATCTGAACGAGCAATGCCCGGACACTTTTAGTGTTCTTACTAGTGACTGTCGCTCTCAGTTAATAGACGACCGTATAACGCCCATGAATGTTCGACGTATCATCTGTGAAGCACGTTCTGCATGTCCCCGGCGCAACAAGGCTCCATGCTGTTTACAGCGCGGGACTGAAACCAGAGAGCTTCCGGTGGGCTGCGCGCATATTTACACGTGCGTTCGAAGTACGCACCCACCAAATAGGGCGCATGTCCGTCAGTTATTCCGGGCGTCTACAAATTTGCCTTCTAAAGGTGGCAGACACGCAGACGGGAGCCGCCGGAGGGCACCATGGGAATGACGTTGTTTGACAAACAATTACTCCCACGTTAGACACTGGCACGCGATACGGTCACCTTGCTACTCAAAAGGGCCGCATGAAAGATTTTGCATAATTTGCTTCCAATAAGACTCTTAAGTGCATCTTTCCCTTTTTTCATGTCCACCGTGGGCGTTTTCAAAATGGTTAAATTCATTAGGTAATAACTGCTATGTAGGTGGTACCGAGCACTTCAAGGTCTGTGTGCCTCCTACTCCTAGCGCTTTGTTAGCGATGCAGTAAGGCAAAAAGTTTAACGATCCACATGCGTTGTAGCGAGCCGTACCTGAAGCTCTCTCTATGTTGATGGGTGAAGCATTACAGGAAATGATCCATTTCCGCAATTGCCTCCGTGCCCTTAAAGGCGCTTGCACTTTCGCAGGCCAGCGGTCCAAAACGGCAACATACACGTCATCGGCAGACTGACTGGTCTGAAACGAAACCGGTGGGCCTTGGCCATGTCGGCATTTGCCGCCATGAATTCGCACGCGCGAGTGCAGATGCCAAGGGCGAATTCGTTAAATTTAGCTGCCTGGGATGTTTTGGCCCCTGTGGGCATGTAAATAAGGGTTTAATGTTCAAAGTTCAACATGTACGGCTATGACTTCCAAAGCTGACTTGTAAGCATTTTAGTGGCTTAAGCACGTTAGCAATGATCGAAGTTGTTTAAAAACAGAACGTACGCTAGGAACACTTCGTTTACAAGAGACGATTTGTTGGATGTCAGAAGCTGCTGACCCCTGTGACATGGGGTTATGTCTCAGGGACTTCACGCATTGTGAAGAAGAGAATGAAGGTCAGAGAATGAGCGTAACCTTTCTTTATCGGTTTTTAGACCCCCCCCCCCCTTTTCACTACATCAAACGTTCTGACTGATCTTTTTGCCTAACTCTGATGTCGTGCAGCGTGCAGCATCCCAGGAGCCCAGACATTGTCGCCCTCCCGAGTTCCTTTCATTCCGCTAGTTGGTTATATTGGTCTACTGGTCCGTCTCGCCTAATAATAACAGCTTAATTAAAGCACTTAATGTCCTCGCATTAAGCCGCCTGCAAGCCTGGCCGGCCATCCACCAGCCTCGGCCATTGCACTTTTTGGCACCACTGAACGGATGTAAGTCTGGCCGCCTCGGGGTTCGCGAGGCCAAGATCGACCCCCTTCGTCTGTCTGGGCCAGCACCGCTCGGTCGGTTTTAACAAGCCCGGGCAGTCCGTCAATTGCGGTAATTGGCCCATTTAACAGGTTGACTTGAACCGACTAGGCGACAGTCCATGATCTTTGCAAAGCGCGGCAATTGCGGCCTATTCAGTTTCCTTCCAACTTGTCGCCATTGAGTCGAACGAGCAAAAAAAGCGAGGGTGGAGGTGAATACGAGACACTTGACTTTAGACCGATAAACGGCTTTTTCACCCCGCGGAACATGTACTGCGGCTCTATGAGGGACATCGGCATTCTCGAAGCTTCGAGCATTTAGCTAGCTGAAGTCCGCCGGGTTGGATTACGGTCAGAGTTTTGTAGATCTACGCCGTCGAGGATGCGCAGCCGAGTACAAACCCAACATCTCGTGATGCGAAACTGGCGTCGGGACGCGGGGATTACCTCCAACAAGCAGAAGTCCGCAATTAGGCGGGCAATTAGCATTCCATTTTTGAAAATACTGCGTCATAGCGGCGTCGGCTACATTGCGCGCTTCCTTCCGTCCTGCACAGGGATGCCACCGAAAGTCGGCTAACTTTGACTGGCAGGTGTCTGCTTGTCTGCGAAGTACAACCATCTAACGTCAACAAGAGTCTGGGTACCGTGGCGTTACCTGCGGCAGGAAAGGAAACGACGCTCTTTGATGGTCACTGTCAGATGCTTAGGAAGCGAAATGCCCCTGACAGACCGACGTTGTATGCTAAGCAGGCATCACCAGTATCACAATTTCATGACACCAACGTACTATTCACATTGAGCGACCTGAGGATCACTGATTAATACAGGCATAAAGTGTCTCGATTCTAGGCCCACAGTGTAGCGGATTATTGGTCAGGAGCGAGCTTCGTCACGGCACTGTCCCTCTAAGTGTGCTATGACTGAGCTACCTAAAATTCTTCGTACGTGAAGCGAACTGTAATGGACAACTTGCGGTGGATGAACTAATACCGTTATGCCAGCACGTTGTCCAGAGGTGCTTGCAACTACACTGCATTAAATCACGTTTGTTCATAGTCCCTGTTTTGTTCCCAAGCCTAACGCTTCCCAAAGATCAGTTGATCTCGTACGACCGCTTGCCAAATTATCCACCGTAGGAAAGTGACGAGTGGGGGGGGGGGAATTCTTCATAAAGACAAGTCTCCACAAGGGAACGCATCCTTCCGCATGAAGTCCACCTACTTCCATTCCTATTTCTGGGTCCTTGCCGACTTTACTCTGTGGTCAAGGAGAGACGCTGATTAATGACGCAATAGCCCTATTGTTCCGCGTGGAGTGTTTCGGAGAGTTTTTAAAGGCCTTTGCCTTTAATCCCCTACAGGGTCCAAATTGTAGTTTCCTTGAAATTACGACTAGGTATTCGTGACGCTATTGTCCGCGCCACATCCATTGGTCGCGCGGCTGTCTGGAGTGTTGCGGTGTGCGCGTAATCACTCGCGCGCTCCCTTCCTGAAATTGCTGCTGACTCTGACGGTTTCAACAGGAAAAAGACATTCACAGTCATTATCTCCACCCGCATACGTCATCGGTTGGTGGCGAATACTTTGCCACCTTGCGCCAATGCGCTATTATGCGCGCTGCCGATACATACGTGATGATCGCATCACTATTGCAGCGTGTTGCAGCCGCCATCGAACGTTCACAAAGCGACGTTTGCCGTCGGTGCAGCTGGAGAACGCCAGTGCGAAAATGCCGCCTACGGGACGTCTCCCCATGAGGGCACTATGAATTATAAACGTAGTTTGTGGGTACCGCCGTTACTCACCCCCGTGTCACGACGCTCGGCTTTAGCCGACTTTCGACGTTACACCTCGATGGCCAGAGGTCCCCACACAAATGTCCTGAACTTTAAGGAACTGACTATGTTCAGTTACAAAAGAGATCGGCACCTCGTCGCGACTGATGCATACTTGTTTTTGAAGCTGCTGACCTCACTGCCCTCTTAGGCATTGTGTGCCAAATTTGTCCAGCGTGAGAGCGTTGGGAATTTTTACGCAGTCACGTTGTTGCTCCACCAGACGTCCCTGGAAGAACGTCAACACGCGCGTTCCTCGGGAGAACTCCTACGGGCATGACGTGCACCGTGCAAGTCGAGGACGACGTTCGCAACTGTACAGATGGCGTCAAAGTACACCTTATAGAGGGGCGTAAAGAATGCACTAAGAATCCGGAAAGTGACACCAGGAGGCATGCACTACTTTCGAGGTTTGGAGGCATGCACAAGTTCCAGACGCAAGGGTTACCTAGCGCCATTCGTAGCAAGCGATGTTATGGACACGAAGTGTGAGACAGAGTCCCTACTACTCCCCGATGCTAGCTCAGTAGCCAACGGGTATGGTAGCTTCATGATTGAACTCTTAGCCAGCGGCATCTAAGCCGGTGTTATGATCTTTACCGGTCACACGTAGGCATTCAGAAAGTACACGGATGGTATTACTCAACATTAGGATGGGCCCCGGCGGAAGCTTCAATCGACGCATAGTGTCACCAGATTTCTGAGGTTGTTTGTTCGTCCTGGTCAGACTTTCTATGAGATGCTGAGCAATGCGGAAACGGTAGCGCATTGATAAGACTTCCGATGCCATTATGCTGCAACCGCGAAACACTGCTGCTCGATGAAGTGGAGGAAGACAGGATGTGCGAAGATCAGCGACATCGGCGGAAGAGATCGCGTGCCGTTGCTCTTTGCTCCCGCCGAAGAGCGCCAGGGCGGAAATCTCGTCGAGACGTTCCGATAAAAGAAACCGGAAAAACAGCAGCATGTCTGTGAAAACAAGACTTATAAGAAAAAGCAAACGCGAGAGTAAATCCTATATAGCCTCGCCACGAGTGGCCAACCTGTTTGTTTCCCGTATCCATAATCGGAAGGTTGTAGGGGGATAAGCCGGACGGCGAGACATCAACTTTTGGCCCGAAAAGAGTGGATCTCAGACGGTAAACACAAAACACCGCCAGCTGACAGCTACACTGACTGCTTTGCACATTCCCGAAAACGATGCTCCATGGGCTAATAGCGTTCTTATCGCGGGAAGGGAGGATTTGGGGGCTGTAAATGGCATGAGTTGATCCGATTAGCCGTGTCATGTCTGCCTTGCGGAGCTTCTTACGGTGGCGGAAAAGTACTTGGAATCGAGGGGCAATCCCAGACCGTCATGCTCCGATTTGCACAAACAGAGTCTCATACCTTCGAAAGCTCTTCCCGGGGTACGTGAAGCCTTTAAGGCGTTCAAATGGTCAAAAGGCTCGTGCGTGTCTGCCAGTCGCTCGTTGAACCCATACGCACATGAGGGCTTCCCTTAAACCGCTTATATCTCTTGAATTAGCGCTTAATCCGTTTAGTTCAGTTCAGGAAGGTTAAGAACCGTTTTCAGATGAATGTCATGTCGAGTATTTTAAATTTCAAGTGCTTGCAGCTCGAATGAATAGACTTTGAAAGAGGACTTGTTGCGTTCCAGTCCTCCTCAAGACCACCCAGGAGCCGAGGGTCGTACTATGTAGCGTGCCACATCGCTCGGTATGAGGCATCGGTAAGCGCCTGGCACGGACACCGATTTCTTCTTTCGTCTCGTCGTCTACCGCGGCATATTTACCGGATTTCGACTACGTCTCGCGCCCTTAGCCTGGATTTTGCCCGGAGGTAAGCGGGGCGTGGCCTAGGGCACGCCGTCGGCCAACTAGTCGCCGGCCAGACGCCGCGAGGGGTGGGAATTAGCGTGGAAATTGGCGGCTAACCGACGGCGTACCGCGACAAACAAAGTCACGGAGTCTGTTACATACGGCATAGACGGTCATCTACCAGCGGATAGCCAGCTGCCCCTGTCCTCTTCCTCCTACCTGCACGCGAGAACTTGCCACTGCTACAACGCTCTCGGTCCTTCCCGGGTTTGAACGACTGAAGCGAGTCCACAACGCTATCCGGCTAGCAGCGTTCAAGGGTCTTCAGCCCCAACGTCGTCATTATTCAGCTTCTGTTTGCTGCGTCGTATTTTTCCAGTTTCAAGTGTTCAAAGACGGCGCAGAATGAGCTTTGCGAGAACAGTGGTCTTGGCCCTAGTGCTCTCTATGGCGGTCTTCACCTCTACCACGCGAGCGACGCCAACGAATCCGCTCACGAACTCGAACGACATGCCCACGTGCACAGTGAAAGTCCACACGGTAAGCCTCGGATCTTTAGTACATGGGGTAGAGGCAGTATGACATTTCCTTTTGCAGCCAAAGAGGGCAGCCAAAGTCTAAGATGTGAGGTGTTAGACAGTTCTTGTCCTTCGGTTCCCATAGGTAACTGAGGGTGAACGGTGAAGTGGAGGCGAATTTGCTTTGAGTTCCCCCGTGTGCTCGTTCTCATGAACGTACATGTCTCTTGAATGCACTATAACTACAGAGGCCTATACAGTCCGAAATTAATTAACCAAATTCCAGCAAGTCTTGTTATTCTCCCAGCCCTTCCTTTCGTCTGTGCCGTATGATTCCGAACTTTCGGTGTCCGGAGCTTTCATTACGTTAACAAGGGGACGATGGATTGCCTCACAACAAAGCGTTTTCTGAGCGAGGCAATGAGACATTGTGTACGCGTCAAATGCCCTGCACCAGCGTAGACCATTCAGTACAACAGACGCAGAATTCCATCTGGCGGCTTTTGACCAACAATAGCATGGGGGTCACGAGTTTGGGCGCAGCACGCAAGGTGACGATTTTTGTCAAGGGAGCGGATCGTAGTTCCTGCTGCGTCACTTTTGCAGCCATCCAGACGCCTGGCAAACACGGTCGTAGCGTCCAATACCAGACGATCCTTTGCAAACTTGCGTGTCCCAAGTAGTAGTGGTAGAGTGGTCTAACTTATCCCAGATGTTTTCTAGCTTTAAAGAAACCTGTAGTGATCACGCAATGGCAAACATCTCCTTTCAGCACGACAAAAACGGATCGTAATGTTCTAGATGTTTTCGTAGTTTGCGCACTCGAGGTCTTAGGTTAGAAGAGTAAGCGGGAGACGTACTCGTGCGAGCACAGATTTGCAAACCCTCGAGACAAGTTGCATGCTTGAGGAGTGCTTTTTGATAGTCTGCCTAGACAGGGTCGGTGACGTGCCAGGTGCACCTTTCCCTTAGCAGTCACTTCCCTATTTTGGTCGCTCGTCAGGTGTGGACCTCGCTGTGTGTGTGCCTACAAAATGTCAAAAATTTAATCTCCTGTTCGGCGAGCGCTGCGCTGTTATGCAGCAGCTGTTTCATCCACAACGCGTCTATTTCCTGTCCCCATTTAATTCCACGTCTTTTTTCAAGCTGTGCTTCGGTATGCCTTTCTGATTGCCCGACAGCGATCAGGCCAGCTTGGGGGTGCGCAAATGTTATGCTTCCTGTGCCCGCCGTCCGGTCGGACTTCGCACGGCCTTTAGCGGCGCGCGTCGCAATCACGTAGCTTTTGAAATTTGTGCGCGCGGTATTTCCGCACCCGCGACAATGCGCCTGCGCCCTGCTGCTCCTACCTTCAGTGCCACCCGCTTCCGGATGGAGAAGCCGTTCATCGTCGGTCGCGCGGATTACCGGCCCGCACTGATGCGAATACCCCTAAGGTGTGCACATTGCCCAAAGCGTACGGTTCTTGGTTCTTGATTCCAGTCGCGCGACAAATGAAGCTTGCTACTGATCCTTACGCAGCGTGACATAGTCACCCCATCTACGTCGTCGTCGCCATGAAAACGATAATAATTGGGATAGGAATACAATTTTTCCTTCAGCCGATCTTTTGACCAGCCGGGTTGCTTCCAGGTTCCAGGACGGATATGCCATGAACGTCGGTGTAAGAGATTGCGTCGTCGGGAGTGGCGAGGATTAATCATTCACTCTATTTTCGCGCAACACAGCAATCTCCGCCGAGCTATGTACAAATAGTTGCGCTGAGGTAATCAGCCGTAGAAGCATGACTGGATTAAATTTGCAAAAAAGTTGCGATCCTTTCGGCAGAGTCGTCTTGGCCAGAAGACTTAGGCGTTGCAAAACGTAGACGCCACCAGACGTCGGTCGGTCGGGCACAACACACTTTTGTAGCGCAAGGTGTTTACGACAAGTCGCGCGGAAATTTTCCAGATTTCGCAGGTTTGTAATACCACCGGAAGCCGTCGGCGTCGCCGGCACGCGTCGTTTTGTAGCTGTTTATGTCGGAGAACTGCGCGACGCCGTCGCTACAAAATTGCCTCATTACTCGGTTCCACCTTGGCTTTGTAAATTCGCGCAAGGTACATCTTTCTTGACGTGTCTCGCCTAACAAGCGCTCCGGATACATTTGCCAACGCTGCTTCCAAACGATGCCACGCGGAGTGAGCCTATACGGTTAATTCGGTGCCGTTAAGGGGTAGCGAAACATCTAACTGAGCCTGATCTAAGCAATACAAAGTCGAATTGGACAGCACGAGTAACATAGACCCGAGCATGCGAAGCAAACTTACACGGTAATTTTGGCCTTGGTATGTATGCTAATGGAGGGAAGTAAACGCACTGGACCGAAAGAAAAACCATCCTTCAAAGGTCGTAGCAGTAAGACCAAAAATTTTCACTTTGTCATTCAGATTTTTAACTCTTCGACTCTTTGATCTTTCTTCCTGTTGTACTTCGACGGTAGGAGTCCGCATATATGTGTTCTGCGAAGCGCTTCCCAGACGTCCATTCGATGTTTGCAACTGAGTACTCGTCTGCCGGCGCATAACTCTTTAATTGTTCACGCACTCGCTGGGGGAGCGGTTCATTTTGCCGTCGGTAGTCCGGAAACCGCCTTGGCGCGTTGGCGTAATCGAGCCACCGGTGAATGACGTGAGCGGCAGACAAGTGTGGAAATGGGTAAACTTCCGAATTGCGTGCGCCGGCAGGGCATATGCCCACGTGGAGGTTGGCGAGCGTCCAAATCTGGGATTCTTCGCGGTCCACCACTTCGTTAGAAGCCGTAGGAGAGAAACGGAAAAAGGGCGCGAATTGCCGAAATACGCGCGCTCTTTGGGTGGGCGCACAAGTGGGCAATGTGAGCAAACGGATCAAAGTACTAGCGGTATGAGTCAACGGTTTCGTCCCACAATAAACAAGCTTCATGCTCTTGAGCATGACCTGAAGAGTGCTAGAGTACTACTAATGTACTAGTCCCAAGTACAGCATGGATTGCAACATTCTTTGCCCTTGCTCTGCTCCCGACTCTGACCTCGGTACACTCTAACGTGGCACTTTACCCTCTCTAGCCACCCTCTAAGTGTCGGTTTCAAGCGTGCTCGGCATTGTCTGTCCCGCCGCAAGAGTACGCGCCTGCTTACACCTGCTTATTAGCGGTGGCTAGCGCCTGCCGCCTAAGACAACCACGTCTAAGGAACAGCCAGGCGTCTCTCGGGACTCCTCGTTAGTGCCTACATCTCTCACCTTTATGGCTCATAAGCTCATAGACTCAATACGGTTCTGCTAGCAGCTGAGATGGCGGTTTACCCCTCCGTCGGCTTATCCCGCATGTGCGCACGGTCGTCTCGAGCGCTTTTCCGACCGCTTAACTCTTTGTATATAACTAATCTTCTCTTTTCCACAGGCAATGATTATTTCGTGGATCGGGGAAATGAAGAAGAACGTTAGCGATGTGTGAGCACCGTGTGGGATGTGGGTGTTGGCATTTGGATCAAGCGGTGCGTGGCGGATTGAATAGGTACATCGGGATTAGCCCTGTTTTTGCACCCGGGATAGCATATCCTCCTGACCGAGATTAATCTTTCGACGCAATCTTGGACGGAATCATTTTGCACAGAGGCGGAAGTCCTAGTTGTGCCCGAGAACAATGGGATCCCACTTGGGTCCAAGTAGCTCACGACAAAGTTCAGTGAAGGAGGAAAATCCTGAGTGATGCCCTTGATGTGCTGAGAGATCACGATGAAGAAAAATACTGTCTGAGACGCTTACCCCAGTTAAGAATTGTACTCGTCTGCCTTTTTCTGTCACTGTTCCGCATGCTCGTCTCCTCTGGAAAATGGAGCCTCGACATACACTGAGAGAGAGATCAACCATGCGCTCTAAGAGATGATTGTGCAAGGAACGGTCGACCCTGGTCCTATATCGGGCTCTCGAGGATTGTACCCGTGACACCTGTCTGCCCATATATGGCTTTAGCGGGGACAGTAGGAAAGAAGCGGAAGCCGTCGGCGTGCGTCTTGAAGGGCTGCCGAAGTAGTATTTTTATTCGACTCGCGCAAATTAGAAGTCATTCCGGGATCGGCTCCGGTGTTCCTTCTAGAAAACATATTAATGAGATATAGAGAGAGGAAGACTCATAGTTCGCAGACGTTGTCGCGTGTGCGATGACCGGGGATTAGGAGGAGCAGAGTTCGTCGCGATTAGCAGGAACGCTAAACCCTACGTGGGCGTACGTGAAAAAGTGTTGCGATGGCGGAAACAAACAAACACGGCAAAAGGAGCAAAATACATGAGCAATCGACTAGCATTTAAGCACATGGACTTGTATTTGTGGCCAGACAGACGGAGTAACATGAAACGCTTTCAGATCACGGAAGTCGAGGGCAAGTGCGTCAGGCTGCGCGGCGGGACTTTGGCATGTCAAAGGTGCGGTTTTATACGCTCAAGAATCATGGAGGATTGTTTGATTTTAGCGACGGCTACCTCGATCCACTAAACGAGGACTGCAGTGCGCTGCGATAGAGGAACGCCTCTACTGCGAACTCGAACCCAATGCTCCGCATCCAACGTCATCAACCAGTACTTCCAAACAAAACGCATCAGCAACCGGCACTACGGGGAGAACCAGCGGCGCGTCCGGCACTACCGAGAGCGACGAACCTCAGTCGGGACTCGACGCGTTCCTCAACAAGCTCGAGTCCGTCGCCAGGAAGGTCATGCACGTTTGTCTGATCCTGGCGTTCGTGCTTCATGCTTGGTACGTCGCCTACATAGTCTACGCCAAGTGGGTCAGCCCCACACAAGGCAACTCTACGGGTATCGCGGATGCGGACGGTGTGGACGACGACTCCATCATGAGCTACATCATCATGTCGCGACACGCTGAGGAGTCACGTGCGGCAAAGGCCCCGCCACATTCGTCGGACTTTCCATCAGCCATGTCGCCCTATAGCGTAGCCCATCCGCCGCCGCTTATCGCACACAACGACTTCTCCATTCCTCCCACTTTCCCCTACGAGGCCAGTGCCGTTGCCGATGCGTCTTGTGACCCTCCCAGTAGGCCCCATCTCCCGGTGCGTTCCTCAGTAATCGTTGACTGAACATTCATTCCTAGACCTTACGATATTGCCAATCCGTAGATACTTCGTTGTCGAACATAGCCCTACCTATTCACATGCGTTGCCATCGCCACCGTTCCCTGTTATGATCACTCGGGTGTAGCTGCTAGTCATCGTTGGTCCCATGCTGTCCACGGTTGTTTGTTATTGTCGCCGCTGATACCGATCCGCTTACGTCGGCTCGTCTTCCCACTTGTTTTGCATATTATCGGCACAAATGATTATCTATGTTGAAATATGTGCCACCGAATCTATATTTATTCCATTCCGTACGTCTCTTTGACACTGCTATAAACCGTTTATGTTTACGACGAGACGGATTCTCGTGACTAGGACGTAATGCGATTAGTGGGCTTCTTGCAAATCGCCGAAAAAGTGTCACGAATAAGGCCTGCATCGTAAATCTTAGGGCAGCTTTTTACCTAATCGACCCTGGCACGGAGCGGTTTTTAAGTCCATAGTATGCAAAACAACTCGATGGAGCACTACTGCGTGTGTAGACAGCGAACACCTGTACCGGATGTACCGTGGATGGCACGGGCGTAGTTACGGTGGGCGAAAAAAGGGACCTCGTGCTACGAACTGCCGGGTTTTTAATGCTGGATTATAGGACGAATGAATCACAAAGACAGCTTATGTTGTAGCGCATTTAACAAGAACGTCTTAGGCCATTGTTTACGCAAGAATCGGATAAGGCCGTTTTGCGGTGGACCATATCGGCCAGCCGTCAACGCGATTAGTTTCGACAGTCCTATGCAGCGTTACTTTGGGCATGTAAAAACGCTTAAGACGGTAGACGTCTGCTCGCTGTTTAGCGTTTTGAGCGACAAAACAGCTTATAACGACAATCGTCGGGATCCTAGACCTCTCGCTTACCGATTCCTGAACGAAGCACGTCAACTTATACTTTCGACATTATAGGCTATCCGAAAAACGTAGCCGCATCGCACGTCAAGCATAGCCTGGAACAACGCACTTTCGTAGTGGCTTAAGCTTCGGTGCCTACGTCAATGCATGCTGCACAGGTATTACTCGCGATCACGTAAAGTTTGAACTCCGTGAGGGAAGCATGTGAGCTGATTCCCTAAGAGTGAAAGCTATGCTTAGAGTTCAAATGTGCACTAGACTTCCACTACGGAATCTCACTATCCTCAGCGTGGAACCTTTCCGAATAACGATCGGATTCATCTTTGCGGACACCATTTGGTTTTTGTGTTCGGGTGCCTTGTGAAGAAAAAGTTATTCCTTAAACATTGCAGAATCGGCAGGTGCAAAGGGAGAAGTTCGTTGCTCTGACTAAAACACCCACAAGTAAATCCACAAAATCACCCATCCGGCCACCGAAGTCTCAGTGAGTAGGTGCGCTTATGAAAGGCAATGTTTGACCAGAAAGTTCATGCGATGGTATTTAATCACAATGCATTGCTCGCCCAAATTGATGGCTGTCGGACAAAAGCCCAACTAGTAATTAGTCGGTCTTAGTTTCGCACACAGGAACTTAACTTTGTTCCATTGGCTACATGATAATCAGTTTCACCTTCGCAACTAAACAAGGGGAAATATGTTAAGACCTACATGCGTGATCACGAGAACAATCTCTCTGAACGTGATTTAGTCATTGGGGGGGGGGGTTTAGCAACCGCAGTGTTCAATGCTCACAACAAGCATGTGTCTCGTCCTCATGTCGCGCTTCAGCCTGCTCGCATGTTGCGATGCGGTAAAGGCGTTTAAGCAGGGCACTTCTCCGGCTTCTGCCCGGACAGCTTGCTCTGCCGTGAATTCAACTAGTAGTGCAAAATTCTGACTTGTTGACGGCCTGGGACTTGGTATAATTTAAAGGACGTGGAGCTACAACAACCAGCTTACACTCACTTTGAAGTGCGCCTGTTTAAAACAAGGCTTCACACTGCCGTGTTATTTTGACCAAAATTGTTGATGGGACACGCCGTTTAAACAACCTGTATCAAGGCGTCATCTTCAAGTAAAGACTAACGGCGCGTTGCCATCGAGGTGAAAAATAGGCATGGGGACGCACTGGATTGCGTGTAAAGGCATCCATTTGCATATACAGAACCCTCACAAAGAGACACCTTAACGGGTCCCTACTTGTCACCATCACCGCCACCACCACCGCTACCGAAGCTACCGTCTTCGTAGCTGTGCCTTCATGCACTTGTCCCAGGAGTTCTCCGTGATGTCAACCAGCGTGCCTTTCAGAGTGGTCGCACTTAGGTGGACCTGAGACATAATATGTTAGGTTAATTCTTGTATTGCTGGAATATACTTCTCGTATTTGATCTAGAGTAGAGCGTAGCGTCGCCTACGCACTTAAATGCCCTAGCTAAAACGAAGCGCCCGCAACTGCTGATCAGGATGGCTTCTTTACTTATATAAATCTCTACGATGCATGTGTTGAGGAATCCCTCTTCACGAGAAACTCCTAACAAAATTGGTTTTGCTGACTGTCGCCGTGCTTCTGGTTCTCCTCACCTTGCAGGGCTAGCTTCTCGCTATTCCCTATGTGTACCCTCGACCCAGCCTTTGGCACTAGCTGTGATGGTTGAAGGCGGTGGTGGTAGCGTTGTTCAAAACACTTTTATTGAGAAGCGATGTGCTCACTCACGAGCTAATGACGACAATGCCCGCTTCCTTCTCGGCCCCGGGCTTAACACAATCACAAAACCTGCCCCCTCACCCACACATTCGATGAGAGGTACCAAAGTTGCTGGGCTTAATTCCAGCCGAGAAACAGAGGTGTATTAAACCCACATCAGCCCTCCAAGAAGAAGCCCGCTGCTGTTCCTCAGCACGAGTAGCAGGCAAGCAAGCATAAGGACAGGTGGTGCATGCCGGGCTGGCTTCACGCCAGCTCCCAAAGAACAAGCAGTGCAAACTACAAAGTCGTCTTACACATTTAGCAACACATTTGCCTAAAGGAATTGGGAAGTCTTCTCGCTTCCCAACA
>JNEY01000001.1:5064183-5074566 GCA_020875895.1 Aphelenchus avenae
TGTTGAGGAATCCCTCTTCACGAGAAACTCCTAACAAAATTGGTTTTGCTGACTGTCGCCGTGCTTCTGGTTCTCCTCACCTTGCAGGGCTAGCTTCTCGCTATTCCCTATGTGTACCCTCGACCCAGCCTTTGGCACTAGCTGTGATGGTTGAAGGCGGTGGTGGTAGCGTTGTTCAAAACACTTTTATTGAGAAGCGATGTGCTCACTCACGAGCTAATGACGACAATGCCCGCTTCCTTCTCGGCCCCGGGCTTAACACAATCACAAAACCTGCCCCCTCACCCACACATTCGATGAGAGGTATCAAAGTTGCTGGGCTTAATTCCAGCCGAGAAACAGAGGTGTATTAAACCCACATCAGCCCTCCAAGAAGAAGCCCGCTGCTGTTCCTCAGCACGAGTAGCAGGCAAGCAAGCATAAGGACAGGTGGTGCATGCCGGGCTGGCTTCACGCCAGCTCCCAAAGAACAAGCAGTGCAAACTACAAAGTCGTCTTACACATTTAGCAACACATTTGCCTAAAGGAATTGGGAAGTCTTCTCGCTTCCCAACAGCATGGAACGGCCGCGGGAATGACCGACAATGTTGGTAGAAAGCTTCACACGCGAAGTTTCAAAGCTTGCCCAAAAGACCAAATGGACTGATGTCTCTATTCTGCCATTTTAGTCACATGCGTGCCTGGAAATGGAAACGTAATTTTAATATAAGCTGTGAAACGCATAAAGCAACGTGTTATGTCATAAGGTCCTTAAGGGAGCACTTGATCAAAGCCTGTGGAAAGGTCTCACCACGACGGTCCAACCGTACAACAACTGGTAGCTTAGTGAATACATCCCACGGCGCTGGTAGCGCATTTTTTAAACTCATTTCATATCACTGGATGAGCCTAGGCCGCATCCTGCATGCATTACTCCGTCCGCGTGCGTTGGTACGCAACAAACGACCAACTGGTCACTGCGCACTCTTTATCGGCGAGCCGCATGAAAAAGATGAATTAGCCTAAGAAAAAGTATTAACGAGCGTCGCTAGTGTGCTCAGAAGCTTGATGGCGAATCAGAGGCAGTTTGGCTTTGAAGCTGTCCACAATGCTTCGGCAAGCCCCTGTCTTATTCGTGACAGGTCTATTGCTTGTAGAAATGGTTGCGGCCCTGCGGCTAGCGTGATTTTTCTATTTCTACTTCACATCTTGGGGAATGTTACCACAGTGTGAAGCAATGTCTGGCACAATGGCTCGTTCGTAGTTCATAAGTGTCGCATGTGCTTGTATACACTCCTCTTGTTCATTGTTCTGATCGACATTAAGGAAGGAACACTAGACGTTGTCTGGGCGCGGGTTTCGTTCCGCCAGCTTACACTGTGCGAGTCTTCCCTTTCGCGTTGCGCAGGGTTCTTACAACGTTGCCGTGTTTAACCTCGTGTTTATTGACTGCTTGCGAAGAAGGTTCCACACTGCTGTTACCCACATCTCCTTTATGATGCTAAGCTCGAGGTACAACGCAGGACCCCACTGCCTCACGATTTCCACCTGCACTTTTGGGGTAATATTAACTTTGTTCGTCGTGAACATGATGTCATACTTGTTGCCCATTCTTGTTCCTTGCCCTCCTTACAGTCTGTTGCATCAGCTGGGCGCCTGCCGATTTCAACACTTTCGGGGTGCGGTCAGTGGCTATTGTCCAGTTACCGGGTCACGGCCCGCCCTCATCCGGGAACCATATGGCAAATATGGAGAAATTCTGATGCAATGCCGCGAAGATCTTTGCAACTACCTCGAAAAGGCATGCCCACTCGGAGGAATAGTTTCGCAATCAGCTGTTAGCAGTAAATCCGTATAAATATGAGAGTACTGCGCATTAGCACCAAGTTCTGGCGACTCGTTTCCACATGCAGCTCGAACGCTTGTTAGCTTATGCGCTTCTTCTCTTTGCTCGTTTTTGAAGCTTCTCGGACCTGGCGCTAACGAATAAAAATTTAGCTTTGCCTTGAAACCGCCCGAAATGGCGGAGGACGCAAGAAACGTAGCAGGACTCTTCGACGACGAGGAGGACGACCCGATGATGGAGGTGGACGAGTCCTCGCTCGACAACCACTTCCTACTGCAGATGAAACCGAATGCGGTCTCCAAATATGTCGATTACCTCAAGGAGCAAATGCTGACTGGCGAGGGCGAGACCACCGTCGAGCTTGGGATGCCCCTGGACAGCGGTGACGGGCCAAAAGGTGCGTTTCGAACAAATTTTCTGCACAGCCTTCGAATCAGAAACAACTTGCTGAACTTTAGGGTTGACCGAGGAGGAGTTGAGGATTGCCGAGGAGAACCACGACAAGATCCTCCAGCAGCTTGACAGCAGATGGACATCGCTGCTTAAACGAACCACGGACAACGGACGCTTGACGGAGGTGGTCCTGGTTAGGAGAAACATCGACGAGGCCGATTTCATCGAGGTAAGGTCCATATATTATGACTGGCAGAAGCTTCAGGATAATTTTAGGTTCGAATTGCGGTGGTGGGTAATGTGGACGCGGGTAAATCCACGATGCTTGGAGTCTTAACGCACAATGCTCTTGATGACGGCAGAGGTCATGCACGTCAGAAGTTGTTCAGGTAACCACCGAGTGTTCTACTAAGTCAACGCAGCTTTTTAGGCACAAGCACGAGTTCGAATCCGGAAGGACGTCATCCGTCGGCAACGACATCCTCGGCTTCGACATGAACGGAAAGATCGTCAATAACCCAAATCCGCATAGCGGTCACCTTGACTGGGTTCACATCTGTCAGGACGCTGCTAAGGTATGTAGGAAACTGATGTGTAGAAAAGCACAGTCATGGTGTGTATGGTTCAGTCGGCATGCGGATGCAGACGTAAAAAATATTAGAAAATTCGAGGTCATGCTTCAAGATAAATTCTTTGTAAATTCAAGGCTAAGTTCAAAATTCGACACGATTGCACTGAATCGAAGACCTGCGAATGACGTAAGCGTACTAGGTGGTGACGTTCATCGATCTGGCAGGTCACGAGAAGTACCTCAAGACAACGATCTTCGGCATGACGGGCCACATGCCTGACTACACTATGCTGATGGTTGGCGCTAACGCTGGCATTGTCGGTACGACGCGTGAGCACCTTTCTCTGGCGCTTTCGCTCAGCGTACCGGTGTTCATCGTGGTCACGAAGGTAAACTTTTGAAAGCGGTCTTCTCTATAGTTCATACCCATTGTAGATTGACATGTGCCCGGACAACATACTGGCGGAGACGATGAAGAACCTTGACAGGTTAATGAAGAGCCCCGGTGCGCGCAAGAGACCCATTCTCATCCACTCTCTCGACGACGTGATCCAGGCAGCCCATAACTTCCACGGCGGAAAGTACGTACTCTCGTTGAATGAAAAATAACCAAAGATTTTCTTTAGAGTATGCCCCATCTTCCAGATCTCGAATGTTACCGGTCAGAACCTGGATCTCCTGCGACAGTTCCTGAACATCGTGCCCGTCCGACGCGTGTCCAAGGACGACCAACCGGTGGAGTTCCAGATCGACGACATCTACTGGGTGGACGGCGTTGGCACGGTGGTGTCGGGCACTTGTCTTGCCGGCGTCATCAAGCTCAACGACACGTTGCTGCTGGGTCCGGACTCGCTCGGTGCCTTCCACCAAGTGCCTATTAAATCGATTCACCGCAAGCGAATGCCGGTGTCCGTGATTCGCTCCGGGCAGACTGCGTCGTTCGCGCTTCGGTAAGAATCTGCCCAATTGGTTGTGCGTGCAACTGCAACATGTGCTTTGCAGGAAATTCGCCAAGAAAGATGTCCGAAAAGGAATGGTCCTGGTTTCTCCTTCGCTGAACCCGGTTTCTTGCTTCGAGTTCCAGGCCGAAGTGCTGATTCTTCATCATCCGACCACTATCTCGATCAACTACCAAGCGATGAGTAAGCACAGTCGGACTACCCGCCATGCTCAGCTACCACATTTAGTTCACGTCGGATCCATCCGTCAGACCGCCTCCATTGTCAGGATGGACAAGGAGGTGCTGAGAACCGGTGACCGCGGCATCGTCACTTTCCGCTTTATCCGCCATCCCGAGTACATGCGGGCTGGCACGAGACTGGTGTTCCGCGAGGGCCGCACAAAAGCGGTCGGCTCGGTTGCGTCGATTACGCCTCACACGCAGCCCATTCCGCAGAGGACGCACAGGCAGAAGCCGGCGATTAAGCCGAAATATGGTTAGACTCTATTCGCATGATCAACTCCATGACTCAAAAATTTAGACTCGAAGAAGCCTCGAACGTCAAGAGGACCGCAATGATCCGCTTTGCTCCACACCAAATAGTATAACGCCTCTACCTGCTGCACAGCACCTGCCCGCGACTCCCGCTTCTCTTACGGCATTTCGGCGCCCAGATGGAGATCTCGGACGGCTAATCTTTAACGGAGCTTTTATGCTAGGAACCCTGTAAAGTTGTATACTTATCCCTCGTCACTATTTACCTAACTGTTTCACTTTTATACGAAAAATCACTAGAGTTAATAAAATTTTTGGAAGAAGATGGAGATCGTCTAATCGAACGCCCATACAATCGGGCTTGCGTATCAAAGTCAGACTATGAAGAATTGCATGAACTCATCAACAATTTTCGTTTCCATGCGACGATGAAACGCTGGACGATACAGACATGCTTTTCGCGGACGTCTCCTGCGTGCAGTTCAGCGTTTCTTCGAGCACCGAAATTGCTTGGCGCGTATCCTGCAACTCCGGGCATGATGGCACAGCGAAGGGCGTTCACGCCGCGGCCAGACAGACCGCGAAGAGGTCCGAATCCGGTGGTATTCCTCGGCATCGTGATCGGACTGACGGGGCTCTGCGCAGGACTGGGATACGTCATAGCGCTGCTCTTGCCCGACGAGAAACCGGCGATAGTGGAAGTCGATGTGGACCGCTCAAAGGATGCATAGGGCACAAGAACCACTGTATTTCTTCGTTGTATGTTTGTTAACGTGGACCACGTTCTCTCAAATAAGATTAAATCAGACGGGTGAGTTCGGATATCGGTGCAAAAAAAGTCAATGTCCTGTCTGCTATCTTCATCTTAAGAACTTTTTCCCATGTAATGCGTTGTGGACTTCTTGGCCCGATTCCTTGCATCGTTTGTTTCTTTCGCTATTGCTCCGTTATCGACAAAGTGAGGCTTGCAACAGCCGCTGATAAAGCGTGAGTGCTGACCCGTGAAAGGGCACGAGGGTTCGTCACTCGATAATTTAGGTGCCTTTTTCACGATAACCAGAAAGTCTTCCGGGCTTATGAGTCATTTAGGTAGGTCCCCTGACGTGTGGAAGAACACAGGAAACCGATGCTACTCCTTCTGGATTTTGTATTTTCGGCTTTCCGAAAGTTACGCACAAATATTACGCTTTGGCGCTACGTATTTTCCCAACAGCTAATTACAATATAAGCGTCGTCTGCGTATCGACTTGAGTAAACCCGGCACGTATGCCCGCTGTGAGCCCGCGGCTGGTGGCGGCCGCCGTACAATCCCGGATTGCGCCGAACACGCCAGCGACTCAGCGCGAGAGAGTGTGAGTGTGCGCGGAACGCCGTATCACATGTGCTACCACCGCAAAAGCGCTGGTCCGAGAAGAGCGGAGACGACCTCGCATCCCGTCAACTTGGAGACCACCGGGATATTATCGCGCAAACAACCGTCGAGCGCACTCCACTGGCTCCATCCGACAGTCCGCCTTTTTTACCGCTAATTGAAGGACAATTTTCGATTGGTCAGCACAGTCGCGCCGTAATGGATTAAGCATTAAGCAGCGGAGCTCAAGCCATCGGTCCGAAGAATGTTACCTGCGCGTCCATCGTCTCACAAAATTCGTCCATTGTTCATGGGAAAATATGTCGTGACTCATCCACTTGCAGGCCCCGTTCCGTTAAAGAAATTCTATTTCCTCCCGTTCAAGAAGGCAATCCCGGGACCCTCCGGCCGCCGCAGAGCCTTGTTTGTCCCGCGTGCACGCACTTGTTGTTTGCCTCCTCTGCCAACACCGCTCTTCGGCGGTGCGGGTTTTGTTGCTGTTGCTGCTGGCCATCGATCGCTTTGAATGAGTTCCGGATAGCGCAGTGAAACGCAATCATGAATTGTGTTTTCCATGTCATACCGCCATTAGCAATGCGCGCAGTTTTTCCGTGTAATGATCTTTGTTTTGGCTGTCCATTCACGGTCGTGTTTAGAAGGACCCACCATGAGCAACACGCAGGAAAAGCTGGGCCAGGTGCAGGAACAAGTTGCGAGTGCGGTGGAACAAGCAAAAGAAGCTGCGCAATCGGCCGCTTCAAAAGTGTCCGACTTCTTCCAAGGCAACCCCTTTGAAACGCCCGTGGGACGCAAAATCGGTAGGTATCGCTTAGGATGTGCTCAAGCCGACATTTCGTGGACTCAGAGACGACGTCCACATCGTTGCAAATAGCCAAACTGCACTTTTAGAGCAAGCCACCGATGCAACTGCGCTGGCCACCGAGAACTGGGGCTTGAACATGGAGATTTGCGATTTCATCAACAGCACGAATGAAGGGTTTGTATTCACCCTTCCAGAAATATTCGCTCTACTTCCATGTTTTAGCGGTCGAGATGCTGTCCGAGCCATCCGCAAGCGCCTTCAGACGCAGATCGGCAAGAACAACGCCATTGTAATGTACTCTCTGACCGTGCTGGAGACTTGCGTGAAGAACTGCGATCAACGGTTCAAAGCGCTCGTGTGCCAGAAGGAGTTCGTCAACGACCTCGTGAAGCTGATGGGGCCCAAGTTCGACGCTCCGCAGATCGTCCAGGAGCGCATCCTCAGCTTGATCCAGGTAAGCAAGCATGCTCCAATCAACTTCACAAAATTTACACTATTCTTTAGTCGTGGGCCGACGCGTTCCGCGGAAACCCGGCTCTTAACGGCGTGTGCGAGGTCTACGATGAGCTCAAGAACAAGGGCGTCGAGTTCCCCGCCACGGACTTTGAGACCATGGCTCCGATTCTCACGCCGAAACGAGTACGTTTGCCTATTGTTGTTGTAGACGTTGTACGCGTGTTTTGTGATCGTGATCGTATCTCGTTGTGCGTTGTAGACTGTATATCCGCCCGGACAACCCGCAGCTCAGCCAGCACCGGTGCCCGTTCGGCAGGAGGCCCCTGTGCAACCTGCACCAGTTCAACCCGTGCAGCAGGTAGAAACCTTTGAGCTAGCGACGCCAATGTACCTATATTAGATGTTTTTTGCGGAAACCGTTTCGGATACGACGGCGAATAACCAAGCCAAAGCTGCCTCGTTTTCAGACCGACGTGCCTTTCGTACCCGTTTCCGGACCGACGTCCGCGACACCGGAACAGCTGGCAAAATTACGCTCGGAGCTGGACGTCGTCAACTCGAATATTGCCGTACTGCGCGACCTTCTAAGCGGGCTAACTCCTGGACAAGAGACTCCGGACGAGTACCACCTGCTGGAGCAGCTCTATGAGACCTGCAAGGCGATGCAGTCGCGTGTGATGGAGCTCATACCGGTGATCACCAACGAGGAAGTGACTTGTAAGTAGAACTCGGAGCTTACATAAGATGTCCGCACGTTCTAGACGAGCTGCTGTTTGTGAACGACGAATTCAACAGCACCTTCGAGAAGTATCAACGCTACATGGGCAACCGAAACTCGCGCGGTGAGACGTCGGCAGCCTCTGCGTCCAGTGGCAATCTCATCGATCTCGGGACTAGCGCTGCTGCACCGCTTAGCCAGCAGCTCGAATCCTTGGGTAGGACTTGGCGTTAGCGTTCCTCTTTCTTACGCACTGCCTGCAGAAATCCATGACGGCTCCCAGGGAAAGCAGGGTGCGAAGTCCGAGGAGTATGTGCACGACCAAACTGATGCCGGCCTGCACAAGGCGGCTTTCGACAAGACTGCGCCGATTAGCGAGCGCGAAGCGCAAGAGATGTCCCAGTGGCTGGAGACACAAGGAGAAGGAGCTGCGAAGGGTATGAAAGTTTCAAACTGTTTGTCTTCATGGCTCACTTAGTTTGCCTATCTAAGCGCACGTAGACTTAATCACATCGGTCGTAAGATCGAAAACATGCTATTTCTTATCGACCAATGTCTTTTAGCTGCCGACACAAAGAAGGAGCCGAAGAAGGACGATGACGGATTGTAAGTTCACCCAACGCCAACGGGAGCTGCTTAATTTATTCAACTCCGACCTGCACCCATTCATGTGATTCGCCCAGCTGTGTCTGTCGCTGTACCTGCTTAGTTTTGACCTGCTCCCCAAACTCTTGCAAGTTTGCCCATTAGATATTGTCCATGTTGCTAGTCAATAAAGCAGCTTTTATTGGTCATTGTGGCAAGCAGTAGTTCACAAGTGAAGGCCTCCAGATTAAGGCCGGATGACAAGGCAAATAGTTTGAGGCCTGTGGGGTCAACAGGGAAGCATGTAAGCTGTCTAAAGTTTAGGTACGATGCAATTTAGTGCGAAACGCGAAAATATCGAATTCGGCGGTTGATTGCACCACGGGAATGAGGAGTCAATTCGTACCCAGTAGATTATCGGGTGTGATACCGGAATAACAGTTGCGCTACTCGTTCTGGGCAGTCAATCCTTCGTGATGTCGATGCACCATGTCCACTCCAGCCAGCGGTTCTTGTCGTCGTCGGTGATCAGCGAGCGCACGCGGTACTTGCCTCGGCCCATCATGCCTTAAAATACGTTAAACCAGAGAGTTCAGGTGGATGTATCGATGCTTACCCGTTGGTGCCTCCTCCTGGGGAGTGGAGTAGGTGTAGAGCTCGCCCTTCGGGCCATAGGAGCCAAGCATGTAGGCTTCCTTGGCGACTAAAAGCTTTCGTCACGCATGAGTTAAAGGAGACTGAGTACAAATTACGTACCGCTGATTCCGAGTCGGCTGACTTTGTGCAGGTACTTCAATCCGGTGACAATGTCACGCTGGACGTAGAATTGTAGCTCGATCTTGTAGACGCTGCCCTCCTTGATCTGCAGCGTAAACTCCTCGGAAGCTAGAGCAGTCAGTGTATTCGTCAGACAAGAAAGATAGGATATATTCAAGCAAGTATTATGGCCTTCCCAAGTCACGAGCGGCGCAAAACTGCATAATGTTTAGCTTGTTTTTGATCAGCTTGCGCAGATTGCCTGAAGTATAGATCATCGTCGGACGTTGCTTACCGGGCAAATCCACGGTGTGTGTCGGCTTCCCGTCGATGGTGACCGAAAGTTTCTTCACAAGCACGTTGTTGGGGTTGTCGGGCTCGATGAGCGGCACGTTGCCCGGAGCAGCGCCACCGAGCAGCGTTTCCTTGTACCTGAATGAAGGTTGGTTTGAAACTACGTTTGAATGTATCACCTACTTTTTGAGACTCTCATCCTGGCTATCCGCCTCGAGGATCTCGTTGACGGACTTCTGCGCTGGCGGTACGTAGTTGGTGGTGTGCTCGAACTCTTCCACCTTGATCTCGTCCGAGTGCGTGTCACCGCTGGAGCTCGCCATAGCGTCGTCAGTCGCTAAAAGAACAGGATGTACACTATCAATTGACCTGAAGTGGATGCACAAAAAGGGTGCGCACGAACGAAAAGGCTGACGTATGCCTTGCACGCGGCAGTGATTCACTCTCCGTTCGCGTCCGCAAGTGACAAACAAAGGACCGCTGCTGGTTTAAGCAAAAAGTGGCCGAAGCACAACACCTTTCGAGGCCGAAACTTTTAAGATTCATAGAAACGTGAAAAGGAAACACTTAGAGAATACACACGCAATTCAGCAGTCAAGGATGAGTTCAAAAAGAAGGCTTTGCACTGGGCAAAAGGCTTACATCTGCATGTTTTCTTGATAATTTTCCTCTAATTCTATTGTCTTTACGGCATCGATTCGTCAGTGATCCATCGGATAACCGTCTCGTAAGGGCAGTAACTTTGAACTCCGTCGAAAGAAAAACAAGACGCGAAATGGCTCGGGAACGCTTATAAACCTAATTCCGTTTCGGACGTTCACTCTCGCCTGCCGATTCGCGTTTTCCAATGCGGACGTAAATTGACCCGCAGCGACTCAGTAGAGACACAAAGCCATGCAATGGGTTACTGCCTTGTCGGGCTAGCGCGACAAGAAAGGAATGCGCTAGTGAGCAGCTTGAGGCACCAATAGCAGCTTACGCGAAAGAGTACTCATCATGCCAAGCTGCCCGCCACCACTTGCTGCCCGCGGGAATCATTGACGCCCACAGCGCGACCACAAAACGCAAGCGCAAAAGTCACTTCAGCACTTTAGACACCGATAAACCACACATCGTCAGCATCGCTAAAATGTCGGTGTCCTCTTCGCCGACCACGTCAAACGCGTCCTTCATGCA
>JNEY01000001.1:5080829-5140042 GCA_020875895.1 Aphelenchus avenae
ACTAGCGGCTAGGCCGCGCTTCGCGCGGCCGACGCCGCTATGCAAGAAACCGTCTTGAGCGACCACAACTGTTGAGCTAGTACTCCGAATAAGTACCGTTATAACTCCCCTTCTGCGGCCAATGTGAAATGTATGTTTTCCATAGGACATCAATGTCATGCTCATTTTAATCGTTATTCAATTCTAGGGTCATGTGCGAGTTTCGGGGCGCCAAGCGCGCCTACTCATGCATGAGCAGGCGCGAAAAAGTCCGAGCGTTCAGCGAGGATGGGAGCGCCCAGAGAAAGTGGGTAACGTATAATAGAAAATTTAATGTAGATTGCGCTGGGGCTGTCAAAAGAGGACATGGGCCAAAAACAAATTTAACATTAGTGCTCAGAAAACACAGGGCTTCCGTTTAAGCCGTAGCTCGGCTTTCTAGCATGACATTTCGAAAATCACCATTTTGGGGGGTTTTACCCCCTTTTAAGGGAACCAAAGGGGGGCTTAAGCCAAAAAGGAAGAATGTCTTGTACTCACCTCTTCATGGGCTTTTATTTGAGGTACTACACGATGCCCTTGTATGATCTTGAAAAATCACCATTTTGAGGAGGTTCATGAATTTTGAAATTCCCAAAAGGGGGAATTTTGAAAAACTAAAAGAAGTCTCATCTTCGTTATAGCAGAAAACCCTCAGGTACCAAAAATCGCGAACTTACCATGCCAATAAAGAGTCTAAACGAGCGCGGACAGACAGACAGACATACGTACTGCGCTTTAGTAAGTAAGGATGCCGAGCATTCGCGTAGCAATCATACGCCTTGCATCCAGTAGGGGCGACATCAACGTGACGAGCGAAATATGGCCTTTGAGTAGTAGAATCCCGACAAACGCATCCTTCGCCAAAGCTAACAGGAATTCGCAAACTGCGGAGGTGCTACTCAGCGTCAAGTACTCTCGAAAACCGGAAGAAACTTCTCGCCAAACTTCGAACGTACGACTGTCGCCTGGCTCCTAAATAGTATATTGTTTGAAGCCCTGGCTCCGGCACTACCCAGCGTCTGCCACAAAAACTTACGATGTCAATTCTGGAAAAGAACTTCAGCGGAAGAAAGTCGGAGCTCTGGCGAATTATTAGATTCCAGTCTCGGCAAACCGACGAACAACTGCTTATGTCGTCATTGTTTGATAAAAAGCTGAGGCAATGAAAGCAAGCATTCTGCGAGAGACGGTAGCTCATTTTAGTTGGAAATCTAAGGAGTTAACAATTCCATAGACACTAAAATACGAGGCTTAATGGTAGCACGTTTTGCGATCAGCAGTGCACGAAATTCACAGGATGTGTCTTATTCAACCAGGTATACCTATCGTAATGAGAACGGAGTCCATAGTCGAGTGGCGCTTTTACGCATAAAAGTGAGGAGCGGAGTGCATCACGGCTTCCGAAAACCTCTCTTCATGTTGAACGCACTCTCCTCGAGAGACTAAATGGGCGCATATTCGCTATCTGCGCAGACGGAAAGTGCCAAGCATTCATCTGGATCGAATGTTGCAGCAAGACTCACCCGAACACAGCTGGACGCCGCTTTGCGAAAAGCTTCAAGTCAACCGGTAAGATCACGAAAGAAGGTATTACCTTGAAGTATAGTTAGTGTCGATACTGTAAACGACTGGCCAAACGCTGATGAGGCGAACGTGAAAGTGGAAGGTCAGTATTGGAGGCACATAAATGAAAGCGCCGGCGTGGCGAGAACCATCAGTAAAACAAGGATCTGCTGCGTACAGAACATTGGAGTGCTTTGCCGCCGTGTCGACACTAGGACCGGCCAAAACTAGAACGTTCAGCGGTCTCATATCATTTTTCCCGTAAACCTACAGGTGAAGTCGGCATCAGGGACTTGATCCAATGTGTCCGCGGGCGGCGTAATCTGGGCGTTTCCAGGATGGATTCCAGATCGCCACACTCCACCACTCCGACATCCTTTGTCTTTGCCATTGTAGCGGACTAAACCATGGTTCTGGTTGAGCATAAAGAATTTTGAACAAGGTGCTTCACTGGCCGATAAGCTTAATAGGTTGCTCTGCACTTACCGTCGTTCCCTAATAGAGACCGTGGTTACCAGGCATTTTTCAATGGCCATCCAAGACAGCCCTCCGAGAAAGTTGTACGTGGAACCTCACTTTCGATCTGGATTTCCTAGATCATCAGTCTTAACTCGTCCTTTCCTGTTCTGTTTCCGTTTATTTGTAAATATTTGCATTATCCGGCGTTCTGACACATTCCTTCCATTCTGCTTCGACTTGTGATACGTACTTGTAATAACTGTTTGTGACAAACATAAAAGTAGTTGATGTCGCGAAAGCTCATGACCGCGCGAAAGTAACATATACCGTAAAAGCTCTAATAGAAGACGTGTTCTAATATAAGACGGCCCCTAATACATGACGTGCGCTAAAAATTTCAAAGTTGACTTGTCACAGAGACATGTTTACAATACGTTTTAGGCCATAACTATTCATTCTAGACGAGAACTTTTTTGTCACCAAAATTTCGAAAAATTTTGCTAAATCCATAGGGGGGGCCCTTTACGACTTTCACGAAACCCTCGAAAATTTGATAATCGAAAATTAGAAGACGGGCGTCTTATATAAGAGCTTTTACGGTAGGTATATTTTCGCGTGCACGTTAATGCTTGTTTTCGGTTTTGTGTGGTGGGATAGATAGTCATGCTTTTGGTCACGCAGAAGGCTGCAGCTGATTGACGTCGACTCACGTAAAGTGATCCGCAGTTTTTCCCGATCGCGTTTAGGTACTCACTTTATCTGTGGCCTACGTAGTTTTTGGAGTGCAAATTGGCAAAAACATGAGTACGCTTTGGAATAGAACAACATCGAATGTAAAAGCATGGCTTGGCTGCCATACCAAGTGAAGCCCCAGTAGTGGCTAAGATGAGACTTAAGTCTAGTTCTGCTCCTTCTGTTTCTGAAGAGATTCCCGTTCCTGCATAACTCTAATCAAAGTGCAAGACGACATTGAGCTGGAGGGCAGTCTCGTTGAACTAGGTTTTTTTCCCCGCACGAAGAGCACAGGAAAGGATATTGACCGTTCGACGTCGCAGGCCTGAACATCGACTGTTCGGTCCGCAAGGCGAATTTCTGAGAATCCTCGTGTTTACTGAACTGGTCAATGATCTAACAAAGCGTCGGATCCACTGACCACCGAAATTGTTGCCCTTCAGTAAAAGAGGTCGTAACGGCACAGAGGTCTCGAACATCTTCGCCTTAATTTTGCCTGCGCCGACCGTGTATGTTTAGAGCTTTAGTAGCTATGTTGCAAGATATTCTGTTGGACGCTATGCTCTTTTTGAACTACGAACAGTTATTTCTTTGCAAGACGTCTTCGAAAAGTCTGCTTGCCGTTGTCGAGAAGTTCTCGGATACGCTACCGCTGCGTAATGTAAAGGAGTTGGCTGTAAGTTAGAGGTCTATTACTAGCTAAACTGTCTTAAGCTGTTTACTGATAACTTCGACACGGAACGATGCTTCGAAGTACTTCTTGATAACGGACAACGCTGGCGCGCCGATGTGCGGAAAGAAGACGAAGATGAACTCGAACGCTTATGCGACGAAACTCTTAAGCGTATCGCGGATAGTTACATCCACTGCGTCTTCATTTGGGAAGCTGCATTCGTATTTCTCCAATACTGGCAAACACACTTTACGTAAGACTTGTTATGCCTACCGTTTTTTTGTATTTTTATTTACGTGATCACGCACGTGACAAGGAAAAGTCAACATGGAATATCAACGTGGAAGTTGCCATAGAAACAAAACGTCATAATGTAAAGTGATAGCAGTCATCTGCAAGGTGATAGCAGTCATCTGAAAAGGGGAAGATAGCAGTTATCTGACATGAAACGTTGCGTAAAGGCTTAAGTTAGTCCTGAGCAGAGCATTCTTGAAGCCTGAAACATTGCCAATTGTTACCAAGTCAGCCGGAAGCCTAGAGTACACGTTAATTGCACGAACGAAGAATGAAGAAGAGCGAGCCTGGGTTCGTGCCCTATGACGCTGTAGCATTTTTCTGTTTTTTTCCGTTTTTTCTCTGGTTCTAACCCCATCGAGAGACACACTCTGAGCATTTCTTCGTAATTTTGTTACCCTTTATCCCCCGCTAATCTTAGGGGTAGTAGCCAAAAAGGGGTACATCATAAAAACCATTTTGCACACTAAATGGTCGTCTCGAAACAAAATGCAAGCAAGTTCCTTCGTGAGTATCCATGCCTTCTTCGATTCTTTTACTTAAAAGGCCGACTTTGGGCGTACGAACGATTCTGATCCGTCTCTCTAATTTGTGGCCTTCCTCTCTTACAGACACTCGAACAAGCTCTGTCCCGGAATCAGAAATATGATAAATAGGTTTTATGTCTACTTAATGCAGTTCGTGTACGGATTTCAGAAGTCGTGCTTCTGTCGGACGGTGTGAAATACTGGCTATTATGAACCAGTACACTCATCAGTGGACACCGGACTTCCTGGCTCTGACTCTCAACGTGGAACAGTACAAAGTGACCCTTTGTCGCGAAGAGCAACTCGAAATGTTGACCAATAACATTCGACAGAAGGCTTCATGCATCGAGATTGTGGTACGTGCAACGTTGTCGCGCCTAATCTCAACCGGCGTATAGCTAGAGACGACAGGCATTGACCTCGTGAAGGACGTGATAACTCCTGAATACTTAATTAACTGCTCACGGCTTATTTGGCTTTCCCTATATCACAGCGGCTTCGGGCTAGAGACGACTAATTGGGTCAACAGCTTTATAACGGTACGTGAAAGTGTTATGAGTCATCAAAAGATATTTTAGAAATTCGCTGCTAGGTGTACGAGCAGTCCTTGCTCAAAGACGATAATTGCGTCATGTTATTTCACCCGCAGCGTTGAAGAAAATGCTTTACTACCTCTAGTATGTCGGCAAGCGGCAGCGGCTAATGTCCCGATTCCCCACCGTCGTTTAAAAGTAAGTTCTAAATTTGGTACTGCTCGAGCTTTGACTGCCGTCCCCGTACCGTCATGGTCCCCTAACCCCGTGTGTCAAGCTCTGTTCCGTCCTGGACCACTTAGTGTCGGGCTCCGTGACGTGCGAAGACGGCCCAGCACGCAACGGGCCGTGCCACGGAACGGCCTCGGGGCAAAACAGAATCACCCGAAACCTGAAATTATGGCCGAAGTTACAAAAGCGGCATGTTTAAGGAACGTTTCGGAACATGCAAATCATTCAAGGGTTCCCTTCTGACACTATGAATCGCCACTTTCTTGTCGAATTTTTAAAATTTTTGGTTTCGAACGAGCTCAATTTTGGTAGATTTTTGCTTAATAACCCCGTGTTTACGGGTACTAATCCGACATGGAACTTCCATGTAATTTAGTTTTCTTCTTCCGTGACGGAAGACGTCGCCGTTCTGGGTCATTGCCTTTATGTGATCCATCCCGTGCTAGGACTCCCGTGCCCACCCGCTCCCACCCTGCCCTGCCGTGCCCTTTCCTCCTCGGGGCGACACGGTTCACGGAACGGTCCGTCAGGCACGTCCAACTTACTCTACTTATTCTGTTTACGCGGCGTAAACAGATCAGGCGTAAATTACGCCTGATCGCGGACTTTAGGTAGTACGCGCGAACTACAAACGCAGAGGCTCTTGTTGCCGATGGACCTTCCTAAACCAAGATGAAACCCAGAAAATTACATTATGGTTTTGGGTGGAACGTGGTGATTTCACGCGGCTAGCGGTATACCTAATGTGCCTGTAATAAACTCAGCGTTACTGATTTCGCATTGCTTGTTGCCATGAACCACGCTAGATTTATTTTCTTATCGTAATCACGGACTTGAATATCAGAGAAGCAGAGCATATGATACCGGCAGCCTACAACATGCGCAATGCGAACATGTCTTTCATCAAGATTTTTTTATCCTGCGAATGACTTGCGGAAAAGTCGCACCGCACAATTTTGGCACAGTTTTAAGAAACAAAAGCCACTATCCGCGACTTTGACACAAACGGCAAGCGAGCAAGCATGGGCCGTGAGAAGACGAAGTTAAAAGACGCGTGAGTACGACATGTATGCATGCAGTCATGCCCACCAAGCGGTACCACGTGTTAGCTACAATCGATGTAGGAAGTCGACAGTGTATGCCAGTCGGACTGATCTTAACTAATAAATTTTGTTTGACGGCAACTCTGCGTATCCCTTTGTCGACCCGTTCGTGCACCGCGAGCGTGATGCTAATGCACCCTGATATACAACATGAGTGTCTCCACGCGCTTTGCGTGTGGGGACACTACTGCAGACTATGACTGTGGGTTTATACAGGCATCTATACCGAGGTATCTTTCCACTTAATCAGCCCAAGTCTGCGTGTGGAGTTTAGGCTTAAAGTTTAGGTCCAAGCTTAACTCGGACTAAGACAAGGTCAAATTGGGACGGTCGGAATGATCGAAAGCCAATGGTTACCCATTTGCAGCATGTTAAGCCAACTTCCAGGTCAAATCGAATTTTGCTCTAAACGTGTAGACTTATCCACCGCTTAGACATTCTTATCAGAATGGTTAGAAAATCTATGGCAATGGCAATGTTTTACGGCAAAATATAGTCGCTATGTCAGGTCTTCATTAGTCACTGTCATGCATGTTTGCCCTAGCCCAGAAAATGCGTCTTCAGACGAGCCAACCAGTGTAAATAGCCCTTGTCGGTCAAAATGCTTGCAAAAGTCCGCCCGCATCGATGCGTGTGCGCAGGGCACTGGACTGGCTAGTGAAAGATTAAAGAAAGCTTAATTTCGTAGGCGCCCCGCTAACAGTCCGAGTTAAGCTTGGACTTCTAGGAACCTTAAATGTACAACAGTAGAGCTGATACCGCGATACGGGGACATGAAAGTATTTGCGGACGCCAAAAAGGTTGGTGCATTCTTGAATCTACGGCATCCATAATTACCGCACACATGCTGAAAATTAAGTGCAAGGCGGCGTTTATTGCGCGATTCACAAAAAGCAATTGATAAAACAAACATTGCCGATCAACTATTCGTTCACTGATTACACACGTCAGTGTCGATGATGGCGTCGTTGTCGACGTCCACACCGAGGAGCCCGTCCACGAGCAGTGCGATCTCTGGGTCCCCGTGGACTTCATTAATGATGGCGAGGCAGTCGTCGCGAAGCAGTTCGCTGCAGCGCTTGAGGAAAGCCACTGGGTCCTTCTTCTTGCACAGCACTCGATCCAAGAGGAGGTAGTCGTAGTTCTTGGTCTCGTTGTGGTTCTTGAACTCCTCGTCGTCTAAAGCGAGAAGATGACATACGGTAATGGGCTGGAATAAAATGACTTACCGAGGTTCAACTCGTACTTGTTTACACCGATTTGGCTGAGCGTGTTCTCGTCGAGATCTTCGACGTTGGGGCCGACGCAGTTCCAGTCAATGACCAGGAGCGGATGCGAAGACATTTCGTTGACGCAGTGCTTGATCTGCTCCGTCGAGGTCAGCTCTACCCGGCAGAACTTGTTGATGTGGCTCGCCGAGTTCTCGATGCAAACGTCCTGGCGGGTCTTGAGAAGGCGCTCGCTGAGCATCGCGGCCGCCCAGTAGCGGTCGATGTCAAAGCTCTTGTAGACGGTTGACATCTTGTTGACGACATGCTCCTCGAAGGCTTTCGGCTCGAGCGAGGTGTCGATGTCCGAAAAGATTTCGTCGACTGCAGTCACCAGTGTGCACTTGGAGTCTTCTAGCAGCTTCTTGTAGTCGGCGTCGTTCAGTTCCTTGTGGCGCGCAGAGATCTTCTCGAGCGCTTTCTTGAAGTGCTTGCCGTTCTGTAGCTTGTCCAACAGGCCGGCCTTCTGCCAGGCCTTCAGTCCGTCACGGATGGACGCGATCAGAGCGTTGCGGTAGACGATAAGCGCTTGCTTCTCCTTGGGGAACTCTGAGAGAGCCTGATCGTCGACGTGCTTGACGAAGAAGAGCTTCTCGAGGTAGAGCTGGCCCGTGTTTTGCATGCGACGCTGCACCGTGTGCGCAGTAAGGTCGCAGCATTCGACGCCACCGGCAACGCACCCGTTGGTGGCAACGTCGTTGCGGAGCTCGACCACTTGGATGCCATCTAAAAGAACAAACGATGAGGATGCAGGGCACGACCAGATATGAGGAAAACTTCTGAAAACTGTACCTCGCTCTTCAACATACTCCAGATGCTTCGTCGGGTCGATACGCAGGTAGCGCACGCGAATCGGGAGGCGCAAGCTGTCTGCGTTCTGCCTGCAGAGCAGTCTGCAGAAGTGAGTCCAGGAAAGTGACCCAGTTGCCCGTCCAGTAGAGCGTTCCGCGCTCTCCGCGGTTGCACGTGCGGTAGATGCCTAAAGGACCATGCTTATTTCTGCGTCTTAGACGGCACGTTATGCATTAGAAGATTTATAGTTACGTACCGCGGAATGCTTGCCCGTATTCGTAGCCGCCGAGCAAGAATTCCTTGTACGCGTCTTCCGTGTCGAGCTCGATGCGGTCGGCGATCTTCGAGGTCTCGATCTGCTGCAGGTTTTCGTAATAGAACGACTTGTTCTCGTCGGGTATGTAGATGCGGCCGCTGGCAGCAAGCTGGTCGCCATCTAGGATCTCGAATGCTCCAGGACCGGGCGTGATGGTCACATCCAGGCGGATGGGTTTGGTTGAGATCGTCGCGTTGTAGACGTTGATGTTTTCGAGAATGACAGGCGCCTTTTGGAAGTCGACTCCCTTCAGCTTACACAGTGTCTTCCAGGCAAGGACGATGTGGCTGGTGAACGGGTAGAGGACGCGTCCATCGATGACGTGGTCGAGGAGGAAAGCCTCTTTGGAATCTGCCGCGAAAGGGTCGATGGTATACGACGCACTGGCTGGAACCTGTACGCCACCGCCCTGACCGGCAAGGCGGCCATCGACAACGGGCCAGTCCTGCGAGAGGTCCCAGCACCACATGGGCGCAATCATCGGCGTGCCGACAGGCGCAGGCATGGACGCATGCGGGTAGAGGTTCTTCAAATGGATGGTAGCTCCAGCTTGGTAGATCTTGCCCACAGCCTAAAAATAACATGTTAACTATTGTAACTCGGAGACGGATATATATAGCAGGATGAAGGACTCAAGCTCGTCCTCGGCCTTCATGTTCACGAGACCGTTTGTGCAGGTCTTGTGCAGACTGCGCCGCAGGATGGCTGCCATCAGCGAAAGCATCATGGTCTGATCACGGGTCAGTGCACCGTTGGCATAGCCGCAGCCCATCTCACCGGTCGAATGGCCGACAATGCCTTCTGACACGACCCGGAGCTCACGAAGAGTGTCAGAGAGTGCGTTCTGAAGCAATTTCGTAAGGAGGTTGTGTTTATCTCGAGGTAAGCACCTGAATAGCAGTGAAGGCAAGCATGCAGTTCATCGTGTTCTTCTTGTACTGCGCTGGATCGGAGTTGCACAGCATCTCGTAGACGTCGAGTCCGAACTCTTCCAGGGCATTGGAGGACTCACGAAGGGAGTTGTCGAAGAAGGAAATGCGCATCAGCTTCTCCGCCATTCCCGGCCACTGGCTGCCCATTCCGGAATAGACGAACCAAACCGGATCAGTCTCGGTGATCGGAACCTTTTGGATGTCGACGAGTGGCTTAGCGTCGTTGTCGCGGTTGATGAGGAGCACACTGCGGCAGTGGCCGGTCGAGCATTTCTTGTGAACCGTTAAATTTGCTCTCTGATTTGAGCGTTCTCCGAGCAGGCTGGATTGGGCGTTGCCCATTTGTGTGTTCCCGAGCGTCTGCTGGATGGTAGTGCTAAATGTAAACCAGTATCATCACAGTGAGAAGGGCTTGTTGCTAACGTTGATAGAACCTAAACAAAACTTATCCAAAGGCAACCTAGAGGATAACCAGTACTTATGAAACCGCATGCAACATGATCGGCAATGAGCATGCAACCGTGCAGTCATGCGCACCACGTGTACCGCGTTCAACAAAGCATACAGGTTGCCTCAAACCCGGATTGCTGGCACGCACTTGTGTCCTAGCCTACAACATGGGACTTGAACTACGCTCTGCAAAAAAAGCAAAAAAAAACTGCAAATCGTATGCGAGAGCCTGTTGAGAAGGCTTACGCACGATACATACGTCGTTCTTGCCGGTTTACGGTTTTCCTTATCGCTGTCGTCGCTGTCGCTGTCGTCCTCATCATCTGATCCTGGAGGGGTCTCTACATTCGTGGCCGCCGTCTGTACCGGGACTGAAACAGTTGGCTTTTTTTAGAAAGAACATTGCTTTCTACGCTGATTACGGGCCATAAGCAGGGCTAGTCCACGCATGTACCGGCAACAGTTTTTGAGCGAAAAGTGTCTGTTTCCAGTACTTGAAGAAACTTCTACGCTGTAAAATGACGTTTCCGCTAAAAAGGTCTAAAACTTTTTCGCTGAAGAGTGAGTTTGTCATTAGGAAGAACAACTCTGCAAAAAAGTAGTCGAACTCATTTCGCTGGACATTCCACCTGCGCCTAGTCCTACACTAATCTGGTAAAGCGAAACATTTACATTCGTCAAGTACTTGGAAGAACAGTTCCAGCAGCTGCGTTCCGAACGGTAGTAGGAATGCTCGATCGAACGGATCATCCGTATACAACGAATTGGTGAAGGTTCGCAATGAGTCAGCATCTGTGATGGCTGGATTCGGTAGGAGTACCGCTGGTTGTCCTGATGCATTGTTTGGAATCATGCCCGGACGAAGCTAAAACATTCTGCAGAACAAAGCCGACATATTTTTGCGCCTTCCGAATAGAAGTGACTGTAAAAGCAATCGCAAAAACACACACTACGGACCAGCTTAAAATGTGAATAAAACCAGGAGCGTCCCTTCCCCTATGGATGCAACCAGTTATCATGACACCAAATAGACTTGAAAGTGTGGTCCACGACATATGGAGCAGTCTTGAAAAGCTGATCACTAATGAACCTTGGCACTTAACACTATGACAGGTTGTGGACTGACGAAGCTTAACTTACCATGAGACGGTTAACGCGTGTGGACAAAATGTTCATTAGCCTCACACTCTCTGGTAGCTTCCGGTCCGCCGAGAGCAATCCACCGCTCAACGAGTGCCTCCGCGGCGTCGTCGATTTGACCCAGCATCGCATGGTCGAGAACTGTTGGTGGCTCTGGTGGGCTGCTGTCCAATATGCCCTCGAACTCGTCAGCATCCGTCGGAACTGGTTCACTAATGCTGGTTATAAAATCATCCCATTCGTCCATAGTGCGGCGTTAAACACTAAAATCTTGTCACAGAATGAGCTCCCTAGAGTCCGTAGCAACGGATCAACGATGATCCAAGCGTTTTCCTTTGTCATGCCGACGGATACTGTATGCTTGACGCGTTGCAACACGACCATGCATGCCGGGACGAGCGACTTACCTGCGACTCACCTGCAAAATGTCGAGAGCGATCGTGTGCAAGATCATGTCCATGAACTGTCAGACCATCAGCTTCTGATTAGATTCAGACAGCAAGCTGCATGGTCTAACAGCGCCTGGACATGAACTGGAAGTGGCGGAATAATGCCACAGACGGCCGCAGTCATAGCGAATACCGGCGAAAATTGCTGCACGATTCCACGGAACCAGCGCCGAATACAGGTACTAGTGTTGGCGGCTTGGTGGACATGAACGGCTTGCTTTCTAACACTCACGTCCGCAAGCGGTAGTGTCACGAAACGACATTATTGGGAAGTAGACGTGGCCAGGCTTCCGCTAGTACGAGCAAGTGGAATTGGGAAAGGCAAGAAAAAAGTGGGGCGGGAACCTTTAAACTAGATCCGAAGCCAAAAACGTGAGAAGACTCACCTCCAATTGTTCACGACTAGCGCAATCTACCCTAGATTGCGGAGTACCCTAGCGCAGTTTGTTGAACTGCGGATCTCTGTCGACCAATGCTGAGCCAACCGCGCGGCTTGAGGGGTGCGTTATTTGGCAGCTGCAGGCTCGACAGAGCAATGTCGTTTCTTCACTCAAGCCAAAAAGTACACAAACGTCATCCCTTCCCAAGACTTAGAGAAAAGCGAGCCACTTGATTAGGGACGCGCGGACGGATCCAGCAAATCTCATGTTCGCCTATCGGCGCTTAGGTATCTCGCGTGTCAATTGAGGGAGCATGGCTACATCATGTTTCGAGTACAGGTTCACTAGGCTTAATCGAAACCACGATTTGGATACTGTCCATAGCGGCTCAAGAATGCTTGAATTGGCTATTTAAGCAAGCCCTACGACGAATTTGAGTCATTCGAGTTGGCTAACCTGCTCATTTAGAAAGTAGCTGAACGCGCAATATATTTGTTACCGTCTGCGCGCATGCAAGGAGTGGTAAAGGTGCCAAAAGATTCGATTTCTTGGGTTCATCGCCGCCACGGCCAGCAAAGTGAAGTTACGGTAGCTCGCGAGAGACCAGTGGAAAGGGACATTTGCTCCTCCCAACGGTGAGCAGCGCGATTAACCGACCAAGCCGAAAGAAAGGCGATGACACTTATCGGTCCCAAATCTCTCAGCGAAGTCTCCGTTCGAAACGGTGAAAAACAACTATGTTTTGACTACGCTGCAGTAACAAGCCTAGTAGAGCGATCGGTGAGGGCAAGCCCGATTTATGATAACCAAAAGGAAACGGGCCATAGATGCAAAAACGAAGCACCCTTAAGCCAGGGAGCATCCAAGCGCCAATTATCATGCTCATTCCTCTCGCGATGTGTACCTCCATCATACACACCAGGGATGGGGATTCTCAAAAACAAAACCGAATCCGAATCTACCCCCAAGATTAAGACCGAATCCGAATCCGAAGCAAAACGACCGAATTTCCCAATCCGAATCCCCATCCCTGATACACACGAAAAATTACAAGCTAAAAGTAACAGACAGGCCTTTTAGTTGAGGACGCACAATCCATATGTCGCAGACAACAACATCCTCTTTTAGCACCCAGCCCTTCGTCATATCCGTAGATTTCGCCAACTCAACGTTTAAGTCATAAGGACCTTTGTAGCCGCTACATTACCATCTGAGCGCTTCGAATGAACTCATTCAACACGATTCCTCTAAACAATTCTTCCCTAAATACCTAGGTCGCGCAGAGCATAGGCAAGAATTACCAAAAAAAAGCCGAGCTGGCAACAAAACTACCTGGGCTCGCAAGGCACCTTGCACGAACTGACCCACCAAAGGAAGGATTCTCGCGTGGACGATGGGAAACTGGCCAACTTTTTCACAAAGCTAAAGCTTCATCGCGCGTGTCCTTCCAACTGTCTATGCATGAAGCACCGCAAGGTGGAAAGCTGACAATAGAGAAAGCTGGACGGAATGAAGGCGGCAGAAAAGTCTGGTTGCAAAAACCTGCTTAAGTAATTAGCCGGCGTCTGTCCAAAGAGAATTCGGTCAGAAACGTTTAGAGATATGCAAATGGGGCTTGCGCATTCGGCTGAGCCGTCAAATTACATGTTTAGTCTGCCGCGCACGCGCGAAGTTTCTCTTTGACACACAATTAAAAATGCTCGCTTTCGTGGAGAGATCCCTGACCAGCGGCCAGAGATGGATGAGGAAGACAGCTACCTGAGCGGCCTAATGGCTGGGTTTACCATTTGGGCCATTGGAAGACGGGTTACGAAGTTTCGTGAAATAGGCAACCAGAACTAGCGGCAGATAAACATACTGTTTCGTCACGGCGCCATCCCAGCTATGTGTGAGGGATATGTAAGCACACGCAAAAACTGGTCAGTCAAGTCGATTTGTTTTCAACGCGGTGGAGAAGGAGGTAAAAGCAAGAAGGACCCGTGTTAGGTGGCTGTGGATGCGGAAGGATGGAAGGGTGCAACGCAGCGCCACATCGGCTCTGAGGTTAGAGCTGGAGGACAAGTTTACCAAAGTCATAATAGCGGTTCAACGTAATTAGCCCTAGGTAGTTAGCAAGTTCGGCGACGGATGTTAGTTTGTAAGTCATATGGGAGGCACATTTGTAGGGCAGGCACATGCCCTTGAAACGTATCGAGCGGTATCAGGTTGCTCTAAGACTGCCTTTGAACAAAGCCAAGGAGAGGAAATGTGCTGCAACGAGTCCGCCAAACAGTCTTTGTTTGGCGTTCAAATTTGCCCGTTTGTTACGCAACATGGCCATCTCGTGGATGGCGCGGACGGAGGCGTGTCTAAGACGAAGGCTAGACGCCTCTGCAGCGGAAGTTCACCGCAATGATGAGTGTAAGCTGGCATCGACCGTTCAGTCAGAAAGCTGCTTACTCGCGAATGCAGCTATCGTTTCTTTTTTGTAGGGATCCAGGAGGAGAGAGGGAAAGTTTAATTGCATTCACTAGACGAGTGAAAATGTTACCAGCATTTGTGCTGAGATGGCTACGAAGCGCCATGACTAGGCTATTAGACAGATGATCCTTGTCCAGAGCGGTATGCTACTCTCTCTTTCATGATACTTTAGAAGTTTAATGTCTCTGCATTGAGAGCCAGGAGTTTCGTGACTTGCACTGAAAGCCACTAAATTTTGCCCTCACGAAGCCAAGCGAGGGCTGTTGCATGGCTTGATGCGATTTTCACGATGTCAAAGATTCGAACCTAAAGTGACTCAGTAAGTACCCCCGGAGCGAAGTTTATTCGCAAGCGATGAGACTCAACAAAGAACAACCGACGAAATTAATAATGCGTAATTACACGTCGAAATTCCACGAGATCATCAATTATCTGATATCGGCTGGAGCCAAGCCGTTTCGCCAGTTCATTCTTCTCCTGAACGCTGAGGTCGAGGTACTGGTAGACGAAGTTCCCGTCAATCGCAGCTCTCGCGGCAGCAATCTGCTGATTCGTGTGCGTTCGTTGCGGCCTCGCTGCTCGCGATCCTCTCGGGTTCAGGCCGGCTGGCTGCGGCACATTGGAGGTCATGAGTTGTTGCAGCTAAAATACGGAAGTAAGTTGCTTGAACCAAGTACGGAAACATACCATGTGCAGTCGTCGGAAAACTTTCTCCGAGATCGGTCTGAGGACGCCGAAAGATCCGTCGAGTGTTGCAAAGTAGCAGGTCTGTGTTTGCCTGACTTCATCGGGTTTGTCTACAAGTGACTCGCTGGCGTGTCCTAAATTTTGTCATTAATGTATGCGATGCTTCCTAAGTCATGGACGCACCTTTGACTCTCACGAAGGCATTCACAAGTGAACCGATGTTGAGCACAGACCGCAGAATGAGCCGCTCGCCACCAACTGCCTCTTTCGTTTCCGGCAGGTAGCTGAAGACGGAGATATTCGCGGCCTCGTCGCTGAGCACGAATGCCAGCTGATCCCGGTCGAGAAGGAACTCGGACACCATGGGCGACGGTGCTGTCGGCCGGAAGTCTCGCGACACCAGCGACAGCGCTTTGAATTTCTCCTGGTAGCGGATGAGGGACACAGAGCGATAGAGGTCGCACGCGAGTGCCATGCTGCGGAAGCCGGTGAGGTGGTGGATGTAGAAGTGCATGTCGAGGAACGAGATCCCGTGCAGGTTGTTGTCGCGGAACTGCCAGATGAAGATCTGAACATACGACATTTTTACAAGTAGAACCAACAACGCCTTTGAAGCGTCCGCCTCAAGCCTACCTTCTGCCCCATGCCCGTAAGCAGGAAACCGTTGCACGCGCACATACTCGTCACCGGACCCTTTTGTTCTTTGTCGTAGACAGTCTTAATCTTGTGCCGACTGGTCGGAAGACCCTCTTCAGGAACGACGTCGATGATTTCGCAAATCACAATGCGACCGCGAACAAACACCTCTTCGCCGTAGTTTAGCGACGTTCCGATGGCCAAATAGCCCTAAATATTTGGGAATGGTATCGAAAACACTTGGCGATAAATACCTGAACTCCCGCGACGGTACTTTCCGAGTGGAGCAGGACCTCCTGACAGCACGTGACCACCTCGAACTCCTCCAATTGCAGCTCGGTATTCGGCACGAACTTCCAGTCCTCCGTTGAGAATAGCTAAACCTTGCAAAGTGTTCCCAGACCTCGCCTGCCATTTGCATACCCTTATAGTGTACCGATCAAAGGTTGGGTACACGAAGTGCTCGTCCCTCTCGTGTGTTTCCATCGTCTTATCTTCGTTGAGCACGACGCACTGTTTCTTCGTTGTTTCCTTCACGCTTGTCGCCACCGCGAGCAAGCTCGACTGGAGGAGGAAGTCGACGAAGTGGACCGTCTCTCCAATGGGCACCTTGCGGACTGGGTAGGGCGAATCGTATAGGACACCGCTCTGAAAAGGGAGATGTAAGGTGCTACAAATGACAGGCAATACCGGTAACTGCGATATTCGCATCATGCGATCCGCTCCCGTCAAGTAGAGGTAGCCATTGGGGCAATTGACGTTGTTGAATGGCGTGAACGACACAATAGGCCCATCAATGGTCAGCGGATGAAGGTGCGATTCGCCGCGCTCCATAACCAGCAAAGACGGATAGTTGCCGCAGACGAACACGCCGTTCGTTAGCCGACCAATGCGCTCGAACGTGTGGATGAGTGGACGATGGCGGTCGGCGTCTCTTGCGGCTTCTACTGGCGCTCTTCCGTTGGGTCCCAGAAAGCGGTTGGCGCGCGTGACGACTGCGCAGTCTGGCAGACGACGGAAGCGAATCGCAAGATGCCCTAAACAAGGGCCGGTTGGAGCTCTCCTTTCGGCTCATGTCGACTTACCGTCGATACCGTTGTCGTACGCAAACATCTCGTAGAACACCACCGTGTCATCGACGAGCGCCGAAAGCACAGGCCTGGACTGGTTCATGCCCATTCCGTAGAGCTGCAACTCCATGACCACCTCCTCCGCTTTCACCGACACTGCTTCGTTGCCAGCGTTGGAACCGCTAGCGCTTGCACTCGCACCGATTCCGGTATGGGATGAGCTCGGCACGACACTAACGTTGTGAGTCCCAGTCTCGTCCTCATGCGCGTAGACGGACGCGTCCACCAACAGGCTCGTTAGCTGCGTGAACTTCTTCACAACGTAGACCAGCTGCACCTCCGGGATGCCGTAGATGTACAGGTTGCCGTTCTCGCGGGTCAGCAGCAGCCAGTACGTAGGCATCACGTGGTTGGGGTTCTGCACGTCGGTGTCCAACGTCGGCGCCCAGGCATCGTCGGAGGTCTGGTCGACGAGCATCGGGCGACGGGTGGCTTGGATGGATGGTGCTGGTTGTTCTGAAAATCGTTTCTGTTCTAACAGTCCCCGGAGTTTCTTCAATAAGCTTACTCTCTCTCGCATCATCTCCGCCATAAAGCAGAAGATCGATGTCGTCCTCCTTCGACGCGGGATGCTCTTTCTGGATGTTCTTCAGAGGGCCATGCGGTTGCACTTCTTCTCTTGCAAAGTGGGTGTCGGTGGCACCACCACTGCACAGCTGAATGATACCGCTGATATCTTTGTAGATCGAGACGGCTGTGACGGGTGATTTCTCATGTTTCAATCGGCCCGCAAGGGAAATCTGAAAGCGCTTGGTTTGTAATGGCAATCGCTCCTTCTTCAGCCTACCTCTCTTAGGTGCACATCGGGTGACGTCATCAAGCGGTAGAGAATGATGCGTCCGTTTTGCGTGAGTAGGACGATGAAGGGATCGACTATGCTCGCGGACGCTACCGGGAAGTTTGAGTTGACGTTGACGACCTCCAGTTGTCGATCTTCTGCGACAAGAACGATGTTCATTGCGGTCACCTAAAAAGGGTGCTAAGATTCGAAGAGGATAACTGAGTCTGACCTGCACGGCTAAGCTTCCCGTGGCCAACTCGCCAGCCGCAACCGTGGTCTCCGACGTGATAAACAGCGGCGTCTCGAGCTCTACCATGTCCGAGCCAAGCTCGAGAACGAGCGTCGTCACTTCCCGGGCGACTATCAGGTACTTGTGTGAGTCATCTTCCCTTCTTCCGACTGTCCAAAACTCCAGTGCTTCTTCGAGTCTAAATGAGTCAGGTGATGCAAGGTAACGGATTTCGGATGCTCACACGCTTGTGGTGACTACTGACGGTCGCACGGTTCGCTGGAAGAAACATAACGACGCATCCTTGCCGTGCCCGGAAGCAGAAACCTGCAGAAAACATTGCTGTAATGAATGACCCTGAATGTTGACAAACCATGTCGAATAGCAAATCGCGGGGCTCCTTCCGAAAATACGTGCTAACGTCGCTTGCTACGCAGCACTTGAAAGCCTTGCAGGGGCCCACGTTGACTAGACTGTCCAGCTCGCGAAACTTGTACTCGTGCTCGACCAGGATGCGCTTCACGGTCTAGAGAAATGAGTCTTCGCTGTAGCGTCGAAATCACGGAACCTTTTCCTCGACGTGCTCCGCACCAGTGTCTCCACCACCGTAAAGGAATTCGTCCTCTTCGTCAACGCCGTTCGAACCTGCCGGGGACGTTTCCTCGACTCGAGCTTTCTTTGCCTGCGGTTCTTCCGACGGCCTTTCCTCCACATCACCCTCGATCGCTTCTCGAGTGTACTGAAGGAATTTCGAGTCACCGAGACGTGAGCCAAGGAACAAGTATCCGGAGGAACACGCGGTAAGTGTGCACGGGATCGAAGTTTCTAAAATTTCACGCTGTTGAATTCATTGTCAGGATACTCGATGAGCACTAGCGGTACTGACCTGCCACTTTATTGAGCTTCATGGACTTGACAGCATTCGACAGGTCGACGGTAAGCGACAGTACGTAGAGATCTCCATTGCGAGAACACACGAAGAGCTCGTTGGGGCTTAGCACCTCGTGCGCACAACCGTCCAAAGTCATCTTCAGGTGACGCTCGTTGTTCAGCGGAAAGCGCGTGAATCCCTCCGCGCATGAGTTCAGCGAAATGCCGCACGGTGGTACGGACTGGTTCAGGTAGACGATCTCGTTGTCACCGAAGAGGCAAACACCGCCAACCGGTGGTGGCAGGCTCAAGCAGCTGTGAATGGTCATGGGCAGGCCGCTGGAGCGCCAAACTGTGGCGGTGACCTTGTCCTTCACGTTGAGCGAGACGCCGAGAATGGAGACTGTGTCGTAGCGAATTGCGGCTCTGTAACGCAAAATGTACGCACTAACTCAATGTGGTTCATGTATTGGCACGTTGGCAGCCAACTTAGGCCTATGCTGGCGAAAACGTTTTCAGGCTTAAAACACGCGCCATAATAGCGCTCTAAGTTCTTTCTTAGCAGCAGTAGCATCTCGTACCTTCCAGCCGTGGTCTGTATCGGTTCGTAGAGCAAGAGTAGCGTCGGCTCATAGTAGCCATGCAAAAATGTCATGTCGATGATGCTGTCCAGACGGTCGTCGATGCTCCTCAGCGAGACCGTGTAGCTGTGCAGCAGATCTCTCGAGTTCTCGGGAAAAGGCAAGACGCCCAAGTGTCGGCCGTAGACAAGGAACGCCGCACACCGGTTGCCGGGATCCGCTACAAGCTTCGGCTCGAAGATGTCCTTCGTGTAGCCGTCGCGCAGGAACTCGTCTTCGATGGAGTGCAGGGAGAGCGTGTTGAGTCTCATCGTGGCCGGGTCGATGCTGACGATTGCAAGCTTGGCGTCGTCGAACGTCATCAAGAGGCAGTCGCATTCCGGATACACTAAAAAGAAGTATGTACTTTCAAGCAGACTTTTCGGTAGTCTTCAAAAATTACGTGAGAGGCGATAGAGGCTTTTTCTGCTTACATGGAACTCGCGCTGCGACCATCGACCTGGGCGGAGACATAAAGTTCACGCTGAGTAGGCACTCCAGTTGCGTCGTCTGCGTGAACTCCTGCCCGGTGTCGTTGAGCACAATGGCGTAGGGATTGGCCCGGAACACGCGCAAGTGCTTTGCACCCACTGTCACAAGCTGCCTTCCGTTGCCGGGCAGGAATTTCCCGTAGACGCTAAGGTTCACGGCCGTAGAGCTGTCCGTCTCCAGTAGAACTGTGTGCATGGCGACCGGGCAAGTTTCTAAATCGGTAGCATTGTTAAACCCATATTTTTGCTGTCATTATGGGGCACAAATGTTTCGCAGTAAGACTAAATAAACTGACAGGTGAAAAGTTATACATTTTCTGCAAAATCCAGCAGTTTGTATGTTGTGACTCTAAGGCGAAAGAAGTTGGCTAAGCGCCATGCGCACTTTGCTCAGAGACTCAGACGATTGCAGCACCGCCTGATGGGTGCTATTCTTACTCGGTTTTGCGAAATTTCCATATTGCTCGTGCTTAGCCGGAAAACACACGAGTAGCAAATAACAATTCTCCAACCCTCGTTCCTTCAGGCGACCGACCGAAAGTGGTGTGCTCGACGACTTCCATAGCAGTTTCGGCACATAATGATACTCCGGTACAGGACTCTGCGCGCGAGCTACCGGACACTCGGCCTTCTTAACAAGTATGCTAGGCCCATCCTCATTCCTTCTTTGATCGAATTAATTCCAGGATCCACAGAACACATTTCCACCACCCGCAGCTCGCAGTCTTCACGCGGTACTATGCGTCGAACGAGCGCAGTAAGGTGGAGGAAACGCTAAAGATGCTCAAGGATGATCTACAGCGACAGCAGGAAGAGAAGAAAGTGGTACGTTCCACGAACGATTATTTCCTTCCGAAACGGCCGCTTACAAACCACTATCTCTTTGAAGGCGTCACTAATGTGCACGTGTACTTCAGGTGCCGGCCGGACCGAAGCCACCCATAATGACACGCGTACTCAACGAACTCAAGCACTACTACCACGGCTTCCGGCTGCTGGCGCTGGAGACCCGCCTCAGCGCAAAGTACCTCTACCGGATGGCGAAGGGACACACACTGACGAGGCGCGAACGACAACAACTCATTCGTACCGTATCGGACCTCTTCCGTCTTGTGCCGTTCTCGATCTTCATCATCGTGCCGTTCATGGAGTTGGCTCTGCCGATCTTCATCAAGTTGTTCCCCAATATGCTTCCGAGCACCTTCCAGGAGGCTTCAAAGGAGGTATGTGCTTCTACCGCTATTCGGACAAATAGTCATTACTCGCTTTAGAAAGAGAAGATCCGCCGCCAGGTTAAAGTAAAAGTGGAAATGGCGAAATTCTTGCAAGATACGCTCGAAGAAATCGCACTCGAGCGGAAGAACAAGGCATCCTCGGACAAAGAGTCGAAGGCCTACGAGTTCGCTCAGTTCCTACGACAGGTACGTACACCAATCTTCAAGACAATACTCAAAGAATTCTTAGGTGCGAAGCGAGGGCAGTTACGTAACGAACGCGGATCTCTTCAAGTACATGAAGCTCTTCGAAGACGAGTTGACGCTCGATAATCTCTCCATGAGCCAGCTGCGTGCACTCTGCCGCATGCTTGGCGTACAACCGCTGGGCACACCTGAGATCCTGCGCTTCCAGCTGAAGTTGAAGCTACGCGATCTCAAGGCTGATGACAGGGTAAGACCCATCACGAAAGATTTTGAAGATTTAATCGGATGTTCAGCTAATCGCAGCCGAAGGCGGTGTGGACGCCCTGTCGGCTGCTGACCTACAGGCAGCTTGTCGAGCTCGTGGCATGCGTGCGCTTGGTGTGGGCGAAGAACGCCTTCGGACCCAGCTGAAGCAGTGGCTGGAGCTCTCGCTCAACGACAAAGTACCTCCGTCTTTGCTGCTGCTCTCAAGAGCTCTCTACCTGCCCGAAGAGCTGACGTTTAGCGAGCGGCTAAAGACCATTCTGTCGTCGTTGCCGGAAGGTATTTGCATGGAACGAAAAATATTCCACATTGTGTATATTTAGAACTTGGTGAGCAAACGAGACAGAAGCTCACCGAGCTCGAGGGAGGCACGGTCGATCCGAAGGCTCGCCTGGAGCTCATAAAGAGCATCGAGCAGCACTTGAAGCAGGAGCGCGAGGTAGCGAAGCAAGCCGAGAAGTCCAAGGAAGCGGAGAAAATCAAAGCCAAGGAGAAGGAGATGGCGCTGGCGGAAGAGCAGCGCACCATGGACCAGGTCATCGACCACGCTACGAAGCACGTGGAAGCCTTGCATGTACGTTGTTAGCTACACAAAATGTCACGAAAGCCTGGTATTTTAGGACGCCGTCGCTGATCTCACGAAGGAACCAGTGCTGGCACAAGGAGCAACCAAGGAGGAGAAACTCAAGGCAAAGGAGAAGGTTGACAAGAACGTCCTTGAGTCGCTGGAAGATATTCTACACGGGTCGCCGATTGCCGAAGCGAAGCACGACATCGAAGAGCTCAAGGAGAAGGTCATCGAACATACTGAGGTACGGACGACAAGTGGTTCGATGCAGATTCTTGACGTTGCTTTGTAGGACCTCATTGAAGTTGGCTCTCTGGCGGATGACTACGCTGAGACGAAGGTCGCCAAGAGACTGAGGGCTCGCGTGAACGCAATGATTTCCGGTGTTGACACTCTGGTCGCTCGTCTCGAAGTAGAAAGGCGGAATATCAAGGAAGAAGTTCACGATCCAGCGCTACCGGAAGCGGCGGAGAAAAAAGAGTATGTGTTTGTCCGCCCGTATCAAGTAATCATTGGGTGTTTTAGGCAGCGGCTAGTGAGAATAAAGGACCTGCTGATGTCGCTCAACAAACTCAAAGACGTCGCTGACGACGTGAAGAGCAAGCGGATCGAGGAAGCCCTACATGCGATGGATGTGGACACCGACGGAAAAGTCGATGTCAACTTGGCATTAGAGGTACCGATGCACCCGACTATCTGCCTTTAGTCTGACTTTAGGTACTCGAGCTGATCGACATGCACAAGGACGTCGAAATCGACGCGAGACAAATGGCCTCCATAATCGAGATGCTCAAGAAGGTAAAATAGATGAAAGATACAGCAGGTATAATTATGAAATTAAGGAGGACGCCATCGAAGCTATTGACCGCGCGAACGAATCTCAAGCGGACATCGTCAACAAGGAGATCCTGCCGAAGTTACCCGCCGATGAGCAGTTTCCAGTCCGCTCAAAGGCCACCGGGACCGGTGTGACACTCGACGAGGCGCTGCACAAGGACGTCGAAGGCGGGGACGATCTCGGGTCGTTGCCGCCTCCGCCGCCGGACTCTCTGCCCGGAACGAAGCCCACAGCGCCGCCACCGCGTGCAGGCAGTTAGGAACACGACGATGACCTAATCAAATTTGCCTACTCGAAGGATGCAGTTTGCTAGATGCTCTACTCTTCCTGGCCTCCTAAAAACAATCTCAAAAAACTCGCGAGCTGCATCCCACCGAATTCGGGTCCTATCTTTCTTGCTTGGTCCGTGAACGGCCCCGATCAGTGCGGGCACGTTTCTCTAATGTCTGTAGTTGTCCGAAAAGGATTCGCCCACCTCTCTCGTCGTCTCAGTTGTAGCTGTAGATATTGTTGTTGCCAAATGATCTGCTACGTGCAACACCCACCACATTCATGACGCTTTCTAAGGCGCTTGTAATTTTGGTAACTGGCGGAAATAATAAACCAAAGGTACGCATTAGCAACCTTTTAAGCCTCCTCGTGGTGCGCGCCATGCAGTGGAAGACTGATGGCGTTGTACTAGCGCAGTCCATGCGCTAGTTGTGAGTACCTGCTACGTTTTTATGTCATCGTTCCCAATCTTTCAAGCTTTATGGTGTTCAGCTAATTATTTTGTTTCGGTTCTGGTAGAAATTTTTCGATCATAGTTAACTAGCAGTTTTTCTACGCATTCCAGTGAAATGCGACCACGAGAATTGGCGCCAATTCAAACCGCGTTGTTGAGCGCTGTCATGCTGGCGGGTGCACTGGATGAGAACTTTGGTGTCTTGTAGCATGGACAGATGAAAGCATGTCAGAGACATAAATTCGAATATTCTTTCACCGTTCCTTGTTGAAAATGTTTTTTGCAACCACTGAATATTCTCGACCTGTTATATTCTTTTGCAGTGCTAAACCATGCTCGTTTCAGAAGTCCATAAGGCAGAAGACATTCGAGTTCCCTACGCTTGCCAATGGGTGGCCGAAATAAGGAATTTGCGCTACTTACCCTCTTCCTGCTTGCAGTATTTTCCGGAAGATGCGCAAGCAACGTAGCGGAATCGAGTTTAGTGGTAAGCGCAGCACCGAATAGACGACTGCTAACTGCATCAAATTCAGGAAAAGGGCAAAGCGCTGCTCCACAAAGCGAACAACAGTACCGCACCTTTTTACTTTCGGCAGTACGGCAAAGAAGGCGTCAACTATAACATCGACGAAGCCGGAAAAGCGTACATTTGGTGCGAGGTACGATGTCGCTACAGTAGCTTCAATCAAAGTATGCTATAGAAATTCTCGATTCACGACTGTCCCTCTCAGTCCGAGGAGGAGTGCACCACGAAGGTGAAATGCTTTGCCGAACGTCGGTCCCATCGTCTCGGTTGCATGGCCGTGCTGATTCACAACGCGTCCACGCCCATAGACAACGTCACGATCAGCGGCACAACGCCCACGATGAAGGACTGTTGGAGTCAGGACGCTTCGGAGTTGGAGGAGTGTCTCGAGGACGACGAGTGCGTTGCGAACTCGCGCACCACTGGCTCGAAGGATCTCGCGGCGAAGTTTTGCTGCTGCCGCACGCACGCCTGCAACCAGAACCTCTCGTTTCGCTTTCCGGAACCTAGCGACGAGCCGAATATCGGTAAGCTTAACTGAAAGTACGGCGCAGAAAGATTCCGGACTTTTCGGCGAAGTTTTTACTTCACATGCTTGTACCTTAGCTATGCACAATACAGTTTCAACCTTCTTACATTGTGACTTTTAGTGCACCCTTCGCCCACGGGTCACTGGCTGCCGGTGTTCATTCTCAGCACTGCGGGCTTCAGCGTCCTCATCATTGTGCTAGTGCTTTCGAGCATTCTCGCCCTTTGCGGCATCACCTACTGGGCGATCCGCAGGCGTAAGAAGCATGACAAGTTCGAGAACAAGCTGTCGTCCAACGGGCTATCTCTGGCATCGGTGGAGCACGGCCATGAGACGGGCGCACTTCTCACGAATACCACGGAAACACTCCGCGAAATAACTCTGCTAGAGGTAGTGTAGGGAACTTGCACACAGGAGCATACAATGGTGCTTTAGAAGGCCTCAACGGGACGCTTCAGCGAGGTGTATAAGGGACGGCTGGGCAGCAACGTGTTTGCCGTCAAGGTCTTGCCAGCTACCGCGATTGACAGCTGGGTGAATGAACAGGTGAGAAGACGTCTCTTACCTTACTCTCACTTCGCAACGTTTGTTGCTTCGGAAGTTCGTGTCGCTCAAGCACACTTTTGATTTAAAAACAGCGAGGTCTGAGGCTGCGTTAATCGGTTTTATACGTTGCCCTCATTTCCTTACTTTAGGATGTGTACGCGCTGAAGGCAATTCGTTCGCATCCGCATCTCGTCGACTTCGTCGCTGCGTTCCAAAACAACGACAAATACTGGCTGGTGACCGCCTACCACGAGAATGGGTCTCTCAGTGACTATCTAAGAGTAAGCCACAACAACCTCCAATCGCCCATGTTGGCGTTACGTGTTTAGCACAACGTCCTCTCAATGGAAGTGGCAATGAAGTTCCTTACCACAATGCTGAGCGGGTTGGCGTTCCTCCATGACGAAAGCGTCGTCGGTGAAGAGACCAAACCGTCGGTGGTACACAGGTGCGCAGAGTCACTGCATGGAACTATAATGGCCCGTACATTTCAGAGACTTTAAGTCGAAGAACGTTCTCATCAAGGATGACCTAACGACGTGCATTACCGACTTCGGGCTCGCGTTGAAGTGCGAGAACGGCAGAATGTCGGAGGAGAGCCATGGTCAAGTAAGCACTGGCATGAATGCTTACGCTCGTTGATGCCGTCCTGTTTAGGTCGGTACTCGTCGCTATATGGCACCTGAGGTGCTGGAAGGCGCAACAGAGTTCAGCGCATTCGCGTTTCAACAAATCGACGTGTACGCAGCCGGTCTCGTCATGTGGGAGATCCTCTCACGCACGCAAGTACCAGAAGATGGTGATGGTAAGTTGCTTGTTCCAAACATACAAGTATGCTTCAGATTTAGATGCAGTCCCGGACTACCTACTGCCCTACGAGAAGGAAGCGGGCCCTTCGCCATCGCTTGGTCAGATCCGAGAACTCGTGGTTATGCGCAAATTCCGACCGGAAGTGCGAGAAGCGCACCTTCAGAACAAGGTGAATATGCGACCGTCCACGTTCCAAACTAACATGCTGAGCCAATTTAGTCAACGCGCACCATTGTGAAAACGATACGCGAGATGTGGGACATGGAGCCGGATGGTCGGATCACGTCGGGATGCGCCAGTGACCGAATGGCGCGTCTCTACGAGTCCCTGCAGTCAAGTACGCCGTCGTCGGGATCACGGGAAGAACACGACAACGAGGCGTGCGATCTCTCGTCATAGCCCTCATTTCGTGGACGCGTTGCTTGTGCTGCTCGATACTGCCGCCGAGTCTTTCAAACTTACTGCGGGTGACTGAAGGCGACGGGCACACGCAGCGGGGCACTGTGTGAGCCGCTAGAGCGAAACTGGACCCGTTCACTCAGCATACTTAATTTATACAACCAGTGCAATCATTGTAACAACCGTATGGTAAACTTGCATACATTCTGTTTGTTTTTTTGTAGTTATTGTTATTGTCATTAAAACGTTAAAGTTTATTAAAAGTTAGGCATAATGCAAGGCTAAAAGCGGCTTGCAGATGGCCCTACTGAATGGTTAAGGTTTCAAAAACAAAGCATTTTGGGCGTTTTGTTGTTGGCATGAGCGCGCATCCTGAAGTACACTGACCGTTTTTCGTATCCAAGTTGCTGTTTTTGACGAAACCGGATGAGATTGAGGTTTTTAATCGGTTGAAGCCCTGGACCTATTGAACAATGTTCCTACAAGCCTCTTCAGGCGGAACCAATCTCTTTCCCAGGACCGGTTGCTTTAAGCTATTAAGCGTTGAATCCAATGCCTGCAAACCGGCAATTGTTTCGGTGAATGCTATACGACAGTGGATCTCATTCAAAGAACTAGTTACTTAAATGACTGTTAGCGCTTGAGAAAACTGCTCTTTATGCGACATCCTAGGTATCGAGTGTCAAAGGATTCACACGTGTGAAAGCGATGCCGACTGTTTATCGCAGGCAATAAGGTAAATCAGGATAGGGGACAATATGTTCCTCGATTTGTTTATGCTAGTCATCAGCGGCGACACCGATGCCATTGTCGGCTGATCAAGTTACACCTCGCGGAAGATCCGTGCCTGCGATTCTCTCGCGGTGCCTACATTATCGGCAAGGATCTGGAGACACAAGTTGGATACTTTAGTGTTGTTTATGGTGGTGGGCGGAAGATATAAAGAAGTGCTCACCATTATGTACCCCTTGATCGGAAGAGGATTACAGGGCCCTAAGAGTTCCTCCCACTTCAGTGGTATATAAGATCCAGCGCAAAGCGGAACAGTCATTGCTATTGACTGCTGGAGCTAGCACCTCAACGCTTCTAACTGTGCTCTTCGAAGACCACTCTTCCGGTCATGAAAGACTTCGCGCGGTCCATGGCGTCGGTCGAGACTAAGACGAGCACCTCAAGTGCCGCGAGCGAGCTCCCGACCTGGTACGAGTCCGAGGCTGCAGCTATGGTCGACATCTCTGACTGGGAACACGGTTCGGGCCATTCCGCATGGAGCAACGTGGCCGAGTCCGAGCTATGGCAGTCGATTCTTGCCAAGGCCTCAGAGGTCTCGGTTGACCTCGAGCTGCCTGTTGTAGGCGCTGTGGACGGGGACGACTGGGAAGGCTCTCATGAATCTTCCGCGTGGGATGACCCGGATGTAATTATTGCGCTCATGGCTGGTTCGTCGTATTCGGCATGGTCCAAGGCGGACAGCACCGACTTCGGAAAGGTAGGAGTTACCTATTTGGCATGTTCAGCCTTGTCTAACGTAAACTAATGTGTTAGCGTCGTCCCTTTGTGCTATGCGGATTCACTGGTTCACCTTTAGAACAACGTCGGCACCGACAAGGCTTCGCTGAACAAGCCCTACAACACTGCTCCCGGCAAGTTCAAGGATACCGAGCCGAAGTCCACTGTCGCGGGGTCTTCGCGATTGAAGTCGGCTTTTTCTACCTTCGGAAAGGTAACGACTAGCACTGTGACCCGCTTGGTTAGTAGCAGTAATAATTGTGTATCCGTTTGAGTTTTGCAATGAATTTTTCCGTTCAGAACGCCTTTGGAAACAACACGGACTTCTGGAAGGAAACTAGCGTGACCAAACGTTTCCAGCCCCAGAATGTCGCGCCGGAGCCCACTCATGACTTCGGAAGCAACAAGGACTTGTGGAGCGAAACCAGCGACACTGAAGACTTCCAGTCCGAGGATGCCGCGTTGGAGCCCTCTACTCGTGGACCGCTCATCGCCGCGTTCATCGTTCCGGGCAGCAAGGCCTTCAAGGTTCTGCAGGAACTTGGTAAGCACCATGCATGGATGCTTGAATGCTACTGTCCGTCAAAGGTCTCCTTCATCTCGAAACAGGCGTTAATGTTTAGGCACTGACGAGTTTAAGCTGTACGAAACCGTCAACACCATCGGACAGAAGAAGCCCGCGCATGCGATCGAACAGGAGCAGTGGTCGTGACCAGGCAGCATCCGCCGGGACATTTACGTGCAGTCTCTTTCGAAATTAATTCAGTTAGCTTATTACGATGATGCATATTTTTCACCTCCGTAGTACACGTTCATTATCGCTGATTTACATTTAACCATGGCTGGAATAAAAAACCTTCTTCGCTGGCATTCTAGTCTGAACTACTAACCTTGCGCTAAGCTCTTAACTTTATTTGTCTTGGGCACACTGACCGAGCAATTATGTGCTTCATTGTAGTTTAGGTAGGCAGTTAGAATCACTAGGATCCATTGCTCCTGATAGTCATGCAAAACCGCTCATATAACGAATTAGTAAGAAGTCGAAAGAGACGATCTGCTTAGAACAGCTATTTGTTATGGCTCGTTCAAGTTAGGTACTTGGTTACGCCGCAAAGGTATTGTCCATGTCATTATTAGAAAAATTTAGCGCATGCATACCTTCGCGCAACTCGCAAGTCGGGACAAGAACAGGCGCCCACGATTGCGTCTATGCAAATTTCTGAACCTAAAGGTAAAGTTCTTCGCAATCTGGGATAATTTCAGGCTGTGTTTACTTTCTCTCATTGTCTGTCACTATCCACACCCGTCGTAGCCATGGGGTCGGCAGTTACTCGTCCCTCGGAGATGTCGACTGGAACGGACGCAATTGGTGGCCTGAACCGTTACGTCACCGCGAACGGCTCCAACACGAGTGTCAACGGAGTCCTCCTCGACACTGATCAGGTAACCTTTGCCTAATCGAGGGCCTGCCTAAGCTTTTGCATTCAGATACTGCTCGCGTACACCGCCAAGCAAGGCGAATTCAAGGAGGAGGATCCGGTCGCGTCCCCCGCCAACGCTCAGTTCCCGGACAAACCGCTCGTGGACTTTAATCGCCGCTGGTTTGACAAGCAGCCCAGCGCCGACGGCGTTCTTGCCGCATCTGCTCAGCGCGGTCGATTCACGGAGGAGAAGACGCCGCCGCCGCCCAGTGCCGCCGTTCAGTTTCCCGCTCAGCCTCAGGTGCCCTTCAGTCAGCAGTGGTTCAAGCAGGGAGCCGGCGCACCTAACGCTTCACAGTGAGCCGCGTTAGCCGAAGTGTTTTCGCATAGCACTGTACTGGCAATAAACGTGCAATAAATTCTCCATTGAATGTGCTCTTGGATGCGTTGCAGTCAAGTTCCACAGAGCCGTCACCATTAAGGCTCGTGATGTAGTTTTCTATGTCCAATCTTAAATTAAACCGTCTGTGGCGTACCTGCCGAGCGGTACTGTGGATCTGCGAAACCGCCAAGTCCTACTTTATTAACTTTCACGGCTAACAGGCGACTGAATTAAAGGTGCTTCTTTAAATGCACTGTCGCATCAAGGATGATGGAATCATTCGTACTTACCTTGGAAGTGGATGTAAACGGATACTGCAATGCGGCCCTCTGGCCTCCTGTGTACGTCCCATGTCTGCGTAAACAGGAAGTCAGAGAGGCGATTCGCAGATCCATAGCGGCCGGAATAAGCTGATCGCTCCTCACTTAAAGCGGTCGGAGCAAGGCCCGAAATAATGTACGAGACGAATACGTTCAGTACAGAGTCACGGATAGAGCAGCAGAATAGCAGCATCTAGGCGGATTTGCGAGATGGTTGTTTGTGTCAAGACCGTTAGAGTTGCGGCTGGCACCATCTTCGGAATCGGAGTATCTCAATGCGGCCCTCTGGCTACCTGTGTACGGCCCAATAGCAGCGTAACCAGGACACCAGAGAGTCGAGTTGGATATCCTCGGCGGTCAGTTGGCAGACCTGTGGCGCTAGCGAATACAACTTGGGAAGTTGGTGAATACTTTGTGGGAGTCTTTCCAGGAAGGCAGGTCGGAACACTATGACTTCTGCTCATCCTGGATGGGTATTTAAAGGCTCCAGGGACGTCCGAGATGGGAGAGGTGGGACTTTGTTCCGTGTCCATCATGCGCGCCCACCTTGCCTATTGCATGAGCTGCGACGTGGCCGATCATGCTGATAGAGCGTCCTCAACCTGCATGTTATTCCAAGAGCGCGCAATATTGTGGTCAATATGTTGTGCCCGCCTCGTTTCATTGTCCGAGCGCGCTCCGCGGAATGTTGCGATAACGGTGCATGTTTTTGTCTCGCTCTCGGTGTCATGGTGCGAGACTGGCACCCGTGCTACGGCGGTCAGTGCCGCGGCAACTTTGAAGCGATCGCGAGTCCGCTGCATGTTTAGCCACTTCACTGCAGGGGTCATCGTCTCGAGCTGCGTTCGACGGCACACCATTTACGCTCCCGCTGATTGTGGCCACTGATTAGCCGGCTGGGTGTTTTTGCTCGACTGGTACAGCGCTTCTCCGGGGTGAACCGCCTGAACTTGACAACGCGAGTGGGCGGCCGAAGTGGCGAAGAGCGACCGGTCGGAGGCAGGCTCATGCTCGCGGGCTCGCCTCTTCTCGAAGTCGCTTGACCCCGCCGAAGTTCAGTCGGGCGGCAAAGTTACAGTCACATTCCCCTAATCGCCGGTGCCCTCCGGCAAACTGTCACCTCGGTGGCAAGCTGTCGCTACGCATTGTTTCCCCGATTGCGCTACCGAAGAGCCAGTAGTCTATTCTGATTTACTGCTACAAGCTCCCGCCGAGACATTCATCCAGTCGGTGGATGCACAAGTCGCTTCTCTCGCCTCCTGTTTACGCAGAAACGGGACGTACACAGGTGGCTAGAGGATCGCATTGTGCCATCCGTTTGCGGCTCGCCTTGCACATTGCACAATCTCGTGTCAACAAGTTCGCAGGATGGCATGACCAGTGAAAGCATAACTTTTGCACAGATAGCATCTTTTTTCAGATAAGGTTGACTAGCAGAATGCACCCAGAGGTCCGTTGAGCTCAGTTTAGCACTAAATAAAGCAAGCTGTGAGGCAACCAGATTAAACCTGTGCAGGAAGAGTTTCCTATTCAGTTGACCTTTCAAGCTTATCCTGAGTCAATTTGGGCGGTAACGCAACTTGAAGTGAAAATGTAACAAGCGCGACAAATTTTCCTAGACAGACTGCTAAGTGGCACGCGCGACAGTTTTGAACGAAGCAAGACAGCTTTTGGGTGGTCAGAAAGAAGCTGTTATATTTACGGTCCGCCATTTCTCATTTCGAGGCTGTTCAAAGTTCAAAACCCTTCAGTTATCCAATGCGGTTGGAATTCAGTGTTTCACTTTGCGCAGGTAGATTGCATAATCAACTCTCAGATAGTCCTTAAGATAACTTCGTTAAGTGCTTTGCTGCGATGGCTATCGATGCCGCAAAAAGGGAGCTTTCGCGAACTTAAAAACTAGCCACATCGATGCTTTGTTTTTCTAGCGCAAACCGCTGTCGTCTCGCCCGCTCGAGTACGGTACCAGCAACTCCCGCGTGCTCCTTATCGCATGTGATCAGTTGAAAACCGAGGACGACCAATGCAAAAAAAGGGGGACATGGGTCGCTTTTCGTCACGTACGAACACACTCACTCGCTCGCCTCGAAAACGAAAACACAATCGCAGGGTCACTTCCAGGCACGTCTTGTCACAAGCTGGGATTTACGTTGCTCTTGTGGGTTCCCGAAAACAAGTACTTTGACCTTGTTGAAATGAGTTTGCTTTTGAGAATCCAGTACTAGGATTGAACTTCTGGAGCTATGCATGCGAGATTTCGGGCAAGAGCGTAGCAGTAAAAACCTACGATAAGAACCTCCACAAGCATAGATATTTTAGCACTAGAGTTTGAAGCGTTTTCACGCAGCAGAGAGCGCTTTGAGAGTGAGAGTCGCCTCAAGATGTGGTTGCTTTCATTGAGAGCCTGCGTCGTGTCGCCCGCTCGTCAATGGTATCCTTCCTTAGTGATAGCCGTATGAACCAGGTAGTGTGAGAATGATGGCGTCTCATGCGTCGTCGAACGAATGGTTTCCAAGCTAGCAAGTGTTTTCCAGCGTTATCACCATCTCCTTTGCGCCTTTCTAGGCGAAATGGTGTCGCACATCGCATACGGAATGTTTATGTTTACCGCTTGCATGGTAATGAGCGGCTGCCTCATTGTTAGGACAGCGCGCTGCTCGTGGGAAACCGTTAGTGATCCACTTTGTGCAGACAGACAAGCAAACCGACTAGTGGACGCACGGGATATTGCTCACTGTTTTCATTTCTCTACTTCAGTTGTGGCTTTGCTTGTGCGTTCCTCTAGCACTCCCTGAACCGCATCAGGAGTGGGTGGTTACGGCGCTCTCGAGCCAAAAGTTTGCGTTGCTTTTAGTTGCATCTTTTCGTAGTAAATGTTGACTCGCAGATCATGCATGATGCACTAAACAACACTTTGTTTATCATCCGCCAGGAAATGAGCTATTGTTGCATGCTTAGGACAACGCGCAGTTGCATGAGAAAGTCGTTTGCAAGCCGTCGGCGTGCCTTAGACCGCTTTCGTGAGCGCTAACTACTATCCGTCAGAAGAAACTTTTTTTTGAAAATTATTCGGAGCTGCGGCATTGCTCCAAGCAAACCCACAGGAAATTATTTTCGGTCAAATTGCCGAGATCCAAGTATCATCTTGTTACGCGCTTTCGTTTGGCCACAACTTCACAACAGCGCTAAGCTCACGAACTTTTAGCCGCCATGAACCGTGTGGCAGTGCTGGGCGCGAACTCGCTAATCGGGCAACACCTCGCGACTCTGCTACCGTCTCTCAGCGGACTCGAAGCAGTCCACGTCTGGACACTGTCGGAGAAGTTCACTCGTCAAGTTCAAGGTAACCAAATACTCTTCGTTATGAGTTCCTCAGTGAAAGCCTTCCGGATTTTAGCGAACAACAACGATGCCGGTGTAGATGTCCCCACTAACATGTTCCAGGGTCTGACAAGCTTGGCAGACGCTATCGCTGGTTGTGACACGGTAGGAAGATCGTATGTCGTTGCAGTTCTCTTAACAGCTAAGTTTAGGTTTTCAACTTGCACGAGTTCCTGGACTTCTCTGCCGCACCAGACGGCGATGCTCTTCAAGAGCATAACGTCGAGTGTAAGCTACTTTTCTCACGCAGCCATTGCCTCTGAAGAGCAAATTTAGTCACCCGCCGCCTTCTCGAAATCTGCAAAGAGGCTCGCGTTTCGCGCATTGTTCACCTTAGCTCCACGTTCGTCCAGTGCTCGCGGTGGTGGCCGAACACGTTCAACCGTGAAGCGCTACCTAAGCAGGGGCTCGAGAGAGCCTTGTCCGCATATTGCCGCTCAAAGATCGCGGCGGAGGATCTGCTATTTGGAGCAGGTACGTAGAAATCATCGCACGTTAAAGTTTCTCATGTGCACCGCTTAGACGGCATGCAGTTGTTGTGCGCTCGCGTGGGTGCTGTCTACGGCGAAGGCGACCACTCGTCCATCGTCTGCGACCTGCTACGAGAGTCGGAACGCTTCGGCGCTCTGCCGGTGGTTGGCGATGGCAAAGAGGCTTTCCAGGTCAGTTTCACTATGTTGTCGCGCTCACTTGCATAGCTCTCCTTTGCTTAAGATGACCTACGCGGGGAACGTGGCAGCCGCGCTGAGCAAGTGCGCTGAGAAACTGGCGGTGGACCGGTCCCTGCAGAAGGAGCTCGTGCTGATCACCGATGCGACGCCCATCGCCAACGTCTACGAAGCGGTGGTCCTCCCAGTCCGCTCTGTAAGCTGCAGTGACACGCATTGACAAGCCCGCTAATGCGCTTATTCAGGCCGCCGACGAGTCAGGCTGTTCGGACAAGTCGTATGTCAACGAGAAGCCCTCCTACCACATGCCGTTCATCCTCTTCGCGTTCTTCTACGCCATCGCGTTCGTCTACAGCTGGATCACGGACGTCTTCTCACGCACGAACATCTCTCGCCAGGCGGTATGTCCGCAATCGTTAAGCAAATATTTTTGACGTATCACTTCAGCTTCCCTCCGCGACCTACCTCTACCTGGTGTTCTACCACTACAGCTTCATGAACAGCCTCAAGCTGCGCCTCCTCTTCGACTTCACGCCCAAGTTCAGCTACGAGGAAAGTGTGCGCAGGTCGCGCGCTTACTACGCCGGGCTGGATCTCGACACGACGTCTCCGTCCTGGAAGTGCTACCCGCGCTGAGCGCTTGGAACGCACCGTTACCTCTTGACTAAATAGGCCCTTATTTGCTAGTTTATCTAATCTGACACTTGCCAAGTTGTTCGCTTAACCGTGGAGGTCAATAAAAGGTATAAGTCCTCGTACTTGCTGCAACACACTCTACGAAACCCAGTCTTAGCAGTTTTCTGTCCGAAGATCGAGTGTCTCAAGCACATGCATGGCGAGATTCGGTAGTTAGCGTTAGTCAGCTTTGTGCCTAGTCCATGCAAGAAATGATGCCTTGCAAACTGAGAATTACGTTGTACGATTGAATACGTGAAGGTTAAAGACATTGGGACAAACGGTGATACAGCTCTGAGTCGAGGCTACCGCTAACTCCTAAGTTTTCCCTAGAGTCGGGCTATCCATAAACCCGAAGTGATTCCGCAACAACACTTTGTTAATGGCGCTTTATTCTTTCCTGTATCGACGCTTAAAGCGATAGTAACGTAATGGAGGCTGGCGCTTAAATGAAATACATACACGCTTTCAACTCGTGCTTGACGGGCACGTATTTCTGAAGAGTCAAGTCGAGACCGTCCTGACTGAAGGTGGCGTGCTCGTCGCCCGTATGCTCGGAATCGTCGGACAGAGGTCCTTGGCGTGCTTTCTACTCTGCAGAGCTCGATGTGCTGCAGCTGCTGCCACCACTGCTCAAGGTTTCCAGAGAGATCCTAAAGTCGAAACCGTTAGATATGCTGTTTTGCGGCGTTGAACATATACATCTTCGACTTGATGAGGTAGCAAGCACGCGTCGCGACGAGGTCCGCGTAGTAGACGGGCGCTTGACACCGACCGAGCGCAGCGGCCGACGTATGGCACATAGCAAAGGGGAGCGGCTGGACCTCGTCCGACGAAAACTTCGAGTCATCCCACAGCACGTGATAGCGAGCAGGACGAGACGTACCCTGCAAAACAAAGTGAATGTAGCGTGCTATTGCTGTAGAGCTAGCCTTGAATTCCGAAGTGGGAGCAGAGGTAGAAGTCGAAGCCATCTTGCGAGACAATGCCCGTGTCGATGGTAGTGCCGGGACGCACGTTCTTAGCCCTTCCCGATGCGTCAGGAAGGTTCTTTCAGAACAAGCGGACCTAAATGAGGTCGTGTACACGAGTGTTTCAGTGTCCTCAACTAACATGATGGCGCTTCTGGACAACGATGAACGTGATCTGCGGCTTGTAGTCGGGCGGAAGCATCGAGTAAGCCATCTTGATGCCGAGTTGATCTTCACGGAGAACCTAAAATGCAGGTATGAGACCTGGCGTACTCGTACGTTTTTGACGGTGTACTCACTTCCTGGAACTCTCCCTCCGCTGTTGATCTTCGGCGCAAAGTTTGCGCAGGTGGCAGGTCTGGGACGCTGCGCGGTCTTCAGTTGAACGCGTTGGGACAAGATGCAGAACAGGGTGTCGGAGCATTCCTTCACCTCGCCTTAACAAGTCAAGTCAGTGGCACTCTAAGATTCAACAACGACGCAAAACTAACCATATATATCAGGGTTCTTTCCCGGCATGACGACCATAACGAGGGGCAAATCATGCCCGCGTTCCTGTAGCTCTCCGCCACCCCGCGGATCTCGTCGCGACCTTTGGCGCATCTGGAACCATGTTGGTCATCATGTTAGGGCACACGGCACAGCTACTTACACGACGAGATCTGGGCGCTGGGGAACTCGAAGCCCGTCTTCGTCGCTTGCTGGTGGAACGCCTGGCGGAAACCCCTGCAATCCACAGTGAATCAAAAACGCATGTTTTGGACAATACGTACTGCAACAGGCTTTGCTCGCGCAGATTGACCATGCCAATGAGCGAATAGCTGCGACACTTTGCGGTCAGGTAGAGCTCCTGGTTGTCCATGGACCAAGCACCGTCATGCGGTAGGATAATGGGATCCTGAAAAGCGCAACCAAAAACAGTGTTGCGAAAACTCCACGTACGCAGCGATTGTTTTTCCGGTAGAGAATCGCAGGAGGTGTCAAAACGCGTCCAACGGTCTGAATCATCTCGGTGCTGACGCTGAGACCGAACGTCTGCAGGAACGGGTCGTCCCGGAAATCCGCTTGCTGGAAGAGGCTCAGAATGCGCTCCTTGCGCTGCGGCGCGTCCCCAGTAGATGCCTGAACCGAGGAATGGATTAGCCGTTGTGGGGCCACGCATTGGACTGACTCGAATCATCGTGGCAGTCTGGCGGTCCGTGAGTTTCTTGCTGGTCTTCTGGGGCCATTGCAGCTCGCACACTTCTAGTGGGAAATAGATGTTGCGAGTCGCCGAGCCGACGTGGAGTCACGGTAGCTTCGGGAAGTGCAGGCGTGCGTACCGCTCGGCAAAGTAGTCGTCAATCGTCATGCGACGCTCGGTACCATCCTCGTCACGAGTCTATGTCATGCAGCGTTTTATGAAGAAACGATTCGTCCTGTTTACCTCAAAGGTAAGCTGATCGGCGGAAGCCTTAATGCCGTTCACGCGGTACACGCGAATATGACCCGGACGATGTTTGGTGCGGATCTTCAGGCCCTTTACGCTCTCGCATAGGAAGTCGACCATCGAGATACGAGTCTTGTAGAATGTACCGTGGGCCACTAAAATTAGCATGTTAGCATGTATTGGCGTTGTCTTGGACCGCGGCTCACCATGCAGTATTAGCTCACCAACAGTATTCATGGGGATACCAGCCAAGTCCACGACCTCCTCGCCATGCTCAGGGCGCGCCTTCGCGACATCGACGGTGACCGGACCGATGAGCTGGAGGCAGACTTCACAGGCGGTGCTGCGACGCGGGTCCTTCGGCAGGCAGAGTTCGATGTCCAGCTTGATGTGCTCGTCGATCGGCAGCGGATGAACGGTGTAGAGCTGATGACCACCATCGTAGGCGAGTCCGAAGAGGTTCGCGAAGATGTTAGGAGAGTTCTTCACCGCGTTACAGAAAATCGCGCGGGATTCCTCTCTAAAAACAGTTTAGAGAGGCTTGTCGATATGCTTGCAACAGTGTACCTGTCTATCTTTCGGTTACCCGGATCCGTTATCTCAACGTGGTACTGGTGCACTGTCACGTCTCGCTGTCATGTTAATTCGAGCTCGAAGAAATTATGAGAACGGGAATCTCCCTGCCATCAGTACCAGTGTCCGGCCGGGCGGACAGCTCGCGCACGTTGAAAGCTTCGAGTTGCTGAAATTACGTTTACATTTGAGTTGTCGGCGAAATCATCTTGGCGGAATATTTTTTTTAGAGTTTACGCACGCAGAACTGCGATCTCAGAAGTGTGTGGTCTTATTTACAGGAACACCGTAGCCTAGGGAAGCTGGCGATATTGAACTTGTATCGTAGCTGTCGCTACGTTTTCAGCTGTAAACACAGAGGGGTGGCGGACTAGCGAGCTGCTTTCCAGACAGTTCTCATGGTGTACGCTGTGCTGCGAACGGGACTGCTGTAGAGCGTAAAGAGATTTCATGGGAGACAAGGTCGATTTGGAAGATACGAGGCACATACGCACAAGCGCCAACAAGAGCCGCTGATCAACGATCAGTTAGTACGCGCCTCAAGAGTTAGAATAGTGTAAAGCTAAGAATAGGGCAATCAGAGGGAACACCGTCGAAGCTGACGGAGTTTATGACCAGACACACAATTGACCTGGCCAGCATAGATTTGATCCGGCAGTTCATCCGCGTTCTCGCCCTCGTTCGGACGTGATGAGAACGATGACGAAGCTGGCAATTCCACGCATTTGACGAGTTCGTACCCAACCTCGTCAGCATTGGTACCGTGCTCTTTTCTACATCTCGTTCGCACATTCGGGTGATGTCAAAGATTTCGACCGGGCAAGGACGAAGCCGAAATTTTGTCACAACGAGCACCATGACTAGGTTTCTCTGGTGATCTGCAGGTCGGCCTAGCTGTGGGTCGCCGTACTTGCTTTTACCTGCTCGTTATATAGCAAAATAGTCTTGCGTATGTGTCATGCAACCCAATAGACGCATACCAACTTTGGTTTTGCCAAAATAACCGCTGGTTGTTAGTTGTGCACCGACTTCTCGCATGTCCTCCATCAGTGCACCCGTTGTAATATTGCGATAACTTAATACAACTGGAGAGTTTCCTCATCAGCTTCGCTGGATGCGACAAGCACCAATACGAAAATGTGAATGTTGACGAGAAACGCGTGCATCATTTCCTAGAATTTTCAAACTTTACCCAGCAAGATCAGGAGCTCGTACCGTAGACTGATCAGCCTTGCTGTTGTATCCTGAAAGAATCATGCCTTAAATCTGAATGTTCTCTGAGAGCCTGATCGTGCCTGGAAGGCCTTTCAGCCTGAAAGCCCTTTTCCGGCCTATCCTGTCCTGGAAGTTCAGGACCAAAGGTCTGCCCTGTGTCCTGTGTTGATGCCCCTATGCCGATCTATGTTTCCCAGTTGTCCATTTGACCGGCCAATAATGCAGAAATACTAGCGCAATCCAGGCGCTGATCTTGTCCTCCACTTATGGTTGTGAGTTCTTCGTGCTGGGTGGAATTTCGGTCTGCTAGCGACCTTTGATCATTTCCACCGGAAGTGTACGGTAGGCTCTCAAGAGTTCAGCTGTGCAGTGCACGAAATTTCACGCCCCCGTTCCTTTCCGCTGTTCGAATCCCTCAGCTGTGAATCCGAAGTCCATGGCCCACATTGGCGTTCAGATTCTCTCGCTGCACGCTGCAGCGCTGCCAACCGCGATCCTGGGAGCGGCAGCGCTGTAAAGCTCCCGGGTGAATAGGGCCATTTCGACGGTGATCTCGGCCCAGATCGCCCACCGCGATTACGCCCGGTGTTCTCCGCTAGTTCGGCCCGCAGAGGCGGTGCACGCGCGATTTCGGCCTGCCGATCGGCCCGCGGGTGAGCCCTTAAAAGCCGCCACAGCGGCGGTCTCTTCACAGTCCGCTCAGCTGCTGCCGAATGCCGTTAGTCCCCGTCCCTTTAGTGCAAGCACGAGGGTCGAGCAGTGTGCTGACTCGTGTGTTTTGCGATCCTCCAAGTGATAGTCACTCGCTTCGTTCGGCTCCCTTTTGTGCGCATGCCCCGTCGGCCTTGTGGCTTGTGCAACTCAGTGCATGCGGTTCTCCCCAAGTCCCATTTTAGAGTCCGATTCTTCAGCATTTCGCTACACTCTCTACCTCGACAACGGAGTTCGGTTGGTGACTCCAGGGACCGCAGTTACAGACCGTTAATGAGTTTCTGTAATGCTATCTCTGGGGTCACTGATCGGACTCTTGAAGCTCGTCGACGACCACCAGTATTCGGCAACCTGCTTGCGCCCGTTCCCTACTATCCCTGTCTCCCGTCCAACTTGCCCAGTGTTCCTTCCGTCCTGCTCGAAACGATTGCCAACCTGCGCCTTATTCCATCGCCGTCCTGCCACGATATTCGCTACCACTGCCTATGCATTCGGTCCGCTTTTAGAACAAGTAAGCGTACGGTGACAATCGGAATCCGCGCGCTTACCTGTCCTAAAGACGGAACCGTATGTTATGCACGTCGTTTTGCGGCTCCCAGGCATCGTATGCAAAGAACACTAAGAAGGATTTCGTTCACCTGTCTCCTTAGAAGGAGAAGAGGCAGCATTAAGCTGATTAAATAAACAAGTTTCAAGATCGTCGTGACTTGGCAGGAAGATGAAAGAATGATTGACCAAAAGCTGCAGCTCCAGCATCCCAACCGCGGTTATTGGAAGCGTAAATTGGCAGTAGGGCATGACGTCGGAGAAAATGTTTGTAGCCTCCTGCACGGCACTGGCATCTCCAGCAGAATGAGGCTGGTAAAATGGAAGCCTCAGTTCTAGGCGGGTACACCCCCGTTCCCCGTTCCGTGCTGGTCCACCCAGCCGTGCGGTACTCCGATCCGTCCTGAACCACCGTCCCGGGCTCAGTGCCGTACTAGCACGGAGCCAGCATGGAACGGCGCCGTGGAACGGGGCACACCAGAACCTTCAAAAATCCGAAAAACTCTTTAAAGTGGACCTTTTGGAGGGTATAAAGCACCGTTCTTGGCGAACTTTTTGGAAGTTTTGGTAGGAGCTGCCCATTTTTGATTGATTTTTGCTCAAAATCCAGTATTTGGGCGTACCAGCATGTCACGCCAAACGGTGCCGTTCTGGGGCGATGACGTTCCGTGCTCCGTCCTGACCCTTCTGCCGTGCGGGACATTCAGTTCTCAAGACGGCACGGATCACGGAACGACCCGTCCCGTTTCACGACCCGCTAACGACGGAGCCAGCACGGAACGGTTCGCCTAATCAATTCGCCTAATAGCTGCATAGGTAATGGCACTCAAAAGTATCGTAACGGGGCTAACTTAGCTAGCGACTTGAGGACAGTTTCCTGTCCTGTCGGAAGGAGACCTCTCTAATACAGATCAGTTACCGTTCGAACGGTACCTGTTGGCACGTGAATGCTTTTTGTGTGACAATGACTGCGCCGTTTTGTTTTGTTTTTGGCCGGAGTCTGTAGCAGCATTGTTGTGGCGGCAGGTCTTTAAGTGTCTTCGATCGGTCATATTTTGGCATACACTGGCGCTGATTTCTACATCACTGCAAAAAAAAAACACAGATGTGTTGTTTGATCGTACACTGGCGCCAGAGACAATACACTGAACGCAAGAGGACACCACCGTCCTTTTGTTTGTTGAAGGGTCAAGGTAACTCACTGCATCATCGAAGCAGTGAAATTTGCATATGACAGACAAGCTTGACACAGTTAGCCTTGGCAGAGACTTAACGATCCTGTCCCAATTTCGCGCATATTCTCCCCGATTGCATCTGCTCCAACAGGGGCATGCTGGACGCAATGGGCAGACGGTCCAGGCGGGCGTCGGGGCGCATGTAATGCGACCTTAAGGTGCGACGCACTGGGGCGTGTTCCTCATCGGCAAATTTTGTTTTTGTTTCCCTCCGGTGCGCAAGGACAATCGACTCCGGCGCGCAGCACTGCTGAGATTATTCTTCGCGCGCGCGCCTAACGAAATTTGCCAGGTGCGCATAATTACTTCCGCTAGCCAGGCGGGCCGAGGCTCGCTGCGCAAACTGTTTCCGCATGCAAATCTTCGCTGGGAGCCGGCGCATACTTCGCATCATGCGCCCATCAGGAGCGTGAGCGAGCCGCTGGCTATTCCCACGACGCTCAGCTTAATCCCGGAGCCTATAACGGTTGTGGGTGGGACCAATCTGGGGATCGTACGGCGGGTGTAAATCCGCGAACGACCCTGTAAGCCGGGGGCTGGCCCTGGCCCTAGGCTAATTAGCATAATCCCGCGGGTTCAAAGGTGACCCATTCGGGACGCCTAGAACCGCTCTGATGGTGCTGGAACCGTTCTCCCCGGCTCGCCTTAGACTTCGAATCCCTTCCTGAACGACCTCCACTCGGCTGCCAATATTCCTTTCCTTTCCTGGGACATAAAACCAAAAGCCATTTGGCGCGCAATTCTTCGGCGCTACGACGTTAAGAAAGGCTTGCAAGCGGCACGGAACCTTCGCTTCAGATGCCCTGCCATCCTTTTCACATGGCGAAGTTCCCTCTTTTTCGAGAGGCACATATCTCAACCTTTCATTTATGGAGTCTGCCGTATCATGCCGCATCCAGAGGATGAATGCCAGCTTGGTAAACTTGATCTGTCTCCTAAGTTAATTGATGCTCTTCTGGCTTCCACGTCGAAACGGATGCCCCAGTACTAGGCATCAGCTCGCATCCATCTGAGCATCCGAGAAGTCGAACAAAACTTAGCGGCATTTTGCAACACACCAATGCGTTTGCTTCCTTTCTCGGCAGCACCGCGGGAGGTTGTGGCGGAATTTCATTGGTTTTCACTCTCGCCCCTCGAAACGGTTTGTTTAATTTGTTTGCTTCCACCCATCGCCTCCGCGGATGGGTCGGCCGGAGGCGAGTCGATTAAAGGCGCGCATTGCGCGGAGAATGACCACTCCTTCTGGGCTCCGGTCGGCCCGCAATTGACTAAGTGGCATGGAATAGCGGCGCTAAAGGCTTTTCGCTCACGTTGCGATGCCTTAATTAAGGCCGAATTAGACGCTACGCAATGCGATGCCGCGCGACCCATATTGTCTCAGTGGCGTTTAGTCGGATTAAGGAGCGCGAAAACGGCACTTGACCTTTGCCCGGTCAGTGATGTTTTGGGTACCGATGTCGCGGTTCCAGGAATCGCTAGAGTGTCAATTTTGGTTTCTTTTAGCCTCACTTTGAAGGCAGGTTTAAATTAGTTTACACATTCCAGATAAGCAGTAGGCCAGTTAAGCCCAGTCAACATATAAAATTGCGCTTTCCTTGTCACTTTGGACAGTCCAATACCCACATCACTAACAGCTGAGTCACCTAATTTACAGCCTCATTTCGCAAGAGGGGTACCAAACCGATGGCACGACCCTTTCTTCTCTAGCCCAGCGTCCCACGAGGAAGCATGAGCCAAATGGAACCTCCTGATAGTCGCCTTATTGTGACCCAGGCTTAATAGTTTAATGTACGCTCGTTATGTGATGCGCCTGGAACTAGCCGACGGTTCGCCGTTCTAAGCTTTACTTCACACTTAAGCTTCAAGAATTGATGTTTGCGCCTTTTGTTGGCTGCAGCAGCACCACGACTCTTCACGAGCTTCGTTTGTTCGTTGCCCTTTCTTGGCGCGCTCAACGCAATTGACTGGCTCACAACAATCTTGTCGCCATGCTCTCTATATGTGGCGGCAATTATGTCGGCCGGCTTTTGTTGTTCTTTTGCGCCGCATAACAATTTCTATGACGAGCGAGTGCGGGAAGGAACATACTGTCGGAGCGCGAGAGTTGGCTTGCTATAAAAAGTCGGACGGTGACGCAATTTGCAAGGTTTTTGGAGACATGAACGAGGGGCACGATTCGGGGCTTTCATCGGGTTTCGGTGCCGGAAGGGAGTTACTTAACCTGCTGTTGTTCATATGCTAACTTTTCCACAAAGTTTTTTGGCAGGAAGACAGATCAGTGTTCGTAATTTTCACTTTGTAACAAACGTATGATGGCTCAAAAGAGCAATATGACGCATTAATGCCTCCTCAATGCATCGGCAGAAGAAGCCGGTGTGCGTAATTCACATTCACTCAGGCTCATCCGCGGTGTTTTCTCGTGGCACGCCAATTTTCCAAAGACGAAGAAGAAGCCGGACCAGTGTTCATCTTGTTTGCTTCGACACAAGACGGCATGCCGTTTGCCGCCTCTTCGCATCCTCGCGCGTGTTTTCTTCTGCCGCCGAAACGCATTTGCCTCCCATGCCCCTCTGCATTAGCCGTGTCGGTTGCGCGTCGCGCTACTCAAAGCCTACTGATTATCCGCGGCAGCAAATTTTCACTTCCACTTTGCAGGCGGCCTCCTTTGCGCCCTGCGGCGTGACGGAATTGGTAGAAAACATGTGTGTGCTCATCGCGCTAATTACGCTAGCGACTACATTCATACGCCTATCAAGCGCACAAGGTAAGCATGACGTTGAGGAACATTGGACGAATGGGCGTAGAAAAGATCTAGGCGCACCAGCCTGAAATGACCTAATTGTCCGGTAGCATGGATCGACCAAATGAGTCCGACTTCTTTTAAGGAATTTAATGTGGTACACATTGAGATTATTGGGCTAAGGTTATGCATAGCTAGGTACTGTACAAGTGAGACGTTGTTTGTCTGATCCACATGCCATTCTTACGCTGCTAAAATGATCATGAGGGAATTGAGGAGGAGGACGTGACTAAGGACACCACTATGGAACGGAACAAGACCAGGGACCAATTCGTGCTTCAGATCTGTAGTAGGGGACGCAAATGCATTTTGCACCTTTTTGTGCTATTCATTATTTATCATACAACTCATTGTTAACCGCCTCAAAATATGCCTCATGCAATTTACTCCTTAAAAATTGCAGGATGGCCCATGGACTACGACGACGACGAGGACCGGCTAACGCTGTCGCCAGAGGGCATCGGTGCCGATCGGTCCCTTTACGTCGTGAAAGCTAACCAACCGTTCCGGGTGGCATGCACGTACGAGAACAACGATGTCTCCGATCCGCACCTGTTGCAGTGGAACAACGAAGTGGGGCGCGTCATCGATAGCAACTCATCGCCGAAGTACGTAACCGGCTTGTACTGATTAACATGTGTTACTTAGTGTCTTCACGGTGTCCCTCCATGTGCGCCACACCCGACACGTCAAGCGATCGCTGGTCTTCATGAACATAAACTTCCGCGACGCGGGCACGTACATCTGTCAGGCGGACAAAGGCAACGGGGAGCTGGTGCGCAAGGCGATACAGGTCCACGTGATCAGTGAGTACCTGAATGTTCGTTATCCCGCTAGCCACTAATTTTAGGCAATCTCGCTTGGAACTGGCCCGAGGATACGATTAGCGGGAAGCTCGGTGAGCCAGTAACGATCGACTGCGGTGCAAGAGGTGATCCGGATCCGGCGGACTTCGTCATCACGGACCAGCATGGCGAGCCGCTCGATGGTACGCAGTAAACCAGCACGAGTAATGTGTCGCACTGTGCACGTGCATTGAAGGCGTTCTCCCTAATGCTCATTTCAGAAGAACGCTTCAAAGTGGCCGGCATTCAAGTGACGATACCACAGCTCACGAAGGAGTACCAGGGCATTCGCGTCAAATGCGTTGCTGTGCAAAGCCTTCCGAAGTTCAACAGTACAACCACCGAGCAGCATGAGGTGGCCATCAACGTATTATGTAAGCATGCGCTTTAGCGTGACGCATAAGAAGGCCGGAAATTTAGATGAACCAGAGTTCGCGGCACCACAAGTCGAGAAGAAGGCAATTGTCGGTCAGGACGCGGAGCTGGCATGCATCGTTACGGACTCCAATCCGCCGGCACAGTTTTTCAAGTTCTACAGGACGGATAACTCGGAGGTGGCCAACTCCACGAAGTACCATATCGTTGTGGAGGAGGCCACCGAGCGGGCCTACCTAAGGGTTAGTTTCGCTTCCATTTTGAATGGCAGTAGCTAGGTGCTTAGAAGAAGACCTTACAAGCCGTGTTTGCGCTTCGATGGTCAGGTTGCTAAGAGCCAGTTTTAGATTCGTGGCGTGGAGGAGGACGACTTCGGTCGCTACCGTTGTGAAGTCAGCAACGGCAAGCTCCACTCAAGCCAGATAATTGTGCTCTCCGAGACAAGTAATACCTGTATTTAGTAAAGTGAACTTAATATCGATTATTTAGGTCCACCCAGACAGCCACGCGTGACCCTTCTGCGTACGACCAATACATCCGTTGTTTGGCGCATCCTGGAGAACCGACGGGAGGACGGAGATCTGCCAGTGGTTGGCTTCGCGATTCATTATATGCCGACGGAGCAACTCTTCGATCAGCGAAGGAACTTAACCGAGATCGTATGGCATGAGCTGGACGCAGTAATAACAACGGCCACTTTCAGGACGTTGCCGAGGAAGCGCGGAAGCCATGGGGCGTCTACCGGGGCAGTGCCTACTCCGTTATAAGCCGAGGTACAACTTGTGCTGCCCTGGTCCCTTCTTAGTGAAAACTTGTTGTAGAAAACGCTCATCAGTACGAGGTTCCTGGTCTACTGCCCCATACGAAGTACACGTTCCTCTTCTATGGACGCAACGAAGCAGGTTTCGGCGAGACTCTCGAGCTGCAGGCGGAAACCGGCGAAATGGTCTTCGCCAACGCCGCTCCACAACCATCACGTGTAGCCTCCGTTGCTGTCTCTGTCGCAGGGTTCTTAACGGTTCTCACTTCTCTAAGGATGATCTCATGCTGCTGATGCTTCACTTAAACTTGCCGTACCTCTGTTGTTTAGGAATCTCTTGCTTGTACTTGTCTTCTTCTTCTCTTTCTCATACGGGTATTTTGACTAGTTTCTTTGTTGCAAATGTATTTCAGCTTCTCTGTTAGAGCTTGCGTTCTAACTTATCTTGTCGATTGTCCTGCTGCTTGATATGTTTGTCACTCTGAAGTAAACGTTCAAGGCTGAACTCGATGGTCGCTCACAGGACGATAATGGAATATTTCTGATAGCATGGAGTCGTCTTTTCGGATTGCTGCTTAAATTAATGCTTAAAGGCAAGTGTTTCGATGTTTCAGCTAGTTTCCTTAGCTACTGGTGATCAAGCACCTTATAGGGCATGCTTTGCAAGCATAGCTATGAAACATAGACGCTTGGCATTGTGTTTTGATTCCAGCACCTTGCGCAGCTGACGCAAGCCACCAACGTTTCTTTGATGAGATTGCAGGAATAACAAGTGTTTCAACTGCATCACTTTGTTTTGTGCTTCTACTTATTCCGTGTTTACCAACGTATTTTAGAAGGAGGCTGTAACCAGCGTCTCACAAGCATTCCGTATGGCAAACGAAGCGAAGCAGTTGAAGGTGAGCCGCTTCTTAAAGCTAGTATTCGGCTACTTCCCAGCGTCCGTTCAGGATGCACCGCCATTCCTTATGGTCGGCACTGAAGTTAGCGCCAAGTTCAAGGGCGCTTTCTGCGAGGCGAAAGTCAAGAAGATCGCTAAGTCCGTAAAAGTCAAGGTTCGTAACTTATTCCATTGCGCCTCGAACACTTTTCGGGAAATGTGCAGCAAATTGCTCAACAACCAAGTGGACAAGCATGGCCTATCTACATCTATTGGCTTAGGTGCTGCTGAAAGAATCTCCATACGGAACCATCACGGTGGACGACACATGCATCCGCGGACAGCTACGTCTGAACGAAGTGGTAGACGTCGTACACGGCAAGCACGTGCAGAAGGGAACCGTACAGCTTATCAAAGACAGTAGCACGTACACAGTCGGTAAGTGTCATCGTGTACGTGCATGGCTATCTTCGCTAATCACCCATTTAGTGTTTGATGATGGCGACGAACGTGCGCTTCGTCGCACCCAGCTGTGTCTCAAGGGCGACAAGCACTTCGACGAAGCAGTCAGCCTGGATAACATGCCACTCTACCATCCAGACGCGTTTGCGAATCCATCTCAGAGCAATCGTCGCAGCACAATAAAACCGCGAAAGTATGCAAAAACTTTTCGTTATCCGCGTAAGTGAGGTCGTTTTTTTTAGAAAGCGAACCAAACGCAGAAATTCGGATGGCTCTGGTCATGAAGTAGACACGGACGACGAGGCGGGTCCTTCCTCGTCGCAGCGGCGCAGCTTGAGAAGTGCGAGCGTGACCCCGCATAAAGGTGTTCAATCCACCCGTTCAGCAACGCGTGCAGTTGCTGCACTTCGCACCGGCAAAAACGCCCGAGAGCAGCGCGAGAGCTCCATGCTGGCGCAGCGGCGCATCGCAGCAACGCCGACCTCCATCACGGACGAGGAGGAGGACGAAGAGATGGACGAGGACGAGGAGCAGGATGAAGAGGAGCCGCCGCAGCAGCAGAAAGGCGATGCTCGCGCTAGGGATTTTGTGCCGCCGGCAAGCGAGGACGAGAGCGACTCTGACGATGCCGATCCGCCCGAAAAGAAGTCCAAAGTGGTCGATGAGGATTCGTCGGAGGAGGCCGGACCGTCGTCGAAGGACAAGAAAGCACCAGCTAGGCAGGCAAAGAAGTCTCAGTCGAACCCGAATGAGCCCTCGGACAGCACCGAGAAGAAAGTATGTCTTTGCTGATGGACACTATCTTTGTCTCGATGACGTTCCTTAATACTCGCTTTCAGTACGACCCAGGAACGATTGTGACCATCAGCGAGTCGTCACCAAAAAGAACGTTGCTCGGAGTCGTCGTCGCAACAAGCGCGTATACGAGGGCACCGTTCAGCAAGAGCACAGTCGCAAAGGGACAAGTCCCTGTTCGAAATCTACAGAGTGGAAAATAGTGAGCCACGTCTCATCCAACTATGTCTGTCAAAACGATTGCATTTAGTAACCTGGTAAATTCCAATCAAGTGTCACTCTTCAATGCCGAGGAGTTCCGTCGTCTTCTTGATGAAGGGTCGGCTACGGTCTACGGTCAGAAACAGGCCTACGAACGGGCGGTGCAGCTGCAGTCTAAAGGTGCGTTGCCGAGGAACGGATATCGGCAGCCTAGAAAGACACTTTTTGCTGTGACTGAAAAGGCAATCTAATGGCATGAAGGCATAAATAATGGTCAACCTATGTCTTGTTTGCAGGGGAGCTTCCGACCGGATGGGAGAACAAGTCGATCTACGGAGACGCTCGAGGACGACCTCCCAAGAAGCGGTACGCTAACGCTTTTCTAGCATAAGATTAAAGTGTTTTTCTTTCAGGGCACCAACACCATCAAGCGGTGAGAGCTCCGAAAGTCAGGAGGAGGACGACGAATACAACGATCGTCGTGACCGCTTCGTTGCACACTTCTACAAGTTCCAAGACGATAGCGGTACGAACATGCACTGTTGCATCCGACGACGCTCTTTCGCTTTAGGCAATCCAATGAATCGAGTTCCCGTACTGGGTGGAAAGGAGATCGATCTCTACCGGTTCTACGACGTTGTCACGCGTCTCGGTGGCCACAAGAAGGTGACGCAAGAGGCGAAATGGCGAAAGGTGCTTACAAAGCTGCACCTCGAAGACTGTTCTGGAGCAACGCCTCAGACGGTGAAGAACGCTTTCCTTCGGTAAGGCCTCGATTAGGGTATCGTTTACGGCCGCGGTCTTATTTACGGTCTTATGTACGGTCTTAGCGTATGTCACGATTCCTGCTTTAGCTACTTCGAGAAGTTTGACGCGTTTATGAAGCGTTTGGGATATTCGACTCTCAACGAAAGCATCGCCGTCTCTTCATCAACGCGAACGTCGCGTTCGATCCGACCCGGACTTGTGCCGGACGCTGTAAGCTATTTTGTGAAACATGGGCTATGCTGGTCTGTATGTTTAGAAAAAGAAACCCGATGCGGGTAAGGACAAGCGCCCAACTAAGGAACGAGAATCGGCGGAGAAGAAGACCAAGGGGTCCACTAAAGACGGAAGCGGTCGTGGCAGCAAAGCAACCAGCCCGTCCGAAACCATACCAGACAGTCCTGCTTCAGTGGCCAGCAGCAGTGTTAGTAAGAAGGAAGTCGAAAAGGAGCCTATCCGACCTCCATCGGTGCCTGCTTCGACGATTACCACCGCCCGCAGTCCGAGCTTGGACCTGACGCTTAAAGAAGAGGAAAAACCAGCTGATAAGGTCAAAAAAGCTCCTACTCCAACGTTGACTAAGAAGCATGACGAGAAGAAGAAGAAAGAGGAAAGGAGGTATCCGCACACCAAATGTACCTCGGTACTTACTGGTCGGAAGTTTAGCTCGACGACGAAGGAGAAAAGCCCTAAGCCGGTGAAGAAAGAGAAAAGCGAAAAGAAGACGGAAGTAAAGGTAGGCTGTTCTCGTTACAATGTCATTTCACACACAAGTTCAGGAGCGCCATCCGAGTCAAGGATCGCATGCTTCAGACCGCCCGACCAAGCGCGAGCGGAAAGAATCCGAAAGCTTAGTCGCTAGCAGCGATGAGGAAGGTGAGAACATAAAACGTTTGACACGTTGAGCAAAGCTTTTAGTTGCTCGCAAGCGGCGAGACTACCGACGAAACTCGAAGGACGACCGTGCATCACCCGCTGGCGTAGCAAACCAAGCGGCAAAGGAGGAAGGCTACACTAACGCTCACATGTATGAGTAACAATATAAACGCCCAGGTTGCGAGGCTCCTGTTTAGATTCATCCAGTTCCACCCTGGTCAGAACGTGCTCGCCAAGCACAACCTCCACTTCTACAATGCTCGCGTGGTCACCGTCAAGCAACCGACGATAAACGAGATCGTGAGCTCGCTGAAAAACGCCTACGAGCTCGGTAAAATCACGCATCCGTCGTCGCCGACTCTGAGCAAGCTGTCGTACGAGAACTTGTCCGCAGAGATGAAAGATGCGCTGAAGAACATGATGACGTCAACGCAGATATACGTTCATTACATTGGCTGGAACTCTCGATACGACGAGTGGCTGGCGCTACACAAAATTCGCGCGGATGAAAGTGTACGTTCGTCTTGATTCAAGCACAACAATGACCTTCTCCATTTTAGGATTCGAGGCAATCGCTAAAAGCCGCTCAGGCGTTGATCCCACCCGAGTTCCCGCCGCAACTCTTTGCTGCAGCCATTGACTACTGCAAAAGCTTCGAGAGTGCCTCACAAACTACGGCGAACAGTCGCGGGCAGGGTTCATCGAGCGAGTTGCGCGGACGCCCGTCTACGTCGTCGAATTCCGGATCCTCGAATTCTGGAGATAAAGAATCCAAACAGGGCAACAATCATAACCACAACAAGGTTAGCCCCAAAAGAGCTCACAAAGGGGTAACTCATTTATTTCAGCCGAATGTCAGCACTCCCAAGCCAACTAGCAGTGGCACGCATAGCAGCATCCCACAAATGCCAGAACGATCGTCTCAGTTGTCAAAGTTTACAATCCCGCTGAGAAGCGGCCAACATGTTCGTCTCCTTTTTCTGACATACGAAACAGAACTAAAATTTAGCGTGCACCCGATACTCCGAAGTCACCACTACTTCCAAGCAGTACGACGGAAACTTTCACCAGTACCAAGACTACCGAGAAGCCAGCCTCGAGAACCTCTTCGTCCACACCCATTGGTATCAAGCAGGCTGCCATCGCTGCGTCGACGGAAGTCACAACCACCAGTACATCCTCAGCCAAGACTTCGTCAATCGCTGTAGCGCTGGAAATGGCTGCCACAGAGATTACGATTGGAGCGTCGAGTCCCAAGGCGGCTTCTTCTGGCGCTGTTACACCAACATCGAGTAAATCGGCGGCAGCTACGCCTACTTCGAGCAAGTCGGTGATTCACAAGAACGTTTCGGAGCGCCGCCCGCCATCGAGGATGGCACTCGCGATGCATCAGATCGCGCAAGAGAAGAAGAAGGCCAAGGAACAAGAGAAACCACCGGAACCGAAGCCGCTACCAGAGGCGACCACCGAGGTGGACCTGCAGCTAGCGGCGGCCCCTCGCTTTGGAGAAGGTTCGTTCGTCACAAACCTTTCATAAACTTATTTTTATCGTTTAGCACATACAACCGTCGATATCTCCTCGACGATAGAGTGCTCGCTGTCATGCAAGGAGTCGAAACCGGAACCTCCCAAACCCGCTTCGCCTCCGGTCGTAGAGCCGCCTGTCGAGGATAAACCCATAGAGTCCACTGTCGTTGCTGAAAGTGAAACTATGCCGGTGCAGTCGACAGTGCCACGCGAAAATGAAGAATGTGAGATGAGTCTTTTAGATTTTCGTCTTTTCTTACGCGCTGCGTGTTTAGCTACCACTTCGTCCGTAACGTTCATTGAACCGCTGGCGGTCAGCACGGAAGAAAAACCGTTGGAAGTAGACGCTGATGCTTCTTCATCAGCACAAAGTATACCGAAGGACAACCGCGACTTGCTCAGTGTCGCCATCAGCCCTCGTCAAGGCGGCGGGCCAAGCTCCTCCGACGATCGCTCTTCTCGGCACGACGATGACGACGAGAGCTCAACGTTCGATGACGAAGGTGTGTTTCAAGCGGAGAACGTAACTCTAACTCGTAACTTTTAGACGTGCACGTGGAAATCACCACAAAGCTGCGGCACCGAGTGCAGAACGAGATGGACGCACAAGGCTTGTTTGACAGCTATGCCTACGTAGGACTACAAGAACTTGGTGAGCAACGTCTTTTTTCGAAAACTGTGCCCAGTCTTGGACATTAGTTAAAACCAACGATCTTTTTCTCAGAACTCGATGGTGACGACCCAGAGCGCAACGCAGTGCTGATCGAAGAGCGCATGCAAGAAATGAAGGAGATCTACCACAAGTACCGAAGGAAGATGGCACGACTGGACCGTCTCTACAAGACGACTATGCGTAACAAGAGTACGTCCATGTAACGGTATCATGCGTTAATGTCCCTGTTTAGGACGTCGCGAGAAAGAACAGCGAGCAAAGGAGAGCGCTGGCGAGCGACTAAGCGATCAAGCGCTATCCGAGGAGCGTGCAGTGGAGCCGCTCGGTACAACGAAGTCGACGCTGAGCGAAATCGAAGCTTCACCTCAACAACTGCGTCAACAGTAGCATCCCATGCTTAATCAAATGTCCATGTTCCCCTAATAATGCCCCTGAACCGCATTTTGTTCGTATTCTCCTTGTTTATTTTGAGCTTGAGGCTTCGTCTTTGCCAAGTAATAATAAATGACAAGTGAAGCTTGTAAAAATTCCATGGCTAGTAGCGTACTTTAAGAGAGACGCGAACCGCACTGATAACCTTCGTCATCTTTGGGGGACGTCGCTAACCACCAAGCGCGGCCAAACCTCACATGGTCACCGACTCATTCTCACTGGCTGCAAGAAAGTGCTTCTTCAAACGATATACTGAACGGGCCCTTGTGCCCGAACCATGAACCTGGCTGGATGAGCCAGTGTTAGCAAGTCTTATTCCGTCCGCAAATGGTTTACAGCCAAACTCGGACTTCCCTCTCCTACGAAGCCCATCTAACCAGGCGACAGCCATTTACTGAACTACGAAACACTCTTGATGAGCGGACGAAAAAACAAATCAGGTTAATGCGACAAAGGCCCAACGGCGAATCATAGACACACTTTAAGAACCCGAAATCAGTGGGCCTAGAGCAACGAAGGTCAGAGGAGAAGAGATTAAGAGAAAGAGATCTTTGATCTTTCATTGAACACTTCTTCAAATTTTAGTCTACATCCGATTTGGAAGTACGTTTTGTTTTTTTTAGTCAAAGACCTCTTTCGCGAAGGCACCAACACCGGTATGACGCAAACGGACACTAGAGAAGCTGCCTGATGGCCTCGTGGTACTCGTCCGAGACGGTGTTCGGGAACTTAATGTCGAATTCCACGACGAGATCGCCTCTCTCCCAGGGCTTCGTCGGCAGCGGCAGTCCGTAGCCGGCGATGCGCTTCGTCGCACCGTGGGAGACGGGTCCGCCGAACTCCAGCTTGACCACTTCTCCGGTGAAGAGCTCTACGTTGAAGCGGGCGCCGAGCAGAGCGTCGCGAAGCGTGAGCCGATGGGTGTAGACGAGGTCCGAGCCGTCACGGCGGAAACGGGCGGGACGAGCGTCCTTCAGCGTGAAGGTCACCACCGTTCCGTCGGGAAGTGGGTAGACCCACTGGTGGCCGGCCAGGGTGCCGGGATAGACGCGGACTTTGACGGTGTACGTAGGGTCGTAGCTAAAAGACTTTAGATAGGCAAATCAAAGAAAGTTAGTTTGTACTAAGATATAATGCAACGAATACGTAACAAAATGTGTTAAAAGAATTGTCACTGCGTCCTTACCTGTTGATCGTCATTCGCCTAACGCACCCGGAGTACGCTTCTTCGAGGCTGACGGCGATGTCCCGGTGAGTGCCAGGAAGCATGCCGCGCTTGTATCCCTCGGCATAGGGAGCGATGTCGAAGCGGGGCAGGAGCTGGCCCAAGCACGTGACCTGCAATAGCCGATGCACTTGGATTAAAATTCAGTGCTTAAACTTAGAAAAAAGTGCTAAAAACGCAAGGGTCCCGCAGCAGAACGAACCTGACATGCGGGCGGTCCGTTGCCGGAAGCCGAAGCTTCTTCGACCATAGGTTGCGCTGCGTCTTCATCGCCGAGATGATCCGCTGGCCCACCCTCATCTTCGGCCTAGATCGTGCACCATTAGTATTTCACTAGCTTAGTAAAAGGGCTTCGTGGGCCCACGGAGGTACTTCCTATGTCTGGGCACTCCTTCTTAAATCAGTGAGACGTTTTTGAAGTCGGGGTGTCACCTGCCTAAGTCGGGGAGACACCTCCTTGTGCCGAAAATAGACCCCCTACGTCGGCGTTACGGAGAAGGAGAGCTCACCATTCCGCCGTTGGTGGAGCACTTCGGAGTGTCCTGGTCCGCCTCCGCCATTTTGCCGCCGGTTCTCGTCCTACAACAATGGTTCAGACTGAGAGGTCCCGAATAAAGTACTTCTTCGACGGCGTGGGCTCGAAGTCGTCGTTTTCCTCGTCGTCGATATCCTCGTAGCGGCGTTTTTTGGACGTCTTCATCTCGTCCCGATCCGAGTCGTCGCTGTCGTCCTTGCACTTGTCCGAGCCCTTCTAAAACCGGAGTGTCAAATGTGTAGTTTTGTCCGCGTACGATTCCGAGCTAATTCCAGGACGTTTTCTCGGCTCGCCGTAGCCGATGACAGCGAATCTTAGGCGAAAATACGGCAAATTAATCGAAAATTTCTGTCTGGTCCTCGCTTCGTCTCTTTTGCTCCGCACTCTTCCTTAATTCAGCCTCTTACTGATCGCTCACCTTGCGCGAGGAGCTCATCCGCGGCATGCACTTTGCAGTGCTCTTGGTGCGGGTACGATGAGCGTCGTGCTTCTTCTCGCTATTCTTGAGGGCGTTGATGAGGCCCTCGCAACTCGCTCCGAGGTTCGCCTCCGGTTCCCAGGTGTCCTCTGACGATGGAAAGCCCTTCCAGTGCACCTAAAGGGAGAATGCAAACGGAGCGGAAATGCAACTGCCTCACCAAGTATTCCGTTTTGCCCTTGACCAAGCGCGACTTGAGGATCTGCTCGACCTGAAACATTACGATAAGTACAACAAAGAACGTTACATTAGTTGCAAAGAAGGTTGTTGTCATTGCATCGTGAAATGTTCTTCTGCTTACCTCGTACTGCTGCGGCTCAACCTCCTCCTCCCCGTTGTTAGCATTGAGCTTCACGGAAGTCATGTTCGTCGTATTGTCCTCCTCCTCGCCATCGTTCTCCTCCTCCTCAAGGATGTGGCTTGTAACCCCGACGTCGTTGCCCATGTTGAAAGCAGGGAAAGTTGAAGATTTGGGTCACCTAGAGGGCGTACTGAGTGCTCACGAACTTTCCACACGTGTGAAACAAACATAGAAAAAGACGCGCGTGTTTGCAACACAATGCATTTCTAGCTGATTGCTGCTTGCAATCAAATGTCAGCAATCTCTCCCGAACAAGTGGCTAGTATTGACCATCATTCTCAGCCTGGATGCGTCAGGAAGCTGATTGTCTGAGTCGGCACAGGCACTTCGAGCATTTACCAACCAGGAGTGATAGAGAGGGCTCCACGCGAGCCAAGCACGATGCCAAGTCTGACACGGGCGAACTAGCAAACAGTCAAGGCGGGGCCAGCTAGGATGGACGCTAGGTTGTGACCTTTAAACTATGTGCACACTCTGAAGATTCTATTGCCGGATGACGGTACAGGTCTGCCCGGAATGGCTCTTTGCCAGCTCTCTGACTCTTTGCGGTAGGGAAGCAGCAACGCTGGCTGAAGGGCCGGAGAATAGTCAGCCGGGTCAACGGACGCATTTCGATCTTCAAATTTCAACCGACCAAACAGACCCAAACAGTCCATTTCATCCGCTATACGGAAGGACGTTCCGCTGGTCCGCTCCAGGACGTCGCTCTTTTTGCTGCGCACATTCAAAGCGGTTTCGATTTGTCTGGCAGAGCACGGCGCTTACCAGAGCCTGCCACCTTTGTGTCGGTAGCACGCTTAGTTCCGGCAAGTACCCACTAGCGCGAAATGCGACGGAACGTTTAAGGCGGTAAAAAGGAATGGACAGCTCATTGCTGCGCAAGCTGTATTGCATTGCGTTGGAAGACGTGATGGAGCAAATGAAGGCACAACGAGGAAACCTTTACTAAACTATTACCAAACAGTTTCCGGTGATGTTAGGGAGGCCGTGCATCTTGTGTGCTGTCAGTATAGCAAAGCGCACATACAAATAAAACAAAACTTAGACGTACGGGACTATTGCGTTCTGGTTTAATTTCTAAGTAGATCATGGCGTTCGTCACGGTTAACACCTGGTCGCCTTAGCATGGGCGAGCTTGCGCTGCTTTGGAGGTAGAAGAATCGACATCACCTAGGATGGAAGCATAACGCGATGCAGTGTCAGTTCATTATTTACGTCCGTTTGTCCAACGTAGTCAAACCGGGCTCTCGTTCGACGAAGAACTCTCTAAAGGGCTGGTACACCCTGCCTTCGCGATGGATCATGAGCTCCAAAGAAAATCCTGGATTCCAAGCGCGCGCACATCATTTCGACCATTAGAGAGATGAGGTTTGCTAGCAAGTGTCTCGGAGAGAAAACACTCTTTAGCACAGAACCTACAGCGGTACGCTCCAAAGCGTGTGCGTGCACTAGTCTTGCGTAAATGCTAGGAAAGTTCGCTAGAAACTTGGTATATTGAGCGTGTTTACTGAACCTATGACGCCATCCACAAAAAAGAACATCATTCGCCGTATTTAACTTCAATAATGCGTCCTTCGGACAGCTCAAAATGTACGTAGTCGCTTGTCACTTGGCAAGAGAACCGCTCAAGTATATCCGTTCAAATGATCATCGAATCGGTGCCATGCTTGGTGACGTATAGCGATGCTTCAAAGGAAATAGTGTCGTCGCAAGCGAAGTCACCCAGCACCAATGTCACTGAAATGCACGATTTCGAACAGAACGCAGTGAGTTCTTCGTAGAGTCCTTTAGATGCGTTGGCATTCCTGTTAGCTGTGAGTACGGTACGCATTTCGTAAAAAGGCTAATGTTTTCCAGTGGTAGAACATGACCCTAGCTTTTTCGCGCGGATAGCTCAGCCGGTCTTTTACACTACCGCATGCCATCGGCACATTTTGGACGTATCACTACTGATGGCGATATCATTCTACGGTTAGTTGACAACCCTTCCCCAGCCTGACTCCCTTAAGTGCTCTGTACCAGCGAGCTATCGAAGAGGCATGGGCCTGCAACCTCGTGTCCGCAGCCTCACGTGTGCATGATTGGGTAATGTGTTTCCAAAAGCTTGTACAAGCATACTTCTCACGACGCCTGTAACCTCTAGCCCTTGTAGTTTCAGCTTGTCCAGAATCGTAGTACGCGAAATCACTGATACGTCTTTGATGGCAGANGGCGCCACTGGCGCAACACAAAAATTACGTGGCGCTACGCGCATGTCACGCGCGCGCTACGCGCGCATTTTTTTGTCGCTACGCGCAATCCTTAGATTTAAAAAAAGGACATTTTAGTGGGTTCGTCGTATTATTAGTTAGATGTGCACACTCTGAAGATTCTATTGCCGGATGACGGTACAGGTCTGCCCGGAATGGCTCTTTGCCAGCTCTCTGACTCTTTGCGGTAGGGAAGCAGCAACGCTGGCTGAAGGGCCGGAGAATAGTCAGCCGGGTCAACGGATGCATTTCGATCTTCAAATTTCAACCGACCAAACAGACCCAAACAGTCCATTTCATCCGCTATACGGAAGGACGTTCCGCTGGTCCGCTCGAATCGTCGAGAGAAGGGAAAAGCTCACTAGGAGAAAAACCTTCAACATACGTACAACATAGTTACACATTCTCGCACTGGTTTAGGTACATTGCTTACTGTTTCTGGTACACAGCTTTGTTCATGTCTATCTTTAAGGTTTTTATGGCACGCATGCCCAATATGTCTGCATTTCCTGCATGTATGTATACGTTTGTCACGTAGCGACGGTGGTTGGTAATCACCGGTAACGTACACGTTCCTAGCATAGGTATGCTTCTTCCACTAAGGTCTTTTAGCTCATTTTGCACACGCTCTATCTTTGGATGTCCGATCCTCCTCCACGTCGAAGTCGAAAGTACGGTCTCATTGGAACCTGTATCCAAAACCATAGGCACTTTGACGTCGTTCACTTTCACTTCTATTCTCGGTTTACGTACACTGCTCGGAGATTGTCTCTGCTCATTAGAATATCGGCGAAACTCAGTTTTCGGCGATACGTACTCCGCACTTCTCTCGAGGTTACTCTTCACAACACTTGCGTACGTACGCAGCCTCTGCTCGGCGTGTTTCTCAGCGCGGTTCTCGGCTCGTTTTGGTTCCTCATAAGTGCTGACACGTTGGCTTCTCGGTGCACTTTTCTCCACTCGTTTCACGTAGTACATGTCTCTGAAGTCGTCGTCGTCGTAGGATATCTCGTTTGTCCTCGAAGACACGTTCTTCACACTTTGATCACTTTTCACGTCTCGATCACTGTCGTAGCCGGATCCTCGTTTACACGTCCGGGCCATATGTCCTCGAACTCCGCAGAGTTGACACGTCTCATCTCGATATTTGCACTCGTGCTTCATATGTCCTTGCTTTCCGCAGGCGTAGCACTCAATGTCTCGGTTATTGTACTGTCTAGCTCTATAAGCACGTGTACTATCGCGTTTTGGATGTGGCGAATCACTTCGTTGATAGTGACCACTTCCTTTGGACTGGCTTCTGCCTCGCTCAACATGTCCGACATACGTACTTTCCTGCTGCTTGCCCATTTTAGTACTCTCTTTATCTGCTTGCTCTAATATGCACGCAAGTTCATAGGCTTTGTTAAAGTCCAGGTTTTCTTGTTGAAGAATACGTGCTCTGATGTCTTCGGAACGAAGGGCTCGCAAGAATCCTTGCAACACGTACGAGTCTCTTGCCTTTTGTGCATCGGTTATTTTCTCAAGGTCGCACGATGCAGCGGCA
>JNEY01000001.1:5146186-5159624 GCA_020875895.1 Aphelenchus avenae
CGATTTAGTGATCCTACCTCCACCAGCAATGATGACGGTCTTGACGAGCTTCTCCACCTCCTCGTCCCCGTGCATGGCGAGGTAGAGGTGGCGCGGCGAGATGCGCTTCGTCTTGAGGTCCTTGGCGGCGTTGCCGGCCAGCTCGATCACCTCGGCGACGAGGTACCTGAAAGAGGGCGTAGTGACAAACCGATCGATAGTCTAACCGAAAGATTCGCTAAGTATGGAATCTTATGTGTCCTAAAAAGCTAAACTTACTCGAGGATGGAGGCCGCGTAGACGCCCGCGGTGACGGACACGCGCTGCTGCTTGCCCGCGACGTCGCGGATCTTGCGCACAATGCGGCCGACCGGGAACTCGAGACCGGCGCGGCGGGTGTTCGTCATGCGCTTGATCATCTTCTTCTTGCCACCGTCCTCGAAGCCATCAGCGGTGTTCCCGGTCTTGGCCACCTTCTGAGACGCTTTGGCACCCGTCTTCGGCATGGTTGTTGAGCGCTTGAGCGGTCCGAAATGACGATTGATCTGAAGAATCGAGTTAGTCGTGATCTCGATCTAATGCAGAACGAAGAGGATACCACGGATCTCGAAATGACCGTCGTATCAAGGCTAAGCAATTCCCAGAAAAACACCTAGCATATGTATGCGCAGATGAGTTGTAAGGCCCAGGCTGTAGGAGAACGCCTCAGTGCTAACCGTCTAACCTGCGGATTATGAGTGTTGTAGGTGTCGGGAGGAAATTCGAAGTCGTCCGCTACCAGCGCGTCGCGCAGGGCGTGCATGGCCTTGGCATAAATCTAAGCATGGATGCGTCAACGAACCGATTGCCAAGATCGCATGCATACGCACAGAGCCAGCGCATGCCTTTGTGTGCTTACCAAACTGGAGATGGATTGATGCTAGATTTGAATGATGTGAAAATAAAATGGGTAAAACCAGTTAACCCTAGGTGAGCACTAGCTAGCATCAAAGCGGGCCAAGCTATGTTCACGCTACAAAATGACCAAAGTGACTCGGAAACTGTGTCTTCGCGTTGAGCGTTCTGTCGCGGAAGGAGGGTGCAGCTCTGCCTGGAAGGACAAGTGGGGCGCAACGCGTTTCGAAAGACGGATGTGAACCTGTGGCACGCTTTCGCCAGCTCTCTTATTACATGCGGAAGGAGAGCACGCACCGATGGCTGCCGAACAGTGCGACTGGAGAAACGTCATCCGGCTGCGTCGTTCCCGCGCATTCTTATCGTTCAAGTTTCGACCAATCAGAACAGACCCTCGCGAGCCCACAGCTGCACCGGTTGCTTTGCTGTGCTGAAGAAAGTTCCGCTGGTCACATAACGACGTCGACCGTCTTGCTGCGAATGTTTTCGGTTTGTCTGGTGGAGCACGGCTGATCCTATCGCCTGGCGCAACCTTTGAGTCAGCAGCACGTCTAGCGTGCAGCTTCTTCCGAGAAGCCAACGCAAAACGTGACAAACATGTCGTAAACTGGCAAAAGAAAGAGCGGTCAGGTCGTTGCTAGAGCGCGCAACTGCTGCATAGGAAGAAGTAAGCAAATCACGGCACCAAAAAGAAACTCTTTCGTAATGTACTACCCACCAAACGGTTTCCAGGGACGCTAGGTATGGCTTTAGCCGGCTGTAAGCAAGAAGTTGATGTTACACTTCTGACGTGCATGACGTGCAAACCACATAAAGTACCAAACAAGATGAAAGGGATTATCCCTGGCTCCATGCTAGAGCCTAAGTGCTTCGTTGCCAAACGAAACATTCATTAGTCGTCGTTTGGCAGGGGCCATCTTGTGTGTATCGAACAGCAGAGAGAGAGAGGGAGAGTTTCGAGGTGGCGCAATAGATGACTTCCGGCAATGCAGTGCTCGTAGAAGTTAAGACATTTCAAGTTACCTAACAACATCCTTTAAAGGAAAAGGTGTTTAATAGTCATCAGATCATCTAGGTGCTGTTGCACTGTGTAAAGCACGTTAAAAGCTCTGCACCATTTTATCTGCCGTTATTGTTGAACTGTCAGTGTGGGAAAACCGATGACAGACAAACACGGGTGTGAGGCTGCGAGATCATGCTATGCCCGGCGGACGACTACCGCCTGTCGCTACGAGTGTGTCCGTGCTCCTAGCGGCTAACGTACATGACAGCGATCGCTTTTTGGAGAGCTGTGGCTTTTTGTCGGCGAAATATATATACGGATTCGCAGCTTTGTGAAGACTTCATGCACCATTCATGCTGTGCTTCCATTGAACTTGCAACACACGGGATTTAAAACTTTACTCCTCCATCTTACTATTTAGAATGCGCAGTTCCGTTGGTCGCCTACTACGACGGTGGTGGAGTCTCAAGGCACAAGTTCGGTGGCACACGGTACACCATGTAAGGTAAGCAAGTCCACATGGCGCCAACCCGCAAATCTTGCCATTTTAGCAGTTCATTGCTCACCGAAGTTCAACTGGACATATTCCGTTGCCTTGATCGTTTCGACCTCGACGCCGTACAGTTTTCGTCACCACAGCTGCGCGACTTTGTGGAGGTTTTTGCCCGTCATCTGCCGATCCGCAATATCGACACGGCTGTTGTTCGTTTGCGAGAACGCGACTGGTTGAAGAACACTAAAGTCGTCGCTAGCAATGGACGCGAGCTGAGTTTGCCGACCGAGAACAGCACCATCGAAGACACGATGTGCTTTGTAATGAAGGCCATTCAAGGCGCATACGTCCGCGTATTGGGTATGTTCGATTTCTGAATCATGTTCATGACAATTGCTTCAGAACTTCAGTGCGGGGGTGCTGGGCCGTCAAACATAAGCGAAGAACTCCTGGCGATGACCGCCGCAAACGCGACGAGCGTGACGGTTGGATGGATGAAGCTAACTGAATGGGCAGTGCCCCGCTGGCCTTTCGCGGAAGAATTCGCACTTGCAACAAGTTTTCCTCGGGTTGAGGTCTTAGCGTGCTCCAGCACATCCTCTTCAGCCGCGTATGAATGCGCACTCCATGGCTATGCGTCGAAAAGCGTCGTCTTTCTGGATGTGCGACGCGACCGGTGCTACCTTTCTGCTGCTGCGGACATCGGCGTACACGGATACTGCTTCGGCGCCGGGATTTCGTTCCTCATGCAGATAGACGACGGCAACAAGCAGTTCCTAGCAGCCGAATTCGCATCGGTTAGTCCTCTACCTATCTTCAAAGCACCTTCAACGTGCTGCGACTTTAGATGTTGTACAGCTTCGTGAGCGAACGCTCGCGCATCTTCATCCGCAAGCGCGACGTACCAGCCGAGCAGTATGGACTCGAGAAGTACGCGTCGAAGCGGGTTCCTTCAACTACTAACGACCACATCAGCTTCCTGTTCGACGAGAGCCACCTCTTCTTCAAGGCCTTCAAAGCGCAAATTTGCCTGCACGACCGGTGCCTCACCTTCCGCTACACGTCCGATCCGTCTGAATTCGGCGAATTCCTTGTGTGCAAAGGAACTCCAAAAGCCCTTCAAGCTTAACTAACAGTATAGCCTATATACGGAATGAATAAATTGGATTTCTAACAGAACTGTCACGTAAGACTACACGTACCAAGCGTGCTGACGTCCATTACGCTTTACGCCATGACAATTTACATAGTGCAGTCTGTGCCTGTCACGAACTTGTATATGCCCACCCCTACAGGCTGCCTCTTAATTTCGACTAAGGCCTTTAGATGGGCAACTCATTGGGACACTTCACGAACCCATCGCGGTTGTGGACATCGCACCATCTGAGGTGAGTGTTCACTCTGACTGTGCGAATCTTTGAGGCAAACGCTTTCAGCCTACCGACGTTCAACTGGACATATTCCGATGCCTTGACCGTTTCGACCTCGACGACGTGCAGTTTTCGTCACCACAGATGCGCGACTTTCTGGACGCTCATGTCGCACATCTTCCGCTGCGCGACATTGCCGAAGCGGCTGTAGCTGGTCGGGCCACGCACAAACCTGAAGTGTTCAAAAAGGGTACCGTCGTAGAAGCAAGGAATGGATTTCAACGGCGAGTTCGCAGCAGTAAAACGACCAAGGAGAAACTATGTCTCGTGATGAATGCAATGCAAGGAGCTTATGTCCGTGTACTGGGTATTTCACACGCTCGAACTTTAAATTATTAACCCATTCGCTTTAGTCTTTGGACCTAACGATTACGACCCCTTCAACATAGACGAAGATGATCAGGCGATGGTCATTGCAAAGGCGCAGAACGTCTACGTCGAGGGCCTTTTGGTTGACTGCGAAGGGCTGAACCATTGCGCATCGACAGTACTGGCTGGGATCATCGCGGCCTTTCGGCGGAGTGGGTTCGTCTGGTGCTGCAGCGCACACCCATCACGCGTCTACGCCGATATTCTTCGTCGTAATCTGACTAGCGGCGTTCCGTTTCCAGATCTTCAAACTTACGGTTGTAACTTTCCTACCGCGAATACTGGCATACACGGATATTCCATCTGCAACAAATGGCGATGTGGGCCATTAGCCGAGGGTCTTACCAGCAAGTACCACTTACTAGCCTCTGATCTCGCAAAAGTAAGTCCATTTGAATAACGTTACCCTTTATGATACTTACACCACGTATTTAGAAAGCATACCGTTTCGAAGGCGTCGTCGAGACCATTTTCTGCCGCGTCAAGGACGTGTCGATTAAGCAGCAGGGACTCGAGGAGTACGAGGCGAACCGACTGCCTTCCTCTACTGACGATCACCTCAGCTACTTCTTCGACGACACAATACATTTCATTAACCAAGAGGATGGTAGCCGTTTCGATATGAGGTTCAAGGCGCAAATCTGCGTCCACGACGGCTGCCTTACCTTCCGCTTCACGTCGGACCCGTCGATGTTTGATGACTTCCTCGTGTGCGAGGGGGAAGTAGAAACACTTCCTACGTGACCCACTGTGTCCCAGATGTTGGACCCGAATAAACCGCTTTGACTCTTTCTTGTAGTTCTAGTGCGCGTAGGATGACGGATATTCGTCCTTGATATGTGGATCTACGAGCGTAGGAACACTGAGATGCTAGCTTGCCAATAAAAATTGAACACCTAGTATACTAGGTCGCTATTAACCTAGTAGTATTAAGTCTAAAAAAAGCTAAGCAGGACCACGGATTCCATCGTTATATTTACTTCCTCTAGTGATCAGCTTTGTAAACCAACAAACGAATCCTTAACGGCAAAAAGGGCCTGTGAGACTGACTAGCGGGCTGGCAGCATCGGTGTGACAATGGATGGCTGATATCGGGGTCTCGTCGCATTTTTCTTTGGAGCTTCCGAAAATGCTTAGATTGTATTCTGAGTAGGAACATCATCCAAGCGACGAGACCTGCATAAGTGAGGGATAAGAGAGGAAAGAACTGAGCATCGTCATCGTACAAAAAATGGAGAGATTCACGCTCCCGGAGACAGTAGTGCGGATGCTGGGAATAGGAGCAAGTACCCGTACGCTCTGTATTATCATCCTACATTGCCGAACAGTGGCGAGTTATGCATCGTGGTATGTATTGTATTTTTGTATTGTGCGGCTTTTCGGCCTTCCGCGAGTTGCTACGACACTGCCGAGCGGAGGTCAGACGTCGTGCACTCGGCCGCCTTCTTTGTTGTCGCAGTACTTGTCCCAGAGCTTCTTCGCCAACTCGTAGCATGGCAACTCGCCCGCGTGTGTCGCCACCATGCGCAGCAGGAACACGCCGTCCTGCCGGAGGAACTGGAAGACAAAGCGGCGCAAGGATTGCGAGTCGACCATCTTGTAGCCCTCGATTCCGGTGAGGTATTTGCCGACGAAGTTGAGCTGCCTGAAAAGTAGAGTTACTAAAAGCCTGAAAGTGTACGGGCTCTCAGATCCATACCGGGCTGGTATGGCATGCAGGCATACCTACTACAGGAAAGCCGGCACGCTACACGAGGGTCATGCGTTCGGGGCAAGTTCAAATATAAAAAACGCTGAAGCACGGTTTTCCGAGGGCATTCTTGGTACAGGCCACAGCCTCCTCGAGTTCATTTGCCATTCGAACAGTGGTGTTTTGCCTCCATTTGCCATTGAAGCGTACCTGCTCGGAACGATGGAGATGTAGATCCAGTAGAGCAACGAGCACAAGGTCGCGCCTGCCAACAAGAAGTACCAGAACCATAGGAAGAGGAATATCTAAACCTCGAGTAGTGCTGACTGCGAAAGGAGGATAAACCGTCTACCTTCTCGTTGAACATGTTGATAGTTAAGACGCATTGAACTGTGTGCCTATGCACATTACCGAGCACCTTCACTTCGAAGTCGCATAGTGTGACCCTAGAAAAGAGCGCAGTTAGTTGGGACTTGAGAAGGAGCCACTACCTTGGGAAGTTGCCGGATTCTTCCCACTCTCGTCCGTTCATCAAGTCATTGAGCACCTAAACGACCAGGTGACGAGCGGAAAGCTTAATTTGCTCTTGCCTGTAAGCCGTACCACCGAGAGCGGTTGCCGAGGAAAGTGTTGAGCAGGAATATTTGGCCGACGATATTCACCGTGTAGAGAATCTTTATCGAGATGTAGAGGAACGTCACCGCAGCGCCGCTACTCCTCGTGCACACGATAAGATTGAGGAGTTTCAAGCGGTTTCCGCCCATCTGAAGAAGAACATTATGCCAGCAAGTTCGAGCCGGATATACCTGTCGTTTGATCATTAGCGCCTCCTCGACGTTGTTGGCTATTGTCTCGAGAGCTCTCCCTCCTAAACAATGTTTTGAGGAGGAAAACGTAATCACGGACGAAAGACGAATCCAACCCAGTTACTTCTATTCACTTACTTGAGTCGAGGTCTAACAGCCGCGAATCGCACGCCATCTGCACTAAGGATTGGACGTGGATACCTAAACCGGAAACGTTGAGTTCCTTTGCCGCCAGAAGAGACCAAGCAAGAATGCCGATATAAAGCTGTTCCTGACGGTGCTTACCCGACTGCCAGCTGAGTAACCTCCAGACAATCGTCGGCACGTAGAATAACAACGCTTCCAACGCCAGGACGAACGGTACCCACTGGTAGTAGCCGATCTGTCGGTTCTCCCGCTCGGTGATCTTTATGGGAATGTAGTCGTGCAGCGGCAGGAAGTATGTGTTCTGCACCCAGCAGTAGTTCTCCGTGTACTGCTCCATGGGCTCGGTGAAGGTCGCCGGGACCCAACATTGGATTGGATGGCCTAAACAATAGCGCTTTGTGTAAGCCAAAAATAAGGTCGCTTACCGACATATTGCCGTGCAGACACGAGAATGGCGAAGACTAAAACCACATGTAATTAAGACAAATCGAACGTTATTCGAGGAATATGGCATAGTGGATTCGGAAATCCCCTTTATTTTGGGATACTTTTGACTTCAGGCAATTCATTTTTAAACATTTTATCCTTTTGGCATGAAGCCAGTCTGCTTCATCGTCATGACTCGCGCGTTCGTTTTACTTGCCCGTCGCCCTAATTGCTTCTTGACATTATTAGCCCATTTCCTATTGATCCGCGCAGACTGCCGTGTCCAAGAATGCGGCGCTAGCCGGAAAGCGCTTAGTCTGAGAAGTCAATTTGCATAATCCTAAGTTCGAAAAGGCATTGCGCGCGCTATCTGTCACTCCAACGGAAATGAGTCGCTTTTAGCTCACCGCAACACATGCTAATTTTGGTAGTGAATTATTCAGGCAAGCTTCCGGAACTATTGGCAAGAGGAGCAAGGATAGATTCTTTACCATAGAATAGCCTACGGGATGCGTAAAGGTAAAGAAATTGGAATGTCTAGCTCACGCTTAGCTCATCCCGACCGATTGTATACATTTGAAATATTCGCCAGTACCTTCCGGCCGCTCTTCATACGTCATAAAAATCCCATTGCCCGGGATAGATTGGCTAATTACGGGCCCATAAGTCCCATGGACGCGGGAAGACGCGTCGGCATCGTTTGCCGGAATGTTTCGTGGGTAGGTAACGAAAAAAACGCTTGCCAAAGAGCCAACCGATTCGCATCGGGAACATGCATGGTACATACCCATAATAATGGCAGTGGTGTAGTAGTAGTTGAGCTTGTCGATGACATCATCGTCCACGTGGAACTGTACTCCTTTGACGGCACTAGCGAAGTAGTAGAGGAGCTCATTCATGGCCGGCAGCTAGGCGGGCGGCAGCTCAGCGCTCAGCAGTGGCGAGCGATGAGTGTATAGATCCCGAGCTTCGAAAGATGCTGTCTAGCAGCGAATACGAATAGTTAGACGAAGTGAGAAGACGCTAGACGTCGTATTCTACGCGGCAGCCTGGAGCGTGGCGAGCAATGCGTCGTCGTCGTGGTCGTCAAGTCCAGCCAGCCGCTACTTGTATGCGACGCACGCTTACACCATTGTTCAGCTGCGGCGCTGCTGCTGTTGTGTGCTCGACGTGACGACATGAAGGCACCTCATTTGACTAAAACGGCAAAATATTTCCTTATCCGAAACGAGCGCGGCAAAGAAAAGGGCGCACGAGTGAATCGCGGTGCGGACGATGTCAGACCCGAAAGTTTGCAGCCGGAAGGCGTCGGATTTCACGGCGCTCGCGTCACCGGCCTATGGGTCTCTTAAAATATCGCGGTCGCGGAAAAAGTTAGCGAGACGCTAGTAACGAGGTCGGTTTCAGAGGCACAATAATTGGAAAATGAAATCTTATTAGTGAAGTTGGTAACGTTGCCGTACTCAGGCACATAACACCTGCAGCAAACTAGGGCGATGCACGGCTAAATTTGTTGCCAATCGGTACGGCACCCCACACGCAGGCAGAGTGAGACGTCACCGCAGGGCACTCGGTCGTTCCCGGACGCAGGATATGAATGCTTAATTGGGGCAAAAATTCATCAACCGGCATGGCCGTTCCCAGCGCGGCCTCTCGCGGCAAACGTCGTCGTCGTCGGTGAAGAGCGGTGCGGAAAAGTAAGTGAGTGAGTGAGTGGGTAAGGACGCCAACCAAAGCAGCCTACGCGTGCCGGCTTGCTAGCTAGCTAGCCCGGGTCCGTGCTTTCGGCGCCGAAGGAGAATGCGCCGAAACTGCGACTAGCGGCGGTGGTGCGACGCAACCTAAAGCAATCCTGGCCAATTTTTCTCTCCACGTCGCACTCGACGCGGACTCGCGCTTTGTTTCATTTGTGCCGTCTGTCCGTCCGCTCGACAGCAAACGCCGTTTTGCCGCCCGCCGGTGACCTTCGTCATGTCGACATGTTTGGCACGCGTGGCACAGGTGCGACATTCATATGTGGTTCACTCCAAATGCTGAACGGTCATAGGCCCAGATGACTGATCGTATCGGAACTCGCTTGCATTGAGGACATGGGTTAGGGAAAATGACTAATGCAACGAAAAATATATCGTGATGTCAAGGATTGAGGAATTGGGTTGGGTCATTGAGATGGCAAAAGAGCACGAGAAAAAAGATAACGAAAATTGCTTTGGTCCGCGAAGGTTACACAAATTCCGAGCAACTAGACATTCAAAAGTACTTGACCGTCGTCGTTAAGGCCATCCCAGCTTCCGGTTCTTGCCACCATTTTAGCGCTAAAGCGACTGGCAAAACGGCGGCCCTCGCAGCCTTTAGAAACAATCCGATATTTACAACTCCCCGGGGAGTTCTCACGACCATTTTCGTAACCCGGAGGCACGTCAATTTCCACGGACGATTGCAAACGCGGTGCACTGAGGATCGATCGCATGCGTCACGCTAAATTCAGGGCCTAGGGCTTTAAGGAGACAACGGGTCCAATATCGCATGTTAGCGCCCATCATTAGCAAGATTTAGCCAAAGTCTTGTGGTGGTCAAACAAAGAGCCATACCGGCCGGTTCCAAATTCCCACCAGCAGAATACAACACCAGTTCGCGAACATGTGATGAACTGTTTTGTGACAGAGGCCTGACCACTACGCAAGAATATGCAAGGAACGCAAAACTCATGAGTTCGGCCATCTGCTGCCGGATATCGATGCCTACGCATATGCCGACACATTAACCACACCCGGCGGGCGAACGACCGTCACACTTTACCGGCTGCTGCTGCCAGCCGCCATCGCGGGCCGACGGGCATCAACCGATGCGATGATCATCATCGGCCAGCAAGCTGCATTAAAATGATGGTACCGGACGGGGTGGCAGATATGAGGTAAGAAAGAAGCGCTTGACGAGCGCACCCGTCGACCGCTCTTCTCGGGCGACGTGGGAGCCGCCGGCTGGACGGACGCGCCTGAAACACCATAGCTACTCCTCTGAGTCCTGGAAGTGCCCTGCAATTGACGTTTTCCCACAGCGAAAAGTTTGTGCGACGGTGTCCCCTCGAGGAGAGTGGTATGTCGCCGCTAAAAGGGCGTGCTGAAGAGTGCCACAAAATTTTCATTTCCAGCTTCCCCAGCAATATTAACGTGGACGCGGTTGATGGTCAAGTTATTGCGGAACACATGCATGTCGCCGGAAAGCGGCCGGAAGAAAATGTTGCAAAGAATCACAGTGCCGATGATTTCAGTGAGGGTCAGGCCAAGACAAACACATAGACGTTTGCGTAAAGCAAGTTCTTAAGGTCAGTAAACGTAACGGATTTCGAGACTGACCGTACACACACGCTCATACAAAGCAGCAAAATGTGTAGCAACCCCTAATATAACAAACCGGGATTTGGGTCATGGACAAGCCTGTTACTAAGCGATTTATAGACGCTGACGGTAAGGAAGTGTGAATGAGGTGATGGCGGAAGACCTACGCACTAAAGCTTGTTCTACAGTTGGAGCGTTAGTGCTCATAACTAGTGAAGATGACTGGCGTGGAAAGGGAAGGGACCGCGTGCAAGTACGATGGTATTGGAAAATTCACAAAATGCGGGCAGCGCAAAAAAAACGAACAGCGTGCTCCGTGTTTGTGAGTCGAGTTATCCTTGCTTCGGACTTGCAGTGACTTCAGCATCTAGTCACCCTGTGGTCTGTTCGACAAAGAGGAAAAAGCACTGGAACTGGTGGGGTAAATCAATCCATGTTTACCCACGTCAACAACAAAAAGTATAAAAGCGAGCCGCTGTGGCACGGCCCCCGCCAAAAGCACGAGTTCGGAAACCATTATACATGCCGTGATCAATCATAGTGGCGAGCGGACGCAAAAAGCCGCGACCACTTGCCGCGAGGACGTGCGATCGAAGCCTCCAGTCCCGGCAACAGGCGTCCCGGAGTGCGGACGCCGAGCTAAGCCCTGCACCGGCGGGCAGCGTTTCGATCGCGAGAACAGACGCGCCATCGCCGCTAGCGGGCATGGTCCTCCGCGACGTAGTCGTCACTCAAGTCGCGACGTCCGGCCTGTCCAATAAGCCCCTTGTCCACCGGCGTGTAGGAAGTAGCCACGAATTCGTCACAGGCCAACTGCCACTTTTCATTGTCAACAGGAGTGGACACGCTATGTCAGCTTGGAAAGCGATAGCCAGCTAGGTCCGATCCATATTGAGGTGTATACTCGGCTGATGCACCCACCGATCACCTGGACATCTCGCGGGCAAAGGGATTAAGGAGCTGTCCGAGAAGTTGTCGCTTTCCAAACAAGCAACGTTGGCCCACCGCGGAAGAGGATTAACGCCCTTTGACATTGCAAGATGGGGGAGAGATAATGGAGATGTGAATGGACTGGCTGGTCACATGGGATCTGGCGCACGTCACATGCCTTGTAACATTGTTTCTACGCAGTTTGTAGAGAAATCGGCCGCGTCTGCGGCAAGAGGCGCGGTCTGTTACAAAAACGCTGAAGACGTATGCGCAAAAGGGCTTTTTTATGCCTAACGGAGCTACTGATTCTAAGCTTTGCTTGTAGCGAGATGGCCGGTTGATCTGAAACCGCATGGCACTATCGTCGCCAAAATGCCTATGCACATTTTGCCTATGCAAAACGCCAGACTTCGACTAAAATGACCACAGTGACCACGGCTTGAGCACCGACCGCACCGATGACGTGCCTTGAGGCGTGCGCAATTAGCATATTTTCCTGCCAAAGTGCTCCTCAGCCGTTGGGCGGAGGGAAAGGAAAGGCCAAAAAGTGGCTGTTAGCCCGTCCAAGGACGTCGTCCACCGGGGTCACGCAGCGGTGCAGCCACCACGCTAAGGCAGCCGCTGCTAGGGCTTTTGCAAACCTTCGCGGCGGGCATTAAAGTGAGGACAATTGTTACGAGATTAAGAACGCGCATGCTTCGTACACGCCGCGTGCGGCGACGCGCCACGTCGGACGTGATGGCCGCGTGGCATCGCGAGCTTCGGAAATTTAATTATCCTTCAACGACCACTTGTCACGGCCACGAGGAGCACATGCCGAGTACACGCGTTGCTCACGGTGCGCAGCTTACCGTGGCATCGGTGGGTGACGAAGCCGAAGACACCCGTCGGCGTGAGCGCATACGCATGACAAATCGGCTCACGTTTTGGGGGTCTGCGCATAGTGAGCCAGCGCGAGCACCGACCAGCTTCTTGGAAGGACGGCGGCGGCGTCAAAGAACTCTGTGTTAGCTTAGCTCACTCTTGACCGCGTTACCGGAACCGTGGAGTCTCTTAAGGTGTCGGAATCGGAATTCCACCCGCTCGCCAGGGTGGCATACCTTTTTGGAGACCCTTCTCGATGTCGCTGAAATTCGGCTAATCTACGGGGTGTCACGTGTCATCGCAAACATTAAGACGCGCGGTAAATGACATTTGCAGTTTTTAAGAAGGCTAGTACGAAAATTTGGGTGAAGTCGGATTTAACGTACGGAGAAATGCGTTCAAGGAATAAGCATGGATGGATGGATAGTCCAAGAAAACCTAGAGCAGGGGACGGATGTCCGATCCAATGCAAGCATTCAGAGCGAACAACCTTACGAAGAGCCGAAACAGCCTACATTAACGGGGCAGCACAAAAGAAACCGCCCCAAACCAGATCTAAACTGCAGTTCCGTGAAGCATCGGGTGTACGAGCACCAGTCCTAGGCACGAAGCCGTTACGCGACGGCCTGGAGCCCATAAGGGAATCGTTCTCTTATCTTCCACGCGTATACTAGTTACATTCATTTTTTTGCGCAAAACGTATTCGCAAACTTCAGACTCGCGTGGAAGTCACGTATTACTTCGTACTTCCTAAAGCCCCGGACAAAAGTTTCATGGATGCCCAGACGCCGTTACGCATGGCTGGCGGCGAAATGACGTAGCGAAACATATTATACACGCGCAGCGGAGACAATGATGATTAGTGGGCCAGTTTAGGTGGCGGAAGAAAGCGGCCCGGTCGGTGACATTGCCGGGCGGTGTGGGAAGACAAAAGCAGCTTTCCCCTTATGCCTGCGAGTGTGCCGTGTTCCGCCATCAGCTTCCGGCCGGTGGGTCCGCAAAAGGAAACGAAAGTGAAACGAGAGGAGTCTCGAGCCGTTTTCGTGGTTGGCTTCTCTGGAGACGGCGC
>JNEY01000001.1:5163762-5228554 GCA_020875895.1 Aphelenchus avenae
TCGGACTCGGACTCGGACTCGGACTCGAGGTGGCCACAATAGGACTCGGACTCGGACTCGGACTCGGGGTCGGCATTGTGGCCAGGGCTTTAAACGAGAGAGACTAAAGGTTCGTAGGGCTAGGAATTTAGCTGCTATTATGAGCAGATGGACAGGTAAAGGGGATAGTTTGTACTAAAGATCGCTTTTGTTGAGTGCTGCGTGACACTCCTTGCACGTGACAGTGGAGTGAGTGCACGAGGCGTCGCTGGCCGGATTGGTGCGGCGGAGGCACCTGCGGCATTCGGCACACCAAATCGCCGTGTGTCGGCAAATACGCCTCTTACTGCTAAACCAGATCATCGGATTCGGTTGGCGGAGAACCAGGTAGTTGTAGATCTCCAGGCACTCCTAGAAAACCTGGTTTGTTACTAGGAGTGAGGCAGCGATTTACCTGAGGCGTTAGCACGCCTCCTTGAGCCGGGCCCCGGGCGAACTCTTGCATTGTCATTGTCGGGAAACGAATCTTGTAAATCGCTCGCCACAGAACGCGACGAATGTCTTCTGAGTTTCCCGGCTTCTTTTCTCTGAAAGTAACATGCATTGGGTCGAACCTATCGAACCCAATATTCCAATAGGGGCGTACCGCGCGAGCTGTGACTTCGCCCACGCGATTGTGCGCTTGTAGATCGTCGTCTCGTAGGCGTTCAAGTCGTCGCGAGCGAGGATTTGCAGCAAGTGCTTGTGGTCGATGTTAACGAAGCCAGTGGATTTAAGGATATTTTCACCGTGGTTGCAGACGTATTCGAGGCAGCTAAAAAGACGTAGGTGTATGAACAGATAGACATGGCTTACAAACCTTTGGTATATGTCGTCGAAAAGTTCGAAACGAGCGAGAAAGTCCAGCGCAGTGTCGAAACTGAGGTGCTGCTTGACGTACTCGGCGGCCGCGTCATACAGTTCCGTCATGAGATACTTCTTGGACAGGTAGATCACTGAGGAGACGTTGTGCAGTGACAACTCAACTTCGTCCGTATAAGCGTACCTAGAACCCATACAAATATTGCGACCTTCAATGCATTAAACGATACTTGACAAGCTCGCGGAAGCCTTCTGCTGTACCGTCCGGCACTTCCACTGTGTCCTGTCGCTCGTTGGCTCCGAAGAACATCGCGTCGAAGACGTCCGAAGCAGCCGAGAGAATATAGGAGTTGGCATAAATCAGCTCCTGATGTTCTTCCTGAAATTACAGTGAGTTAGTCCGACTTTCAAACGCGTCTCACTACCGGTCCAACGATGAAGGTAATGTCGTTCCACTTCTGAGCCTGCATCATTCTTTCCATCCTCGTTGCGAGGCATCCTTTGTTGGCGTTACCCGATGAGCCGTTGTTGCTGCCGGATGCTGCGTCTGGAGCGCCCCGTTTTGCCAAAGGTCGAGACCAGTCGGTGCCATCGTCGTAGTCATCGTCGTAACCAATAAGTGCTCGTTTTCGAAGAGGTGGAGGATCTCGAGGAGCCGCCATGCAGCTAAAATCACGCTTTAAAAACTTGTCACAAGATTAGGTTAGGCAACAACAAATAAGTAACAACGGAGCGACCTTTGCAAAACGAGGCAGACATTTCCTTGGCAGTGGGTACCGGCTGCGGAACGTTGGTCGTATCCTTATTTTACCCGGTCTAATGAATTGCGATCAGTGAGAGCAAGTCGTGTTGTTGATACTCGCTTTCGCTCCTCCCGCGCCGCGCACAGGAGGAACAAAGGCAAAGGGACGCGCGTTTTATGCTAACGAGACGATGCTAGTTTTGCAGCTTTCCTTTCCAGAGGCAAGCACGCATATGCTGCATGTCTAGTCGTAGGAACCGTCACGAGTTAGAAAATTGCAAGTATGGGAATAACAGTGATCGAAAAGACAATGAGCTGGCTGCCTATGACTGAGCGGTACGACGTTGCTGCCGTTCAAGCTTGATTCTTAGGTCTCATTCTACAAAGGTAAGTACACGTTAGACGCTCGAAATCTCTTTATCTCAAATGCGGATTCTACGAAGGACAACGCATTGGTTCTAACATGCCGTACAGCAAGTTGAATATGATGCCGAGGAACATGCTGACTAGGAGGACGTATTTTGCCGTGAGCGTAGCCAGGCGCATTCTAGACTTCTGCGGGAAACATCCGTCTCCGATAAAATGCAGAGCGAGAATGAGACCTAAACGGTGGACTGACTAAAGATTTGCGGCTGGTACGGTCCTTACCGCAGCCCACGCCAGTGACGTGCGAAGCGTACGAGACGTAAACCACTGACGGTGTCTTCCTGATAGACGCGTAGTACAAGGCGAGAGTCCACTCTGTCGCAACTGAAAACAACCGCGCATTGTTGTATCAGGTAGACCGGGCGCACCTGCACACAAAATCATGACGGCCTTAGCGACGCCCCAAAGAATGTGCTCGCGATGAAGCACCGCGTGAACTGCGTAGGCTGCCAGGAGTGCGTACACACCGCCGGATGCGCCGACCAGGACGGCAGGATTGTGGACGATGCTCGCTACCAAGCTGCCTAAACCGAAATATTTCCTACGTGAATATGCTTAGGCCGGCTAACCGGAAACAACTCCACACGCATAGATCGCCGTCGAAGCTACGAATCCGTACGTCCATTCGAGCGAGGTACCGACCAGCACTTGCACGACCACGTTCAGCCACAGATGCCAGTCACTAAGCACTAACAAGGTTAGATATTTTGAGGCCACGAGTATGGCTGATACCTATGGTGCAGGAAAGCGTAGGTGAAGAATCGCCATGGTTCGAACCGCTTGTCATCGCGGTACGTGTAAAACCGTAGCGCTCTCTTGTCACTCTGAAGTACGAGCTCCACAACCGTCGGATCGGCGCTGTGCGGCGCAGTCATCGTGTAGAACAGGGCCACCTGAAGAAACGCATTCAGTAATGTACCAGGCAATGTTAACGTACCTGAATGACGGAAATCACGACAAAGACGGGTATTCTTCGAAGCCACCGATAGCCGGTGTTCGTTTGCGGTATCTTCTCGATTGTCACTGTCCGGCCGCTGGGAAGCTAAAACGCAATTATTTCATTCAAGGGATGATACGTGCGGGCAGAAGCTTAGCCACCTGTAATTCTAAAATGGTAGTCCCATACAAGTGATGACTTGTGGGCACTTACATAGCATAGAACTTTACACCCTTCAAGAATTTCCGATGGACGGCACCCTCTCTCTGGCTACGGTCTGCGGCATAATGTGCTTACTTTCGTCCGACCGATTTGATAGGAAACGGAAGAACGGTTGTCATCGCGAGTGCTGATCGCTGTCCGCTTGACTAGCGCATCGTCGCTATGGCTTTGAGTGTCCCTATCGCCCAGGCGGTGTCCGAGAATAACCTCCGTGCTGCTTGAATCGCTTGCTTCGACAGTGCTCATTTATGGCAGCTAAAATCAAGGCGGTTGGGTGGTTCTAAAGTCAGTCAAGAACAGCGTCGCCCGCCTACGAGAAGCGGTGAGAGGCCGCTAAACCGCAAGTGGTCAGTATAGAAAGGAATTTCACAAGCCCATTTCGGTCACCATTGAACGACAATAAACCGGAACGGGCGGTTTGGCAGGTGTTCTTTCGGACATCCTTCCAAAGATGACCGTGGCAGATCGGTTATTTTCCCAGTCGATGCGTTAATAGTACAATGGCGGCCTTGTGGCTTGCTTGCATAAGCTGGGCACATGACAAGGGCATGTACTTCCATGCTAGATTTTTACAAATAGCCGTTTCGATTCTCTGGATCGATTAATACTCCATAACATAACCTAGAAAACTGTAAGCTAAACTTATATTAAAAACCACAATCCAAGCCTTCAGGCTGTTTTCGAGCCTGGAGACTGACAGTGACAGCTTTGTTCGCTAGGAAAAATGGACGGCTGTGGGTAAAACTCTCAGAAATAAGTATAACCAAGCAAGCATAAAGATACAGGATACGAGATAAAACCGCGATTCCCGGGTACGCACCCAGACCGCCACCATTCATGGGCACTTGCGTCGAAAATCTGCCGAACAGTGTCCAGCGGGCGGCGGTCGGTTTTATAAACGCAACGCTTTCGAGCGTTGCGGCCTTGTCTGTGCGAAAGAAAAACCGTCGCTTCCGCACGCGCCTTCTCATGCCGTCCCCTACCTTTCCGCCTCTTTCGGGGGATCTAATTTGAATAGGATGCGCGCCCGGCTGTTGAGAACATCGCGAGTGGATCGTCATGCACGCCCATAAAAAGCGTGAAATGCGCAACAAGTGGAGATTATGGTAACGCATCCAATAACGAGAGGTACAGAACTTCCGCTGAACGTTCGCTAAATCATCTTCGTGGGTACAACTCTTATGTGCTCCGAATTATTGTTTCTGCATTGCCATTTGCGCAGGGACACGGTCATCCGTACAACTTATGACGTCTTTTAACGAAAGCATGACCGGCATACGATTTCTTGAAACTCCTGACAGCAAAAACACGTTGATCAGGACGCTCATGTTCGCAAAAATTTGCGAAACTATTGTTTGTATTTAATGGTGTCGAGGCTTTAAATTATGGTTACGGCGGTGTGCACAATACATCGGTAACCGCTTCTTATTAGAATTGGAACCCTCTTTCCGTTGCTTTTTTAAGAACTGGAGATGTGGACTTATACAAGTTTCTAACCTTAAAAGTGTCGACACAGAAACGTGATATTTTATCTACCTTCTGACGACCCTTTGGATTGGTTGCTTTTCAGAGCTTGGCTCGATGCAGCAGAAAATCCTGGCGCCGTAGCGCCTGAGAGACGTTCTCGTTTCTCTGCCGACGGCTGATCGTGCCTCCCGCCAGCAACGGTCAATCTTATAAAAACAACCTTTCTCACTGCTTGTTTGTGCTTGGTGACGAGCACTCTAGCATTGTGTGGCGTGCACTTAGCAGGGATAAGTCAGCAAGCGTTCAGCAATAATTGGCTGTGCTCCCTCCCTAATCTGGAACCATTTTTCACTGGATGCGACAAAGTGTCCGTCATCCAAGCATTACTTTAATTTTAAAGCCATGCTTGCATGCTAATCATGCGTTTGTTGCTCTAGTCGGTGAACAAACCGACGCTTTTTTTCAAGCGCGTTTCGGCAACGAAAATTTATGAGGCGCTGACAGCCGACTGTCCGTCCGCGCATGCGTTTTCGGAACGAATTCTTGCTCTGGCGTCGTAGCTTCTCGTTCAAACGACGCCGTAGACTTTCTTGTTGCACGCATAACGCTTGAGTTTTTAATGAAACGTCTTAACCAGCACATGATACTGGTTCACTTCTAGGCTTTAAACGATGCGATGCTGGCGCGCATACGTCTGCTGCGCAGCGCTTTTGTTCGTTAATGTTGTGGGATCGTCACTGGAGGACCTTCTCGGCACCCACCAGTACCTTCTCGTCGGGCTGGGGCAATGCACGCTAAGCATGGAAACGAACCTGCCCGCAGGGCAGTGTCCACGCCTTTTCGAACCACTCCTGTCGTAAGTTCCACAGTCTTGGAGGGACATTAATCCACACTGATTCAGGGACACGCTGGAGAATCCACACAAGTCGTGCCGCGTAGAAGGCGCAACATTGCTGTGGCCATCGCCAAGCGATCCACAGTCAGCGGCAGAACTGCTCGTAGTGGGACGGGTTCAGTCGACACTAGCGTACAACGTACTGCCGCTGCACTTTCCGTACCGGTTTGATAACCGGGCGGTGACTATGGAGCGGTCGCGGTTCTTCTCGAGCCCGCATCGGCTGACGCGAGACAACCTGGTCAGTATGCACACTTGTTCCGAACTTAGCGCCAGAATTTGCGAACATAATACGTCGTTGCCGAAGTGCCACAATCGGAAAGTTGTGGAGGGTCTTCTGACCAAAAAGTTTAACCGTTGTATCTCTCTGGCAAATTACCAGAAGATTGTTAATGTTAAGCATCTCTACGAGAACACGAAAGGGTTTCATTTAGGTGGGCACGTTGTACGACCAGCGCACGCAGTTTCTCTACCTCATCTTCGAGAGGACCGTTGATGGCGCGATGAGGGCAGAGGTCTTCCTGATGGAGCGGATCTACTCCGTGACGACGTCGACCGGCTGGCAGAATACGCACAAGTTCTCGCTGGACCTGCATGACTCATTCTTCGGCAGCATGTGGACGTCGGATTCGGGGCGAGTAGGTCCACTTAAAAGGTGTGCCAGTCAGCATGACCAAATCCTAGGCGTACTACACATTGGAGGAGACAATGGACCGGCAAAAAGTAGTTGACCTTCGGTGGATCGACTTCAACCAACTGGTGCCAAGCTTGAAGAATGGGCGTCATGGCACAGTGGTTGCAACCGTGGAAGGAAGCTCAGTGCCTGTGGAACTCGCTCCGTTCGACGGCCTCGTCTACAAGAAGGAGCATGCTCCTGACGGGACTACGCATCAGCTCATGTACGTGGTTGGTCAATCAACACTGATATCTTGCTTACCTGCTAATCTTAGACGTTTAGAGATACGCTCGATTCGGAACGCGAACTCGAGTGCTCGTCGTCTGCTGCGCCCGGGCCTGCCTTCACCTTCGTCATCACCGGCTGGGAGTACTGCAAAGTTCGTGACGGCGCTACGGCAAACAAGTCACGATGCGAGGAGGAAGCGACTGAAGAGGTCTCTTCGTCGACAGGGATCCCTGCGAAGGTACGTCCTTGCGAGGCATTTGATGCGCCGCTACGTCGTTCCATTTGTAACCACTGCTTGTAGCAGCCGCAGTCTCAAGGCTCCTCCATCGGTATGGGAATCTCGTTGGTGATAATCTGCTCCATCGTCGGTAACGCTGTACGTTGCAGTGTCGTTCGCCACAATTCACTCACCATCCACTTTAGGTTCTCTGCATGTGCATCGGCTACTGCGTCATGCGATCGCGGGAAAGCAAGTACGCAGTCTCTGACCGTCCGCCGCCAATGTACACCACGATGGAGTGCACCAGGCGGCTTCAAGATAGTGAAATGTCCTTCTAACCGTTTCTGTATCGTGACACTTCCCTTCGTGTGACTATTGAGCTCGTCCATTCTCTGCGTATCCCGTTGTAACCTCCACTACCGCATTTACCACGTCTTTGTACCTCCAAGCTCACTTAGCATTCTGTCCAAATGTTAACTGCCGGTTCCCGAGCTGCTCATCCCCAGCTGTCTGACTATTTTTGCCTTTCTTAATCCTGTTGTACATATCGTTGAAGGCGATGGCCGAACTTCATTCCGGTTCAGTAAAGCGAATACCAGCCTGTTGTACATATCGTTGAGCCTGTTGTACATATCCCTGTTGAATTCTAGGCTACGTATGGGTTCTTCATAGAATGGCGCGCATTATCATCTGTGAAAACTGATGACAGAAACTTGTATGATCCCGGATTCCACTGCCAAGATTACCGAAGCCGTGGAGACACTCAAGTGTTCAAATGAATTTGGAAACACCAGGTTAGACCAGAAGCCTCCATCTGATGTTCACGCTAAAATGCAAGCAGACATGATAAAGCTGGGATCCGCTAGTTCGCACTGGCCCGCGTGGCATGCGTGCAGCTCCCCGTCGTATCGGAATTTTCGGAACGAAAACTAATGCCGATCCATCTTCACCCAGCAAAAAAGTCATTTATTCTTCTCGTACCTGTTGAATTCTAGTCACATCGAAGACACAAATATGCAGACAGCATTGGAGATAGTGTGGTCAAAGTAAAAGTCCATTAGTATTCAGGGAGAATACCCGTTTCCGAGGGCGTAGACGATAGGGTAAGTGCCGACAGAAGCTCTCTATGGCAACATAGTAAGTAGGCTAGGGGAGGAAATACCCGTCTCGAGTAACGGTTGTTTCTAACGCCTATAGCACTACACTACAAGATGAAGATTGGAGAAGATAGACTCGCGAAAGGGAACACTGTAGGCAGAGGTTAGCATGAGGGAAGAAAGCTACTCACGCTGTTTCACTACATCAAAATTCTCAATAGCACATCCCAAATTTTGGGTACTTTTCAACGTTTCGTGCCAAAAGGGTCAGCGGAAAGAGACAACCCAAGAAGAAAGATGCGCATTTTCAAAGTGTCCAAAGTTTAGAAAATTTGCATGAGGAAGAGCTGTGTTCATGGGTGCAGATGGCGTGCCTCGGGCTCAGTCGGTGTCGTTCTCGACCTCCTCGAAGAGCAGCAGGTTTTGGTTGTCGCCGCCCGCGCGCTTCTTTCGGTTCAGCTTTCCGCGCACATCGATGACTCGCGCCTAAAAGTCGATTGGATTAATCGCATTGACGACCAATCTCATTAGCAAGCTGGTTGTTTGTCACTTTGGCGTGATAGCGTGGGATAAAAGCTAGCTTACGACGGAAACCATGTGCCTACGCCTACGAACTGTAGCGGGACTGGCGGTACACAGGACGCACTGGACGGGATCTGCACTTGATAACGGCGTTGGAAACNTGTGCCGTCCGGCACTTCCACGGTGTCCTGTCGCTCATTGGCTCCGAAGAACATCGCGTCGAAAACGTCCGAAGCAGCAGAGAGAATGTAGGAGTTGGCACAAATCCGTTCCTGATGTTCTTCCTGAAATGCCAGTCAGTTATTCCGACTTTCAAACGCTTCTCGCTACCGGCCCAACGATGAAGGTAATGTCGTTCCACTTCGGAACCTGCATCATTCTTTCCATCCTAGTTGCGAGGCATCCTTTGTTGGCATTAGCCGATGAGCCGCTGTTGCTGCCGAATGCTGCGTCTGGAGCGCTGCTTTTTGCCGAAGGTCGAGACCAGTCGGGGTCATCGTCATCGCCAAAACGACGTCGTTTGAAAGGAGGGGTAGGAAGATCCCAAGGAGCCGCCATAACAGTACCTGAAACAGTCAGATAGAGTGGTGCTAAAGGTTGTCAAACGATTAGCTTGGGCAACAACAAATAAATACCAGCCGAGCAACCTTTGCAAAACGAGGCAAACATTTTCTTGGCGGTGGGTACCGGCTGGGAAACGATGGTCGTATCCTTATTTTTCCCGGTAATGAATTGCAATCTGTGAGAGCAAGTCGTGTTGTTGATACTCGCTTTCTCTCCTCCTGCGCCGCGCACAGGAGGAACAAAGGCGAAGGGACGCGGATGCGCGTTTTATGCTAACGAGACGACGCTAGTTTTGCAGCTTTGCTTTCCGTAGGCAAGTACGCATATGCTACTACCGTAAATCCTGTAATTAGGGCCCCGGNAAACGAGAGAGACTAAAGGTTCGTAGGGCCAGGAATTTTAGCTGCTATTATGAGCAGATGGACAGTTAAAGGGGATAGTTTGTACTAAAGATCGCTTTTGTTGAGTGCTGCGCGACACTCCTTGCATGTGACAGTCGAGTGAGTGCACGAGGCGTCACTGGCCGGATTGGTGCGGCGGAGGCACCTGCGGCATTCGGCACACCAAATCGCCGTGTGTCGGCAAATACGCCTCTTACTGCTAAACCAGATCATCGGATTCGGTTGACGGAGAACCAGGTAGTTGTAGATCTCCAGGCACTCCTAGAAAACCTGGTTTGTTACTAGGAGTGAGGCAGCGATTTACCTGAGGCGTTAGCACGCCTCCTTGTGCCGGGCCGCGGGCGAACTCTTGCATCGTCATTGTCGGGAAACGAATCTTGTAAACCGCTCGCCAGAGAACGCGACGAATGTCTTCTGAGTTTCCCGGCTTCTTTTCTCTGAAAGCAACATGCATGGGTCGAACCTATCGAACCCAATATTCAATGGGGCGTACCGCGCGAGCTGTGACTTCGCCCACGCGATTGTGCGCTTGTAGATCGTCGTCTCGTAGGCGTTCAAGTCGTCGCGAGCGAGGATCTGCAGCAAGTGCTTGTGGTCGATGTTAACGAAGCCAGTGGATTTAAGGATATTTTCACCGTGGTTGCAGACGTATTCGAGGCAGCTAAAAAGACGTAGGTGTATGAACAGATAGACATGGCTTACAAACCTTTGGTATATGTCGTCGAAAAGTTCGAAACGAGCGAGAAAGTCCAGCGCAGTGTCGAAACTGAGGTGCTGCTTGACGTACTCGGCGGCCGCGTCATACAGTTCCGTCATGAGATACTTCTTGGACAGGTAGATCACTGAGGAGACGTTGTGCAGTGACAACTCAACTTCGTCCGTATAAGCGTACCTAGAACCCATACAAATATTGCGACCTTCAATGCATTAAACGATACTTGACAAGCTCGCGGAAGCCTTCTGNCGCATTCTAGACTTCTGCGGGAAACATCCGTCTCCGATAAAATGCAGAGCGAGAATGAGACCTAAACGGTGGACTGACTAAAGATTTGCGGCTGGTACGGTCCTTACCGCAGCCCACGCCAGTGACGTGCGAAGCGTACGAGACGTAAACCACTGACGGTGTCTTCCTGATAGACGCGTAGTACAAGGCGAGAGTCCACTCTGTCGCAACTGAAAACAACCGCGCATTGTTGTATCAGGTAGACCGGGCGCACCTGCACACAAAATCATGACGGCCTTAGCGACGCCCCAAAGAATGTGCTCGCGATGAAGCACCGCGTGAACTGCGTAGGCTGCCAGGAGTGCGTACACACCGCCGGATGCGCCGACCAGGACGGCAGGATTGTGGACGATGCTCGCTACCAAGCTGCCTAAACCGAAATATTTCCTACGTGAATATGCTTAGGCCGGCTAACCGGAAACAACTCCACACGCATAGATCGCCGTCGAAGCTACGAATCCGTACGTCCATTCGAGCGAGGTACCGACCAGCACTTGCACGACCACGTTCAGCCACAGATGCCAGTCACTAAGCACTAACAAGGTTAGATATTTTGAGGCCACGAGTATGGCTGATACCTATGGTGCAGGAAAGCGTAGGTGAAGAATCGCCATGGTTCGAACCGCTTGTCATCGCGGTACGTGTAAAACCGTAGCGCTCTCTTGTCACTCTGAAGTACGAGCTCCACAACCGTCGGATCGGCGCTGTGCGGCGCAGTCATCGTGTAGAACAGGGCCACCTGAAGAAACGCATTCAGTAATGTACCAGGCAATGTTAACGTACCTGAATGACGGAAATCACGACAAAGACGGGTATTCTTCGAAGCCACCGATAGCCGGTGTTCGTTTGCGGTATCTTCTCGATTGTCACTGTCCGGCCGCTGGGAAGCTAAAACGCAATTATTTCATTCAAGGGATGATACGTGCGGGCAGAAGCTTAGCCACCTGTAATTCTAAAATGGTAGTCCCATACAAGTGATGACTTGTGGGCACTTACATAGCATAGAACTTTACACCCTTCAAGAATTTCCGATGGACGGCACCCTCTCTCTGGCTACGGTCTGCGGCATAATGTGCTTACTTTCGTCCGACCGATTTGATAGGAAACGGAAGAACGGTTGTCATCGCGAGTGCTGATCGCTGTCCGCTTGACTAGCGCATCGTCGCTATGGCTTTGAGTGTCCCTATCGCCCAGGCGGTGTCCGAGAATAACCTCCGTGCTGCTTGAATCGCTTGCTTCGACAGTGCTCATTTATGGCAGCTAAAATCAAGGCGGTTGGGTGGTTCTAAAGTCAGTCAAGAACAGCGTCGCCCGCCTACGAGAAGCGGTGAGAGGCCGCTAAACCGCAAGTGGTCAGTATAGAAAGGAATTTCACAAGCCCATTTCGGTCACCATTGAACGACAATAAACCGGAACGGGCGGTTTGGCAGGTGTTCTTTCGGACATCCTTCCAAAGATGACCGTGGCAGATCGGTTATTTTCCCAGTCGATGCGTTAATAGTACAATGGCGGCCTTGTGGCTTGCTTGCATAAGCTGGGCACATGACAAGGGCATGTACTTCCATGCTAGATTTTTACAAATAGCCGTTTCGATTCTCTGGATCGATTAATACTCCATAACATAACCTAGAAAACTGTAAGCTAAACTTATATTAAAAACCACAATCCAAGCCTTCAGGCTGTTTTCGAGCCTGGAGACTGACAGTGACAGCTTTGTTCGCTAGGAAAAATGGACGGCTGTGGGTAAAACTCTCAGAAATAAGTATAACCAAGCAAGCATAAAGATACAGGATACGAGATAAAACCGCGATTCCCGGGTACGCACCCAGACCGCCACCATTCATGGGCACTTGCGTCGAAAATCTGCCGAACAGTGTCCAGCGGGCGGCGGTCGGTTTTATAAACGCAACGCTTTCGAGCGTTGCGGCCTTGTCTGTGCGAAAGAAAAACCGTCGCTTCCGCACGCGCCTTCTCATGCCGTCCCCTACCTTTCCGCCTCTTTCGGGGGATCTAATTTGAATAGGATGCGCGCCCGGCTGTTGAGAACATCGCGAGTGGATCGTCATGCACGCCCATAAAAAGCGTGAAATGCGCAACAAGTGGAGATTATGGTAACGCATCCAATAACGAGAGGTACAGAACTTCCGCTGAACGTTCGCTAAATCATCTTCGTGGGTACAACTCTTATGTGCTCCGAATTATTGTTTCTGCATTGCCATTTGCGCAGGGACACGGTCATCCGTACAACTTATGACGTCTTTTAACGAAAGCATGACCGGCATACGATTTCTTGAAACTCCTGACAGCAAAAACACGTTGATCAGGACGCTCATGTTCGCAAAAATTTGCGAAACTATTGTTTGTATTTAATGGTGTCGAGGCTTTAAATTATGGTTACGGCGGTGTGCACAATACATCGGTAACCGCTTCTTATTAGAATTGGAACCCTCTTTCCGTTGCTTTTTTAAGAACTGGAGATGTGGACTTATACAAGTTTCTAACCTTAAAAGTGTCGACACAGAAACGTGATATTTTATCTACCTTCTGACGACCCTTTGGATTGGTTGCTTTTCAGAGCTTGGCTCGATGCAGCAGAAAATCCTGGCGCCGTAGCGCCTGAGAGACGTTCTCGTTTCTCTGCCGACGGCTGATCGTGCCTCCCGCCAGCAACGGTCAATCTTATAAAAACAACCTTTCTCACTGCTTGTTTGTGCTTGGTGACGAGCACTCTAGCATTGTGTGGCGTGCACTTAGCAGGGATAAGTCAGCAAGCGTTCAGCAATAATTGGCTGTGCTCCCTCCCTAATCTGGAACCATTTTTCACTGGATGCGACAAAGTGTCCGTCATCCAAGCATTACTTTAATTTTAAAGCCATGCTTGCATGCTAATCATGCGTTTGTTGCTCTAGTCGGTGAACAAACCGACGCTTTTTTTCAAGCGCGTTTCGGCAACGAAAATTTATGAGGCGCTGACAGCCGACTGTCCGTCCGCGCATGCGTTTTCGGAACGAATTCTTGCTCTGGCGTCGTAGCTTCTCGTTCAAACTATGCCGTAGACTTTCTTGTTGCACGCATCGCTTGAGTTTTTATAGAAACGTCTTATCTAGCACATGATACTGGTTCACTTCTAGGCTTTAAACGATGCGATGCTGGCGCGCATACATCTGCTGCGCAGCGCTTTTCGTCGTTAATGTCGTGGGATCGTCACTGGATGACCTTCTCGGCACACTCCAGTACCTCCTCGTCGGGCTGCGGCAATGCACGCTAAGCATGGAAACGAACGTGCCAGCGGGGCAGTGTCCACACTTGTTCGAACCACTCCTGTCGTAAGTTCCACAGTCTTGGAGGGACATTAATCCACACTGATTCAGGGACACGCTGGAGAATCCACACAAGTCGTGCCGCGTAGAAGGCGCAACATTGCTGTGGCCATCGCCAAGCGATCCACAGTCAGCGGCAGAACTGCTCGTAGTGGGACGGGTTCAGTCGACACTAGCGTACAACGTACTGCCGCTGCACTTTCCGTACCGGTTCGATAGCCGGGCGGTGACTATGGAGCGGGCGCGGTTCTTCTCGAGCCCGCACCGGCTAACGCGAGACAACCTGGTAAGTGTGCACACTCGTTCCGAACCTAGCGCGAGGATTTGCGAACATAACACGTCGTTGTCGAAGTGCCACAATCGGAAAGTTGTGGGGGTTCTTCTGGCCAAAAAAAGTTTAACCGTTGTATCTCTCTGGCGAATTACCAGAAGATTGTTAATGCTAAGCATCTCTACGAGAACACGAAAGGGTTTCATTTAGGTGGGCACGTTGTACGACCAGCGCACGCAGTTTCTCTACCTCATCTTCGAGAGGACCGTTGATGGCGCAATGAGGGCAGAAGTCTTCCTGATGGAGCGGATCTACTCCAGGACGACGTTGGCCGGTTGGCAGAATACACACAAGTTCTCACTGGACCTACATGACTCATTCTTCGGCAGCAGGTGGACCTCGGATTCGAAGCGGGTACGTCCAATCAAAGAGTTGTGCCAAGCAACATGGCCTAGTTCTAGGTGTACTATGCTTTGGAGAAGACAGTGGACCGGGAAAAAGTAGTGGAACTTCGGTGGATCGACTTCTACCAAATGGTGCCAAGCTTGAAAAATGGGCGTCATGGCACGGTCGTTGCAACCGTGGAAGGAAGCTCAGTGCCTGTGGAACTCGCTCCGTTCCATGGCCTCCTCTATAAGAAGCAGCGTACGGCTGACGGGACTACGCATCAGCTCATGTACGTGGTTAGCCAAGAATCAGTCTTCAGTAGTTAAGATCAATCAACACTGATGTCCTGCTTACGTCCTAAGCTTATATACGTTTAGAGATACGCTCGATTCGGAACGCCCTCTCGAATGTCCGTCGTCTGCTGCGCCCGGGCCTGCCTTCACCTTCGTCATCACCGGCTGGGAGTACTGCAAAGTTCGTGACGGCGCTATGGCGAACAAGTCACGATGCGAGGAGGAAGCGGCTGAAGAGGTCACTTCGTCGACAGGGATCCCTGCGAAGGTACGTCCTTGCGAGACTTGCGCTACGTCGTTCCATTTGTAACCCCTACATGTTTCAGCCGCAGTCTCATGGCTCCTCCATCAGTGTCGGAATCTCGTTTGCGATAATCTGCATCATCGTCATAAACGCGGTACGTTGCAACGTCGTTCACCACAATTCACTCACTATCCGCTTTAGACTCTCTGCCTTTGCATCGGCTACTGCGTCATGCGATCGCGGGAAAGCAAATACGTAGTCTCTGACCGTCCGCCGCCAATGTACACCACGATGGAGTGCACCAGGCGGCTTCAAGACAGTGAAATGTCCTTCTGACCGTCTCTGTATCGTGACACTTCCCTTGGTGTGACTGCTCTGCTCGTCCATTCCCTGCGTATCCCGTTGTAACCTCCACTGCCGCATTTACCCCGTCTATTTACCTCCAAGCTCACTTAGAATTTTGCCCAAATCTGCCGGTTTCTGATCCTTTTAGCCATCCTTGTGCTCGTGCCCAGCTATCTCAGTTCTTGCCTCAGTACAGCCCTGTGTTAACCCTATTGTACATATCGCTGAAGCCGATGACTGAACTTCATTCCGGTTCAGAAAAGCGAATACAAGCCGGAAATTTCGAGGCTAAGTATGGGTTGTTCACAAAATGGCGAGCATTATCATCTGTGGAAACAGATGTGCCAGGGAAACTTGTATGATCCAGGATCCCACTGCCATGATTACCCGAGTCCTAGAGACGCTCCAGTGTTTGAATGAATTTGGGGACACCGGGCATGGACCGGAAGCGTCCATCTGATGTTCACTACAAAATGCAAGCAGAGATGCTAAAGCTGGTCCCCGGGGGTTTTCCTGCTACAATAAAGACTGTATACGTATTAGTTAACATTGGCCCGCGTAGCATGCCTACAGCTCCCCGTCGTATCGGGCTTATATGCGTAGTTTTCTAGTTTTTACTAATGCCGATCCATCTTCACCCAGCAAAAAAGTCATTTATTCTTCTCGTACCTGTTGAATTCTAGTCACGTCGTAGACACAAATATGCAGACAGCATTGGAGATAATGTGGTCAAAGTAAAAGTCCATTAGTATTCAGGGAGAAGACCCGTTTCCGAGGGCGTAGACGATAGGGTAAGTGCCGACAGAAGCTCTCTATGGCAACATAGTAAATAGGCTAGGGGAGGAAATACCCGTCTCGAGTAACGGTTGCTTCTAACGCCTATAGCACTACAAGATGAAGATTTGAGAAGATAGACTCGCGAAAGGGAACACAGTAGGCAGAGGTTAGCATGAGAGAAGAAGGATACTAACGCGGTTTCACTACATCAAAATTCTCAATAGCACATCCCAAATTTTGGGTACTTTTCAACGTTTCGTGCCAAAAGGGTCAGCGGAAAGAGACAACCCAAGAAGAAAGATGCGCATTTTCAAAGTGTCCAAAGTTTAGAAAATTTGCATGAGGAAGAGCTGCGTTCATGGGTGCAGATGGCGTTCCTCGGGTTCAGTCGGTGTCGTTCTCGACCTCCTCGAAGAGCAGCAGGTTTTGGTTGTCGCCGCCCGCGCGCTTCTTTCGGTTCAGCTTTCCGCGCACATCGATAACTCGCGCCTAAAAGTCGATTGGATTAATCGTAATGACGGACAATCTCATTAGCCAGCTAGTTGTTTGTCACTTTGGCGTGATAGCGTGGGATAAAAGCTAGCTTACGACGGAAATCACGTGCCTACGCCTACGCTCTATAGTGGGACTGGCGGTACACTGGACGCACTGGAGGGGGTCTGCACTTGATAACGGCGCTGGAAGCGTACCTGTTTGCGGATTTTAGCAAACTGCGATCCTGGACTGTTGTCATTAGTGTCACGGCAGTCGAACGCGCCATTTGTGGAATCGAACCCATCACCCGCCCTGGTGCCATTCTTCGTAGCGTTGATCCTCGGGAAGTTCGGACTTTTGAGGAAGTCTGTCGAGAACTTGTCGCGGATCGCGTTGGACACTTGACGCACCTAAATAAGAGCCTCATCATTTTGTTAGGAGAAGTGGAGCATAAGATTTTTCCAGACGTAGGCTTAAAATTCCTTTTCGTCCTCATACTTTGGCCCCTTTAGGGTTCGAGAATCGCAAAGAAATACGCGGGCGATGCACGAGGATTATCGTCCACGCCAACCGGTTTGAACAAGGGCTAATCCCATTCGATTTCGCGGGCGTCAGTTCACAAAACTGCATGACGCACGCGGCTAAGTGCGTGTCGCGAATGAAAGCCAACGGGTCACCAAAATCATACGGTCTCGAGAAAAGTTAAAGTTGCCAGATCGAATGAAGGCGTAAATCTTGGAGATTTAGGGCATGTCAACGTGAGGAATTTTGGTCAGGACCGTAGTTGTAGAAAACCGACGAACCTTCTTGAAAGGCTGCTGGAGACGATTCTGCTTCTCCGGCATGCTCCACTCAGTGGCGAAGTCGTCGGTCTTCTGACTCTGACGACCCGACGACAACGAATTGGACGAGTAGGCACTTGAACTGATCGAGCCCGTCGACGCGGAGGTGCGCAACGAAGGCGTCTCCGGGACGGGCTTGCAGTTCGAAGCGGTCTCCAGGTCGAGCAAGTGGAAGGGAGACGAGAATGCGACCACAGATTCGGCGTGACTCTCCATCGGGAAGATGCTGGTCTCATCGGCTTTGAGCCTGTGGGACTGGCGCTTCTGCGAGAGATCCGTTAGCTGGCGCGAGACGATGCGCTGGATGGCCTCCATCGGGGCAACGGCACGGACTCCTAAAAAGATCGTTAAAATTCGCAAGAAAATATTTGTACGAAGAAGAATCACGTAAAAGCACTTGGAAAACACGAAGAATAATTCTGGACACGTAGCCACGTCAATGTATTTTCGAACTGTAGGTATATCCTAGATGGTTTCTAACTCTTTATGGTTCCATTCTCGAAAGATGGCGAAAGCATAGTATCGGTGGTCAATTAGCCGGCATCCGTAAAAAAGGCATTCAAACGACGATAAACCTCATACGAGTCTGAAGCTTAAAAACTACCACGAGGAGTTTTAAATTACGACGAGGCTCCCGTTCAAAATGCAACGAATAACTTTTACGACTCGTGACGTAACGTAACGCTCATGCGTACAAAGTACGCTCTCTTGAGCGAAGGAACACGAAGAAGAAGATGGTTATCAGTGAGTAAAAACCTGGCAAACGGCTCGCACATTCACGCCTTGAATGGCCTCTTTGTCAGCGTCGTATGCTCAACAAACAGCGCGACAAAAACGCTGGTCATTGTTGGCGAGAGCGATTCGCATCCAGTGTGTGAAATTGGACACTCCAACACAATGTGAGTGATCAAGGACTGGAGAGCGGCGCCCGGCAGGCGTATGCGAATAGGGCGGCGGGATGACGTCTCGGTTGCAGCAACACAGCCGTAGCAGCACATCCGCAGCCATCGCGCCATCCGACGCCCGCAATGAGTGGGACGTGGACGCGTCGGGGCAGCAAAATCGTCCCGTCCTCCAAACGCGACAACAAATCCAAGCGCCTTTCCCACGCCGCGAGATTTTGCTGCTGCAGCGGACGCACAACAGGCAACGGTGAATAGAAAGAATGCGATGAGGAGTGGACTGGGGTGCGTGTGGACATGGACCTGCATAATCAGCCGGCAAACAGCCCTGGGGCAAAGATGACGGGGGAGAAAAATGTCGTGTGCGCTAAGTATGCGAAGCATAAACGGGTTCAAAGAACTCAATGAACTTGGGAAACGCCAAAATCAGCTGGGCGGCTGACTACACGTGGGCCTTCAGCAACTGTTTGGCAACTACGTAAGTATACTTCGACAGCGACGGAACGAATGGTAGAGATTAATCTATCTAGAGAATTAAAGAATCTCAGCTCGAACCAGAACACAACTTTCCGCACCTGAAAGAGACTGCTTGTAGGCCTGCTTTCGACAACCAAACGCGTACTGATTCCTCTCTCTCGCTTAGCCACACCACTTAAGGAGGTAAGTTGTGCGGCACGAGTGCCTCTTAAGGTCGGAGGAAGCGACTGCGAAAGACAAGCCGGCGCACGACGACGACGGGCATTGTCCAAGCGGGAAAACGCTTCCGTGATCACGGCCCTTACGCCGCTACTAGTGGGGGCGTCGGCCTCATGACGGGAAAAGGTTGAGCGGCGGCCGGCCCGCCGCGGCCGCACAAACCATCGCGTCATGGACGCCTAATTATGACCACATGGCTAACCGCCCCGGAGGGCCATCGCACATGGCTAGCGGGTCGCGACGGAGGGGCGCAGCTGCGAGCGGACGTCTCAGCACCGTCGTCGCCAGCACCAGCTGGGTCTTGGCATTTAAGGAATGAGAGAGAAATGGTCATATAATTCCCTCTCTCTCTCGAGAGAGGGAAGTTTGGTCCGGAAGAATTACAGGCCGCAAAGTCAATGGCGGAATAAACGCGTTATGTACAGGAACAGGAATGCTATCGAGAACAAGATGTGCAGGACGCTAGGACCGCTGTGTTCGTGCCCATGATGTGGCATGGTAATTGGACCTAACGCAAACATTCCGAACAAAGAATGCCTTTAAGTAGCTTGCCATGCCCACGGGTTGGCAATGCTCGATTGGAATAATGGTATAGGAACTTTTTCTGCCAAATAATCTACCGATGTTTGTATGTAAACGTGGAAATCCCTAAAGCTATTTTTATAGGTTCCTCAATAGACGCCCATGGAGCTAGCTTTAGCAACCTAACTACTTGCAAGGTTGAGCCGTCAAACGCTATTCAAAATTTAAAAAAACAACGTGTTTCTTCAAACCGTAACATCGTGCTCCGCAAGGTTTTCTAGTGAAAAAACTTCGTGTGACACCGACCCCACGAGACAAACAACCTCCAAATGTCAGCGTATCCTACACTCATTGGTATTCTTAGGACGCCTATTTGGAGTCATTAAGGAGAGTCGATGCGTGCGAGCACGGAGAGCTCATAAGACCAACCGGGAGGATATAATTGGCACTTCGCGACTCGAGCTTGTACAACCTTTCTCTATCGGCTCTTTAAAACTTGTGTGCTTGAATAAGCAAATAAACCGCGAGAGCGCGGAGTCCGCGCGAGCGCTCCCGTGCCCGCGGTGCGAAGTGAATTTGTTTGACGCAGGGATTTGCCGTGTGAGCCCAGGGATGCGGGAGCGCGTCTCGAGCCACCCGCGGGCTCGCTGTGGCGAGAATAAACGAATTCCGAAACCACCACCACGTCAGCGGCGGTGGCGGTGGCCCGCCGAAACCGGGATCAAGTGGAGGGCAGTTGCGCATGCGCTCGCCGGGATCACTGACGCACCGGAAGCGCGAAAGCACGGATGCGATAAGTGCGTCAACAACAGGCCATCGATACCTAATCCACTTAACTGGGTCAGCATGATTAAGCGGCAGCGCCACAGGGAGTCCCTTAACTAGCCTTGTTAGTATAGAGGTCATTCATGCGTGCTACTCGCAGGACGTCCCCATGTGCGACACTGCACGCACACAACAATGTTATTCTATAAAAGATGTTTGAAGCCTACCAGATACTTACCACCACAGATGGGCCTGAACAAGGTCGCCAGCCTAAGAGAATGTACTTAGTAGGCGGCTAAAAGTGGGCTGCTAGTAGCGAGCCAATTCCATACTAGCTGGGTAAATTCAGTCTGCCTGTGCTGGTTCCGCAAGCCTGCCCTACCGTGCGGGTTTTCACGAGCCCTTTTGTAGGGTTTTAGGGTCCTCTTGCTAGTTCCTGTGCCCTCGGCCCTTTAAAAACCATGGTTCCATACGGCAGGACAACCATCCGTAATGACGAATATTTTTGCGCCCTAAGTTTGCAGCTAACGCAGTCGTGGAAAATAGCAAAGAAACAAAGGAAGCATTAACTGCTCATGCATACAGGTAGCACAGTAAGTAGCTACGAAACGGCATGGCGTATGCCTGGTTACCTATGCAAAAATGCGTGTGGGCAACCCAACTGCATAATAGCCGCGACAGACACCTACAGCGACCAAGTGTTTCGTTTGGGATAAAGTGAGATAGGTCCGGGGCAGCTGAAATTTAAAGCCTCGTGGAGCTTTCCGAAAGTTTTTAGCATCAGATGGTGGAAGGCACGACCGGACTTGAGCTGGCGCAAATGGACGTGTGACCGTTAAGATGGACCAACTCTGCAGCCAACTGCCGGGAAGGAGCGGAAAGTGAGGAGCTTTGATTGCCAGGCGTCAGCTGATACGGCGTAGACTCGTCATTCTCGCAGCCGGCGAATGTTTTGATCCTCACCATCGATTGGATTTCTTCTTCTCCGACGACTAACTATGGCACGGGTCGTTTTGCTGAGAGGTAAGCAAGGGAGGTTCAAAATAACTACACGTTGGTTCACAGTCTAAAAACCTCTGATGTGCTCGATGTTGCTTAAAGTGTGCCACAGCACAATTGGTAGCAGCACAGCACAGCAAGCACAACAGCTCAGAAGGTCGTTATTTGTCCTAAGATGTGCTTATGAACGGACAAAGCATAGAGCTATACAAGGAAATCCTTGGTAAATTTAGACAGTCCGGAGCCAGAGTTCTCGAGCGCCATTCCAGGCTCTCATCTGACACGCAAATCGTTTTGCAGCTTCCAGCATGGCACACCGGTAAATCCTACTCCATTTGAGTTCTTTCTCATACGTGGCAAAAAAACCGAATGCAGTTGTCAATGGGCATGCACGCAACATATGCTTTTATAGAGGCCTCGAGCCGTAATTGAGGAACGCAATCTGGGCTTGGTTCCTAGCGTCGTCGGCTCGCGCTTTCTCACCGCAAGACGTAGGTTTTATGAGCCCTTTACGACAGTGCTCTTTACAGCTACTACCATAGGCGTGGATATTTAGCGAAGAAGAATGTCGTTCCCGAATTCACGCAGAAGCTTGAGGACCAAACGCGGCATCATGGCGACAGCATCATGATGAAGGTCGCTTTCCGTGGAAACCCCAAGCCGGTTTTAACTTGGTATGTTCGCGACCCATTGTACCCATTGATCTATAGGTTATCGTCTAGGTTCAAAGAACACGAGCCTCTACTACCGACCATGCGCATACAGATCTACACTGACGAGCGTTCGTCCGAGGTGAGCATTGCGCTATTGCAAACCACGGATATACTTGGGGTTTCTGTCCTCCTTCATCTAGTTGAACCTACGTCAAGGATGCCCACGATACCAACCGTATATGTTCCAGGTCGCGATTTTCAACAGCGACAAGTCCGACGCAGGGTTCTACACATGTAGAATCGAAAACGATCTGGCCATGCGAGAGACGAAGTGTCACGTATACATCGGCGAAACAGCCGTGACGACTCCACGTGGAACGATTTCTGGAGCCAACTATCGGTAAGTTCTTTTCCAGAAGTTCAGAATGAAGAGTCATTAATGCGCGCTTCTTTAGGTCCTACCGCTCAGCGCTTTACACGCCCACCTCCTACTACTCGCGATTTTAACAATATGCGGCAGAACCTCTAGGTTCTCGTGCTACGTTCATTTAATTATTAGTCTTGAATTCGCACTTAAAATATGCTCTAGTAAACAATTTCCAGCTGCAAGATGCGTTCAACGTGAAAAACGTAGGTCGTCAGTACCAGGCAGCCTTTGCTCGTTATCCAAGCATGCCGGAACTAAGAGATGAACCGACTTAATGACTGAAGTTCACACCTAAGAGGCATTTCGAAATGTTTGGAGGAACGTGCGTCATTCTTCTCTGAACAAGTTCTTTGATGCGGCTCTTAGGTCCTGGTGGCTGAGTTGCCATTTTCCTGGAGTCATGGATTAACGCGAATGCGCAGAAAGAAACAACACTGAACGACAAGAATCATACAGGGACTCGTGGATCAAGCATGCTACATTGACGATCTGTTAGAGCCAAGCTAGACTAGCAATATAATCAGCATCAGTTCGCTTTCATCCCTAAGGTTCTATGCCTAGCAGCTCCACAGTTTTACTTGTGTGCCATAGCCGAGCGTCTAGATAAGGAATTCAGTGGCTGGTACAAGTTCCGACAATCTACAATCTCGCGCATTTCCTGCTTCACCGCACTTTGCCGTGCATTCGATAAAAAGTTCCTGAACAACTCCATGCTGACTATGCGAAAAGTCAGCACAGTCATAGCACGTGAGACCATTATTGCACACTTCCAAAGGAGAGACACGTCAATTAGTTTTATTTCGGTGTGATATGACACGACAATCACAGTATTCAGCTACCAGCTTCGTTCGTACACTGTCCAGTGAAGGTGCAGCTTGCGTGCAGGGCCAAGATCAATCTTCAGATTGTGACCGGCCCTGAGTCCGCAGCGCGTGACGAACGACTCCGAATCGAAACCCAGTTCGCTGGCCTGTTTGTCGGCTTCTTCGGTCTAAATGTAGCATATAGCATTCGCCGCGCAGCCTAAGTTACCTCTGCATCCGTTGTACGATGAAACGTTGCATCGACGCTTGCCCACACTCGAAGCTGAGGCGGCACCTGCGCGATAGCGTCACGCGCTTCCTGGACCCTTTCGCATTCGTCTAGCACGTTCTCCGCGGTCCATTTGCGCTAAAGTCGAGAGACAATGATTTTCGTAAATGTTAGCACTTACAGTCTCCCACCAATGTGCAATGAATGCCAATTGCACGCGCCCTTGCAGCGAAGGCATTGCAGGGCCTGAAGCCAAGTGCTGTCCGATTTGCTGCAGGTTCGAGAGATAGCGCACTCCACGTCCACGCTTGCACTATAAGTCGAGGCATAGAGTGGATGCTGAAATTGTACAAGGCCCTACATTGCACAAGTCGGCGTCGATCTGTATGCCAGTAAGATTAGGGAGAAAACGACGCAGAACTTCTACGTCCTGCACGCTGACGGAAGTTCTATCGAGCTTGAAGTGGACCCGGCGCACGTGTTTGTTAGTCGCTCCTTCCGCTGCCGAGAAGTCCCCGATGTGGATGCAGCTAGCATGAAACACGACTTTTGTCACGTTGACTTCAGCAAGAATATCAAGCGGAACTTGCTCCTCGGGACAGCGCTCCAGGTAGACTTCAAGCACATCGACGACGCATTCAGAGAGCTAAAATGAGGGACATTTTTTTAAAGAAACTTTGTGTGCGCACGTTGCTTAGGTCGTTCCACGAGTGCGGCGAGTACACGAACAGTTTCAGTTGAAGTGCAGGCAGGGGTTCCGAAAGTTTCCATACGGGAACGGCGTCGAGCTCCTTAATGCTGCTCGCGTTGAGCTTTACGATGTCGGCCGCCAGTTCCAAGGAGCTGTTGTCAGTAAAACTACGCGGCTTGTGAAGAGGAACTGCGTAACGAAGCGTATCCAGAGCTAAATCCTATGCTGGATCGGTGCAAATGCAAACATCTTACAAGGAATCTTGAAGTGCTCGACGAATGCCTGCCATTCTCTGGCGTTCCCGCACGCGATCGTGAGATCTTTGAGGTGAAGCATGTCCCACTGCGCCAGCCATACGAACTGAGGAGCGGTGACGACGATAGCTGGGTCCTAAGTCGCTCGACTCGTGGCCATCGGTAACAACTTGGTTACCTGACAGTCCCGCTCAAGAGCCATCCCGCGAAAAGTGAGTGTGGACGTGCGAAACCGATTCGTCACGTGGCCGATCTCGTCCAGGCAAACCTTGTTAATGGCAGCCTGAAATTGGCCTGTGATTGTTTATAGAAAACACTTAGCAAGTGCGTACCAGCTTGGCGATGTGAGTTCCAGCGTAGTTTCTGACGGCTTTCTGAGCTAATATGTTGCGAAAAAGCAGCTTGAGCACGTCGCGGTCAAGAGCCGGTAGAGCGCAGCGCGCTGCCCCATCGGTCATCGTAAATGTGCTAAAGTAAGGATAAAGAAAACATCATCTTCATCTTCACTTATGAGTTTTCAGCGAAAAAAGCAGTAGCTACGAATGAGCGAGCTAGTCTTAGACGAAAACAAATCAATTCGACAGGGACGCGTCTCGCCAACATCGCACGCAGTCATTGAGCCGTCTGGGAAAGTCCCACCGGCCAGTTTGCGTGACTGAGTAAAGAATCGACGCTCACACCGTCGCTTAGCATGCAGCGATGCTGCAGGTCAGCACTTTCACACTTTGTTAAGGCTGTCTTAGGAGGAAAACACTTCAGACTACTTGCAGTGGGCATTATGGCGGGTACCATCTCGCTCTTCGTGAGCAGTTTCAACTTATGGCTAGCAAGTAAATAAAGCAAAGAAGGCAACCGAAAACAGCCGGACGCTCAGCTTGTAAGCACAGTGGCATGCCATGTTTAGCAACAAAACACATTTCGCCTACCTATTATTTATTTCCAAATTACTGAGAGCACGAAATGTCAGTTTTATCGTAATGTGCCGTAAGGTAGAGCTTCGTTAAATCACGGTCCAAGAAGCAGAAAGCACGCGTCCTGGGGCAAGTACCCTCTCGTACTTGTAAACGACGCTCGGTCCAGTGGGCTTCTGAAATCCTAGTTTGCTCGCACGCATGTCGGCTTCGTTCTAAAAAGTCATCACTTGCGCAAACAGTCGGTACAGTTGAGAACCTGTGCCAGTCCAATCCGAGAGAATTTCGACGTGCTCTCTGCACACACTCCAAGCTGCCGCGGTACAAGGGCGATGGCGTCGCGTATCTTCAGCAGTCTGTCGTATTGGTCTGACACGTTCTGCGCGTTCCAAGCGTGCTGAAATGTTTGATTGAGCACGGGATTATAGACATACTCGTCCTTACAATCGTCCGAGGATTTTCAGTGAACACCAAGCATACGCGGCCCTGCAGCGCAGGCATTGCAGGAGATGACGTTAAGTACTCGTCGATTTCCTGTAGCGTTGGCAGAAGGAGCAGCGACCGTCTTTTTCGGCTCTAAAGCAAGCACTTGACGATGTGACTTCAGGGCATACAGCTTTCAGGACGGGTGCGATTCCCTTACATTGTTTAAGTTAATGTTGAGCTTGATGCAGCTCAGCTTAGGGAAGAACCGATGCAGGGCTTCAATGTCATGCACGTCGACTGAAGTTTCTTTTAGCTCGATGGTGATGCGTCGTACATGCTCGTTAGTCGTTTCCTCAGGCGCGCTGAAGTGGCCGGTTCCGGGGCCGGAAAAAGCCATGGAAAAGCAAATCTCTTCGGCCTTAGTATCGGCAAATAAACCGAGAGGAATCGGTTCATCCGGGCAGCAGAAGTCAAGCTCCACTTCGAGCAGATTGATAACGCAATGAGAAAGCTAAACATGCATATTCGCGCTAGACGTGAACCTGTAAACTTACATTGTTCAGTCCCTCGTCGCTCCAAATGCTTGGTGTGTAAACGAACTTCTCAAGGTGAAGGTTGGGCAGAGGCTCCAACAAGTTCCACACGGGTACGTAGGAGAGCACTTTGATGCTGCTTGTGTTGAGCCTTACGATGTCGGCCGCCAGATCGACGCAGCTACCTTCAGTCGCGTATAAGTCAAGCACGCGGAGAGCTGGATAACTGGACTTCATTGATGTTGGAAGTCGACTTACATGGCATTTCGAAAAGTTGGATGAACTCTCGCCATTCGTCCACGTCCCTGCTCCAAATAAAAAGACTTCTGACGTGAAACATGTCCCGCTGCACCATCCACACGAATAGAGGAGGAGTGATGATAATAGCTGGTTCCTCCTCGTCCTAAAACTTCCAAACATGCTTCGGGTTCGATCAGATCGTACTTACGATGTTGTTTATCTCGTCAGTGTAGAGTGTTGCTTCACGGAACTGGCTCAGTACACGCGCTATGGCGTCCAGTGCTATTTTGCTAGTCGTAGCCTGGAGTGGAGAATTTGTAGTTCATACACGTCTTAACTATAATCATGCTTACGAGTTTGAAGATGAGTGTTTCGGGCGACTTCCTTACATCCTTCTGCGCAAGCGCGTTTCGGAAGACCAGCTTGAGTACATCGCTGTCGACGGTTGGCCGAGTGCTGCTCGACATTGTTTAGTCCGAGTAAACCTATAATCCTAAGCGTTGGCAAAGAAACCATAGGTATCACCAGATTATCAAGCAAAAATGCTGCGGGATCCAAGTTCTACCATCTATGCTTTGAAGTTCAACTCAAAGACAGCGAAAACGAGACGGCAGCAAAATGTCTTGCTTGCTGCGTGCATGCATGAGAGACGATGTGAGAGCTCGAATTTTACAAATCGTTTCTCATGGCAGAAAGCGGCCGCTTTCTGCCACAGACCGATAAAGCTGCAACTGAGAATGACAATGTGGCAGTACCTTCCAACATAGGTGACGATGACATTACGTCACACCGTAAGCAGCGCTTGGTTGGGTTGTACTGTTTTCATTGGACAAAAGTCGCAACGGGCACTGATTAGTTTCCGGATCACTAACTGTCCACGTCCAGTGACGGCTAATTAAACACCCTTAATTCAGTAAGCTGCGCTAAGTTCATGTTGCTGCTGGGACATTTTTTTTCTCGTGTCCGCTTGGGAGTTTGAAGCCGAAATTTTCAGTCCTGGTAGATTTTCGCCTGCGCTACAAAACGGAGGGGTCAAAATTTGGGGCGGCCGCCCCGCCCGTCCGCCCCGCCCCGGAAAGTGGGGCGGAAAAATTTAAAAGTGCTCCAATCGGCCTGAAAATTGCTATGAAGGTAGTCGACCGCGTTGATTCCGAATCTGGCCTTAGTTTTTTGCTACGACGAGCGGCCGCCCCGCTACACCGCCCCGCCTGACTACAGTAATGCGTGTTCCGCTCCGGCGCCCGCTTCCTTAGGTTAGGTTACTTTACTGTACGTTACAGTAGCTGTGGAAGGGAGCGCGCGCTTCCATAGGACTGTTACTGTATCGTTACAGTACCTGCAAAGGAGATCCAAATTACAGTAAGTTTCAGTGTGCGCCCATTACAGTAACTAGCAGTAGGTGTGCGGAAGAGCGTGCACAAGAGCGAAAAGTTCGACCTGTGCCACAGGCGCTAACAATTTGGCGTATGCCAACGATTATGCCACAGGAGCTAAAAGTTTGGTGTATGCCACAGGAGCTAAAAGTTTGGTGTATGCCACATGAGTTAAATTTGGCGTGTGCCACAGGAGCTAAAAGCTCGACCTATGCCACAGGTGCTAACAATTTGGCGTATGCCACATGAGCTAAAAATTTGGCGTGTGCAACAGGAGCAAAAAGGTCGACTTGTACGGCAGGAGCTAAAAGTTTGGTGTATGCCACAAAAGCTAAAAGTTTGGCGTATACCATAGGAGGTAAAAGGTGACCTGTGCCACAGGCGCAAAAAGTTCAACCTGTGCCACAGTAGCTAAAAATTAGACCTGTGCCACTGTAGCAAAACGTTCGACCTGCGCCACAGAAGCTTAAAGTTGGACACGTGTCACGGGAGCGAAAAGTTCGACGTGTGCCATAGGAGCTAAAAGCTCGGCTGTGGCACAGGAGCAAAAAGTTTAATATCTGCCACAGGAGCTAAGAGTTCGACCCGTGACACAGGAGCTAAAAGTTCAACATGCGCACAGTAGCAAAAATTTCGACCTGTGCCATAGGAGCAAAATTTTCGACCTCTGCCACAGGAGCTAAAAGTTCGACCCGTGACACAGGAACTAAAAGTTCAACCAGCGCACAGTAGCTAAAAGTTCGATCTCTGCCACAGAAGGTAAAAGTTCGACCCGTGCCACAGGAGCTAAAAGTGGGACCTGTGTCACAGTAGCAACAAGTTCGATACGTGCCACATGAGCAGAAGTACGACCTCTGCCACGGGAGCTAAAAGTTCGACATATGCTACAGCAGCAAAAAGTTCGAGTGTCACAGGAGCAAAAAGTTCGATCTGTATCGTAGGAGCTAAAGTTCGGCCTGTGCCATAGGAGCTAAATTGTTGACACATGCCATAGGAGCAAAGAGTTCGACCTGAGCTTGCTGAAGCATTTATTGCTGCAATATTTACCACGTGCTGTAACCTATGAAGAAGTTTTTTACGTGTCGTTTTACCATGTGATGTGGACCAGAAGTTTTCTCGGTTGCCTGTGCATGAAGAGCCTGTCCGCTTTGGACGACGCTACAAAATAACAGATTTCATTTTTGGTGCTGCCACCCCGCCCGTCCGCTCCTTCCCGAAAAGTGGGGTTACAGCGCATTTCCCTAGATGCGAACAGGAATGCGCAGCCTGGCGCAGGCTCTTCGCGCAAGCTTACTGGATTGAGTGGTAATGCATGTTAGCTAAGAGTTAGCAGTGCAAACACCGCTAACACAGGAGCTGTAAGTTGGCAACAGGAGCGAAGAGTGAGCTGTGCAAGCACAGCTTGACAGGAGCTAAGAGTTTTCAGTGCAAGCACCGCTTGACAGGAGCTACGACTGAGCAGTGCAAGCACCGCTTGACAGGAGCTAAGAGTTAGCAGTGCAAGCACCGCTTGACAGGAGTTAAGAGTACAAGATTATGACCCTACAAGTCAAAAATGTTCAGCTGGTCCATGAAGCCACTTACAAGGTAGAAGCCACATGGCCGCCCGCGGAGCGGGCGGCCCATTAAATGCTAGTGAATATAATAATGCGACAACGGTCCTGAGCATGAAAAATGAATCTTTTAAAATATGCGGCAGTCCATTACGTTGCCTCCAAAGCTGACATTAGACAGTCCAGAACCAGAGTTCTCGAGTGCCATTCCAGACTCTCATCTCACACGCAAACAGGTTTGCAGATCCTACCATGTCACACCGGTAAATGCTACTCCCTTAACGTTGCGAGCACAAGATCAAATGCGGTCGCTAATAGGCATGCACGCAACATGCTTCTCCTGAGGTCACGAGCGGTCATGTAGACTCGGTGCCGATTCTACATCGGCTCATGGGCCAAACGTACTCTGCTAAACAGTTAAATGAGTTCCATACCGAAATAACACTTCAAGTAATAATTATCGTTTTTTATCATCTACCAACGTTGTAGGATCCATATGAAAAAACCATATTTTCACGCCATGATGTATCAGGTAGGTATAAGGCAAATGATCTGTCCAGCGCGTGGGTATACTGACAACAAGAACATATCAAGGGTCGAAAAAGTACGCCATAGCTTCATAAATGCCGAAGATGACCACTCCAACAGCCAGTAGTATAGCCACACATGTGAAGTACAGCTTTGCTAAAGAACGGCTTGTATAGCAAGAGACGTCCAGAACAAGAAGCGACCTACCGTATTCACAGATTTCGACCCCGATCGAATTAAGGAGGAGGGGGGGGGGGACTTTTATGACAATGTTCGAGAAGAGAGGGGAGGGGACTTGGAAGCTGTATGGTTGGTAATAATCTTGTAATTCCACCGGTGGACCCTACAGGCCAAGATACTAGCAAGGGTTAGTGCAGTTCAGTCCATTCTGCCATCACTTTCCAACCCTTACTTTTGCTTGAAGTGTACAACAAGGAAAGCTTGCCTTCTTCGCAGTGTATGTCGGCTAAATCCGCTTCTTCTTCCTTGGACGCATTTACGACGACGACGACGTACTCGCACCTCTAAACTGACAATCTGGGAGTTATGTATGAATTTCTTTCGCACACGTGCTGTAATCATGAAAAATAGTGTAGTGCTAACCTTCACGTTTACTGTTGAGGACATGGATTCGCCTCGAGTGTGTTCCTAATCGATGTTTCTGGAATTTCCATTAGCGGTAACCGTCAGGGGCAGCAAAACAAGGAACAGAGGCGACCAAACGACGCATTGTCCTTTTTCCGATAGGTCCCGAGAAGATAATTTTTCGGATACATTTCTGGAGCGGTATTAAGTGGGGCGAAACTCAGACCATCATCCGAATGAATTCTAGACTTTGTACAGGCAACGGAAGAAGATCATCCAAAAAAGTGTGTAAAAATATCCCTCAGTAGGATACTGCTTGCAGACACTTCCAAAGCGAGAAATCACAGAAGGCGAGAGCCATTCGCCTCTTCCTGCTCTAGATCGATTTACACTTCTTTCCGGATCCTGCTGCAATCTGGCCCATACGCTTGGCAACGAGACCTCGTCGACCTGGGAGGTCATTGGCCTCTTCGTTGACCCTGACAGGCGCCCACGACCCCCCCCCCCTGGAGGTAGGCGATGAAACCATTCCCGACACTGACCAACCAACAAAAAATAGCAGTGAGCGTGGCCCTATCAGCTACCGCATAAAACTTCTTGTGAGTTAGCGTCGGACGCGTTATTGTATGCATGCTTAAGTTAACGTTTCTGAATGCAAACGTGCCGAATTAGCCTATGCTACCATCGGACGATGTAAAACCCTAATCGGTAAATACTCTGCATTGCTCTTATCAGAGAACTTTCTATGAAACAAAGGCTTTTTTGAATCCTGACCAATATACGAGAGATTTGGGATCGACGTGTTCTTCGTCGTGATCTTCGTGCGACTCGGCTCGCAATTTCCAGCCACCACGAGAACGTGAACAGGCTAATAACGAACTAGCTCTACGACGGACGAACCATACGCCACGAAGAAAACCACGTAAATTCTTCGTGGCTCGGTCGTACTAAGCATGCCCATACTTAGTTGCAAACGCAAACGTACAACGATGATGCCCCGAAACGCCAGCATTCTAGGATTACCTCCCGTTTTGTTCAAGGTCCGTTTTTGCTTGGTAAACGCTCTTTCCCACAGTAATCGCAGTATTTTCGAACCGAAACGTTTTTCTTTATTCGTACAAACACCTTTCGTGACGGCATTCGTCACCGGTATATCGGAGTGGCGAAAAGCGGCGGCGGCTGCGACAAAACGGTTCGTCGCGGGCCGACTTCGAGATCCTTCCGCGTCGCACCTGAGTCGTGGTCGAGTAGAGGGACAATTAGCGGCTTCATTTCGGCACTCGGGGAATTATCCGCTTTGCCAATTAAGGCGAGAGTTCGGCAATGGAGGGCAGCTGTCAACACGGGCTCACCGCTCCTGGCCAGCATACACAGGAGTTGAGGGCTACACGCCGCGCTTTCGGCGGCACTGGCCAGGAGGGCCGCGCGGTCCGCCTTATGCTCTACTTTGGCGCACTTCTGGCGGTGGCGCTTCTCTCGCACCACCACCGCCGTCCGCCCGCCGGGCCGCTGGTCGTCTTTGTCGTCGTCGTCGCGTCACCGCCACGGGGAGGATGAAGTGCGAACTAGCCCGCTAGTAGCACTTGCACCAGGAGCAGGAGAGCCCACCTGTGATTTGATTGGGTGGTGGCCCGCCGCATTTCGCACATCGAAGTGGCGCCGCCACACGGGTGTCACTCCCGACACGGCGCGCTTCGACCACCGCCGTCGCCCCCACGCCCTGCTTCGGAGGCCACGCGGACCGGCCGACGACGATTCGGGGGTCTCGCCCGGCGGTGGCCCATAACTCCCATCACGCCTTTGGGTGTCGCCACGCCACACTGTGCGTTGGACTCTTCACGCAGTTGTCCTTCGGCGCAGGGCGCCGCTCACACCTCCCGTTTCGTCTGTCCGCCCTACGTTCGTCGACAGCGGCCCTCCCTTGGAGCACTTCGTTTCGACGAAAGTGTGCACCTCCAATTGTCTGCTTGTGTGGGCGCCCCTCTTCCAACCGGCTACGGTAGCCGAATTTAAGTGCGACTGGCCCATCTCACGACGACGATGACCTCCACCGCCACCATATGTGACGGGAGTTGCATGACAGAGAGGCGTCTCTATGCGAAGGACCTACAAAAATGGAGTCGCAATTTGCTGGTCATGATCGGTAAGTAGCATCATTGAAACGATTCCTCTTGAGCAGTAGGGTCTCGGTGCAAGAATAACCTTAAGTTGTATTGCTCCTCATTTCGTGGCATGCAAAGAAGTAGTTCTCTAGTGTGACCGACGTATGCGAGGTATTCTTCACATTGCTAGGCACAAAGCCTATCCAGCTTTTTGTACTTTTGTAAGCTTACACAACCGCTGAGAGTGTTAACAGTCATGACGCCTAAACCTGTTCGGCAACTTAAAAACAGCGTGGAAATAATGGACTTTGCATCATTCCACAGGTTAGCTACGATTAACTTGATAGAAGATATAAAGCGCACCTGCAAGAAGCTCCCCAGAATGTCTAATGATTCGTCGCAGACGTACACGTACCGTGGATGTCTCACTGTCTCACTTAGCGTCGGATCTATTGATCCATCGAGGTCCTACTGCTGCTTGTAATCTTGAGGCAGCTTTAGTGGGCTTTCAGAAATGGCTTGTTAACAGATGGGACGAAGGGAGCTCAGCCCTTCATCACAACCCACCATGGCTCTGTCCAGGTGATTGGTGTATCACAAGCACCAGCTAAAACGGCCCACCTCGCTCTTTTGCCTTATTGGCTCTTGATTTGACATTGGCAGCATTCTTATTGTGCTCGGAATGATGTTTGTCACGTTGCATAGTTCGCTTGTGAACCTTGAGCAGGGATTAGATTGCGGTTCATGACTCACACGTACGTTGTCGCTACGGGCCTCCAAACGAAAACGACTCATATGTCTCTTGAATGTAATGGTATCATCCGTTTGTTCATATGTTCCGGCTTTCTAAGGATTCCCCTCTCAAGGCCATTAATCGGACAATGAGACGGCCAAGTTTGTATATCCGTGTTTCGGCCTCGGGCGGGCCGGTTACCCGGCCAACACCGCTCACTTACCTCTACCTCGAGGGCTCATTACCGGAACTGCGTGAGCGTGTGTGTGTGTGTGTCTAATGCCATCTCACAAAATTTCGAAGCACCATAGTCGCGGAAGTGCCCCAGCGGAGTTCCGTGGAATGCCGACGAATGGCGGAGGGTTGCCATGCGAACCGTAGGCCCGCTGTGGGCTTTCGGCTGCCCGGTCCACCAAGTCTTCCTCCCGCATCTTTTTGCGGTCTGTGTTATTAACGAGGAGCCGACGAAGCTGCTGAGAGAGCCACCGGGCGCGGCTCATCGCCGATAACAAACAGCGCGGACACTTCGGGAATAATACCTTGAGGGCTGACTGGCAGCCCACCGATGCGCCGCACCGAAACTTTCACGACGACCGCACTTCCAATAACTTGAAATAATTGGGAGCTCGGGGACGGCTTGAAACCGTGCCAAATGTCGTACCACCGTATGAGGGTGACTAGTTCGAACGTTGGAACACTACTCGGAAACTACGTACAGAAGGTCAAAAAATGCCCGCGAAAGTTCCCTGAAGCTAAATTCGAAAAAGCTTTTGCTTTTTTATGCCACGCGCAGTAGCAGAACTTTCTCAAGACGATGCCGCGCTTCCGACGCCTTCATCAGCTATTCCGAAATTCGGCTGACGGAACGGATCTCTACGGGAAGAAGGAAGCGGAGGGCATCATTCCGCGCTTCCGCTTCTTCCCACCGCTGTGGCGCTTGCTTCACACTTTCGTTCGTCGTGTGGAGAAGGATGTTTAGGCGGGCGCAAAATTGATCTCTCACACTAATAATGCCAATTAAAGTGAGCGGTGGCCACCCGGAGGCCGGGACAGGAACCGCGAAACTATCGTCGCCACGCATCCCAAGTGCAATTTCGGCGGATGTCGCCGCATGTGGCGACATTTTCGCGCACACAGGGCGAGCCGACGAAGTAGCTGAATTCATAATAAGCGCTTTCCTCACGCCGATTTTAGCCGCCGAAACGCGGTCGGCCCGGAAGGGACTAGTGATACTGCATCGGCTTGCCAGGGGTCGAATTCAGAATAGGCGAGCAGCCGGAAGTGACACTCGAATGCAAAGAAGAGGGCAAAGGAAAAGCGTCACAACCCAGAATTTGCATTGCCCTGTAGGCTGTTGAAGGCCTTTGCGCGTCACGTCTGCGATCATATATAGATCGACTCAGTTTTCCAAGGTCCTTCTTGTCGCTGTCAGTGTTAAAAGACCCGAAGCCCTGGCCCTGTCCATATCTTTGTTCAAATGTGCTAGCTGATGTAGATAACGGATAACAATGCACAAGAGTGCGCAAAAGTAAAATGCCCATTTTAGTCTTGAGTGAAGCTACTACTATATGGCTTACACCAAAGTTTGTTGTTCGTAAAGTCGATACACTGATGCAGCACGCCCGATCGGAGGCTTCTTCGATGGCTTTTAACAACTCTGTCACCAAAACCTCTCGCCTGCAAGCTTAGGCAGCCCAGTCGCTAAGCGCTGCTCGACATTTCCTTAAGGTGTCTCTTTCCACTGCCAAGCGCAGTGGCCCTTCACAAAAGCTCGCCAGCTAATTAAGAGTGTGGAAATGCCTTGCACATTCGCCCGGTGTCCGTCACTCGGCAGCGCGGCTAATCTAAGTCACCGAAGGACTCTTTGTATCAGCAGCCGCCGCCCGGGTACAATTTTGGGTTTCCGCGGCCGCTTGAGTTGCCGAGAACTCGGAACTGGCAGTTATAAGGACAAAATGATGCCTTGAGGGAGAGAGAGCTTTCCCAAATTCGGGAGCATACGACGTACTTCGGACTAAGGCAGTATCACCTGCATGTTTACCTGCGCAAGGCCCCACTAATGAATCTGGCAGACACTGCCCGTGCGTCACATCATCATTTGGCACTACCAAATTGCGTTCGGCCTCCGCATAGAGCGACCCGCAGGGCGCACCGCTACGGCTTATCTCGCGTGCTTCCGCCGAGGACACTCATAATTAGACACATTAGCAGGTGATTGATTTCCGCGACGGGCCTCGCTAGCGAGTGCCGAAAGCCCGCAGGGCGCACACCGGAAAGCGGTAGTTACGTGAAGGCGCCTTCGTGCCACACACTCTCGTTGGGGCATTACATGCGGGCAGGAGGGTGCCGCCGAAATCCGCTGCAGCAACGGACACCAGCTCGGATTTTGGCATTCACGCTAATTTAGGGGACATTCATTCACTTGCAGCCACCGGCATCGGATTAATACTACGAAGGGAAGGAAGGACATGCAAGCTTTCGTTGTAATAGGGACCGAGTAGGAAGGAACCGAATCTTGAATTGACATTTTGCGACGTTGGATAAACCTTTTCGACATGACAACTTATGCCTAAGGACGATAAACTGTTACCCTCTGGAGTACGTGTTGGTCAGTTAGTGTCCTAATCGTACCTCATCAGTGCTTCTCTTACGGCAGCAATCCGAAACATGTTGCTGCCTCGCGGTTCACACAACAAAAAGCGCTGGCATAAACAAAGGCATGCATGCGAACGATCCCAACAACGACTGAAACAGCCGTTCTTGATTTACAGCGATACACGCATCATCTGTTATATGGTCCTTAATCCCTGGATTGCATGCATGCTCACATTTATAAATTGATGACCTTTTAACTAGACCTGATGAAGTTTACATAGGCCTCGAGCTGTTTCGTCATTTGCTACGCTTAGGTCGGAACCCAATACGAATTGCTTAGGGTTGTACAACTAACTTCAGCCGTTTAGGACTCGAACAAACTTCTCGACGCTGGATCGGCGGCCGCTACTGGAATGATCTGCGCAAGTCCACCAAGCGTAAGTACTCTTTGACTCATCGTAAGACGGTCGTGGCTAAGTGAGGACTCGAGTCTTAAACGTTGGGGACCTTTGCGCTGTTGGTGACCAAAGTCACCAGCACTGTCCTGGCTCCAGGGGCGCTTACGCGGATGTTGTTCCGAGTCGCGTGTCGGACGCAAGCCGGCGCCATTACTCGCACCTTATTCACCGGCGGGCGCACGAATTAGTGATCCAACGGTTTTAATGGAAATTAGGGAAACATAGAGGCGCCAAAAGTGGGACAAGCAGGGACACGCACTACCGTCTGGTTAACTGACCCCTTAGCAAGGGCAAATCTATCCTGAACGTGGATCATTCGGCAGTTTGCCTAGAACACTCCTAAGAGGTTCACGACTTCCCTGTTAAGAATTAGGCTCACTCTAGCTTGTACTTACTAAGCAAGCTCTACCGCTAAGCGTTAGTTAAAAACATTAGTCCCGCACGTATTCGCATTTCAACTTCCCGCAAGCGGCGCAGGCTGACGAAACTCGTGAATCTTAGCGCACTGTTTTCGACTGATTATGTTAATGAGTGGGACAACAGCCCGCGGAACGTTTGTCCTGGAATGCCGCACTGCGAAGCGGATCGTTAGGCGGTAGAGGATGCCGTCATCGCGGTGCGTCTCATTTATGCAAGCCTTAGCGGCTGTAAGCGTTCTATCTGTACGGAAGTGCTTACCGCATTGCGGTCAAACCTGCGCAAGGGAAAGCTCTTCCCAAAATATGCGTTGCAATGCTTCGCATTAGCGCCTCCGAGAATGCAGTTGAATGCGGCGCAAACCTATTCCCGAAACAAGTGATATTCGTGCTGGCCATGCGAGACGCCTTAAGTTGTGGCCTTTGCAGCGCCGCATCGCTCGAATCGTGCTGTTGTTCTCCGCCCGAGCGCTTAGCGCTCATTTCTTTCAGACCGCCAAAAGTCATGCCGCAATTTGGTATTGTCCCCGGCAGGTCCCGATTATTTCGATGCGCCCGCTTGCAACCCACCACCGACCGCCCGTGCGGACAGTTCCCGCCTGTCGGTGCCACTTTCTTCGACCGCTTTCACCTTTCGAGAATAGCTAAGTCTCACTGAGTAATCTGCATCGGGAAATGGCCTGCTAGGGCCTTGCTCTCTGATGCTCGTCCTCCCCCGAATCTGACAGTTTTTCGCTTGTGCAAACGATGCATAACGCCTCGCTTGACAAACCGTTAGTAGATGGATCCGCCAGAGATAGCATGCAAGGTCTGACGCGATAGAGCCGTTCGTTTTGGTGCTGCCGCCCGTCGGTGGGCCGTCAAAACATTTGCCCGGGGACACTCGAATTAGGCAGGCAGCCGTTATCGTTCGCTGTTAAACAGCCCGTTCGACTGATGCCGTTCGGTGAAAGTGCGGGCCTTCCATGGCGTCTTCAGCAAATGTGCAAGTGGCTGGGCCAAAAATTTGCGTGCAAACCGATAGTTTCGCAATGGCCTGTTTCCCACCCCTCGCCCAACAGTTCACTGTTTATCCCTGCTTCGTCTAAAACGCTGTTTTCCAGTACGCGTACGCTTTGCCTGAACGGGCTTAAAGTATCGCGCTACTCCTCTGAAAAATTGGCTTGGTTTTGACCGCAATTGGGCAATGTAGCTCAAGTGGAGGCCCAAGGCAGAGCGGCCTTTTATCTCCCTGGGGCTTTGTTGTCTCCCGTAGTGTAAGGCGGGAAGCACCTAGTTCCTTGCGTCCACACGAGGGTATGTTATTGGATGTTACCTAGCCGTGATCTCACGGAAATGTGGATTTCGCGTGCTGGCTCCGATTAGAGTGCTTGAACGGGCAACGAGCGGTGCCCTTACGTATGTCTGGTTTGTTGCTTAGATGGTTCGCGACGTGCAAATTAGAAACTCTCAGTGCTGACGCCTTAACTGATCCATAAGTCGCTCAGGTAATTGTCCTTGTTCCAGGCTAAATACCGCGCGACCGCAAGTGCGCATGCTAATGAGCGCTATCCTTTGAGACGCCCCGTTGAATTCGCCGTGTTTAGGGAACTTAAAGTAAGCGAGCAATTCTATCGGAACCATATTCCGGTGCCTCGGAATTTGGCTGCTACCGTTTCCAGGAATCGCCTTCGCCTCTTGCCGAATAAGGCCCGCTGCGCTCGCTTCCCTGCGTATGATTGTTTTCTTTTATGACGGGGCAAAAATGAAATGGTGCTGAGTCAATTAAAGCGAGCTAATGAGGCGAGATTGTCCAATTTTTTCGTTATTACATTCTTCTCGAGCAATGTTTTTGTTGCTTTCAAGCAACATAATTAAGCCTAGCGGATGACGTTTTTGGGCGTATTGATATGCAAATAAGCATGTGGCAACCTGGGGTGCTCCACAATGCGTGCGATAGTGGGGCAAAAACTGCTCGAGAATCGCGCGGCAGCCACAACATGCGTGGTCGCCTTGAGCCCGGCATAAGCCTTCCCGCGGACAGTACTTTTGGGCGTTTCTAGCGCAACGAGACCCACCAATTTCGGGCATAGGGCTCAACCGCGTTAAGCCTACGGCTAATTAACTTCGCAATGCGCGCATTGACATGCGTGAGCCACGGCCCGAAACCCTCTAATTTTCTAAATCGTGTAAGTCATCGCGGTTACAGACGGTCGGGCCCTTCTAATTTTTCAGCGGGAACCGCGTCGAATAGTACTAGTCCTGGATGCTCGACCTATGAAACAGGGTGAGCTCCTTGTCTCTGAAAAACGGACTCCTTGCTTGGAAGCAAACTCTGGCCCAAGTTTTTTCGCGTTGAAATTGTCGTCATGTTAGCATACCTAGGAGTTCGAAAAGCCCTCAAGGTTCTGATGCTAGTTGCTGGCCGCGTATGGGTTCCCAAAACTGTCGAGAAGAAATGCTTACGTATCGAGTCACCGTCGCAGTCGAAATATGCAATTCTGGTGGGCCGTGCATGCTTAAGACTTATGCCTGATTTCGCACCTGACGCATCCGGGACCCTCTTTCGCGCCCTGAAGTGACCTCTACTGACCTCCTTCCATTGACCGCTGACACAATGGCCTAAAGTGTACGCCTCATTTGTCCCCATAAAGCTCAGTAAGCCACAGAGCTTACCGTATCAAGATAAAGTCTCCCAATGCGCGCTTTATTTCGAATGAGGCAAAACAATTGCGTGAGAAAGGTGTTTTTTCCGACCCATGTTGCAATCACCGGCGCACCGGGACAACTGAGAATGTGCGCTCTCCGCGAGGCATGATTGTTGCTTTTTCCGAAAGCATCCTAGGGCTTCCAGGCGCGGATCGCATTCCCTGCGTGGCGCGCTATGAGACGGCTCTACGGTAGAGGCCCGCTTCGATGTTCGGAAAAGCACTTAGCGGCTAATGTGATCCGAAACCGATAGCAGCAGGGACTGACGCGTCCTTTCGGAGGCTCCCATGCGCTCATATCAATATTTTGAGAGACCGGGCCCGAACGAGGCCGTCGAAAAGCGGTCGTCGGACATCCAGAACATATTTTTCCGCATATCTCGACACATCCTGCCGCCCTTTGATCCACTAGCGCAGAGATATATAGGCCCGAAAAAGTTTGGATTCCTTCAAACGCTTTCATGACGCTTTCGTGTACAGTCTTTTAACATCCAACATTATCGATGGCTCATTTCTTAAGCTTGTGTTATGGGCTTCAGTGACATCCGTCCGTTGTAAGCAGTGTCGAAGTTAAGGTTAACTTCACGATCCAATAAAGAGCCACGACATAGCATTAGCTACAAAGATCCCGCAGCAGGATCCCATGCGCTTGGGCCAAACGTACGCTTTCCACCGGTCAAGAACTTCGTATTGTACCGATGAACAATGCGTTCCTCGAGGACAAATAGTGCGATGCCATGCGCGCAAAGCATGCTCGGAAGCGTGCCTTGCCTATTGTTCTTTCCGAGCAAATATGCTAATTTGGTGCCCATGTAAAATGTCGGAGATCAGATAACAAGTTTCAGCGTCTCTGTTGGGTGAAGGCACTGTTAAGTTGTTCCATTCAGCGCTACCGAGCTTCTTCCGAACCACTGTCCAGTCTTAACGCTTCCTCGGTTACCCTAGCCGCTTGATTTGGGCACTCATTTGTTAATGATCCGGCCAGCGCATCCTAATTTTTGCAATCCCTTTGTCACTTCATCTGCTCTCGGTGTTTGCCGAATGACTAACTTGCGCTTAACGGGAACCAAGACACTTCCAGTTTATGAACTCTTGATAAAGATGTTTGTTTTGGCCAGCTTGCGGTAACACTAACAATGGCCTGGAGTCGAATGGGGCCAATGAGTGAGCGTTGGATTCGGTGTTGTTACTTTGTCACAGTCACTCATGCCCCGGTGGAAGAGTTCTAAATGGCTGCCTAATTAGATGGGCAAGAAGCTGTTACCGCATCGAGCTCATTCCTTACTGTTCATTGCACATAATTTGAACAAATGTCCGTAATAGAAAGTGGATTGGAGCCTGCCGAAATTTTGTCTGCGAGCAGGATGCCTTAAGTTTTGCCTAAATTTCATTTCAACGAAATGTTTTGTTCCAATCCGTTCGTCTCCTTTTCGTCAATCGCTCTCTATTGTCTCAGGCACAAAGGTGCGGGCGCTTCCGTGCGGAGACTGGTTCCATCCGGGCGGTCCACGTAAGCGCCCCGGGCGCGTTTTCCTGCTCGAAATAAACGCGTTCACGCTCCACCTTCCGACGGTACCGTAGCCGGGATCTCGGCGGTTTTTGAGTGTGTCTTGTTTGCGACAATCTAGCGCATGACAGTTGCGAAAATCTCGGTTCGCTGACACGGTAGCCGTCTGGGCGAGTTCCATTGTCCCATGTCCTGCTCCGCCCGAAGTCGTCTGAGCAGTCACAGAAAGCCCCACTTTCCGTTTGGGTCAGGAACCTGTGCGTTAGATGACATCTTTGACGTTTGCGCTAAGTGTGTCATTGCTTAGTTTGTCCATTCAAGCACTCCGCTACTTTTTCTTTTTTCTCCATTTATGGTTCGATGTACCTGCTGTACCATTGGTACCATTGGTTCAGTCGTATTCATACGTCCTACCCACGTGTTTTAGGATCTACGAGAGCCACGCGAAACGACTGGACTCCTCCGAGCGAATGCGCGTGGTGCGAAGAGCGCAAGCAGAACAAAGTTAGCACCTCCTTCGTGTAGCAGCACAGAAACAATAGTTTAGGCAGCAAAAGAGGACGCACCGACCGCAACGAAGATGTTGTCCACAAGTACCGCGACGAGCATGTCGACTTCGACACTCCCGGACACATCGACGAAGTTCAACGACGTCTTCGAATCGAAGATGGCCAGCAACCAGCAGAGCGCTTCTCGTCCTTCACAGGAGCTCAACTTCGAGAACATCTTCAAAATGGCGCAAAGTAAACGCATGGGACTAGAAGGAGTTTCGTCCAACTCTGCCGCAGGGATCGCACCGCTGATGCCGAACTTGCCGTTTCTCTCCAACCCGTTCCTGCATGCAGGTTTGTGTGTTAACACGAAGCGTATGTGTCGGCCGTCGTTATTTGCAGAGTTTACATATGTTGGCTTTTAGGGCTCTTACCATGGTCTGCAGCCGCTACTAGCGGATCCTTCCAAGACGCTGCGCGAGAGAAGAACTCCGAAAGAAGCGCCGTAAAGCACAACCTTTTCGGAGAAAGTACGTATCCGTTCAGGCTATCTATGCTCATATTGTCTACTTTTGTGACCCTGATACCTAACCAACTAATTCGAATACCGTTTAGGCGACCTCATGAACCAACTGTCGCAATGGCAGCAGCTTATGGCTCTGAACATGCTCTCCATGGACCCGATGAACTCGCTATTCGGCCGCTTCGCGAACGGACTCCGTCCACCGCTGACCACTTCTGCCGCGTCGCTGGACCGACTGCGTATGATGCAACAAACCATGCCACCCGGCGATACGTCCAAGAAACCGCTGAGCGACTACTCCTCGGACGAGCCGCTGGATCTGTCGCGCAAGAGACCCGCGACGAGCACGCCGCTAAGCACTTCTTCGGCAAAGAGTGCAAGGCTGAATGTGACCGCGGCGGATGGCGAAGACAGTGATGTGCTCTTAGCGGACGATGAAAGGTATGTAGAACTTTACAGGTTCAAGAACATCTAAGTTTAACAAAACTCTTTAGGCCAATTCCCAGTGATGCGTCCACCCCAGCTGTGGAAACGGTCGCAAAGCTCGTCTCTACTAAGCGCAACTACAGCCAGACCGATCTCGACAAAGCAGTGATGGTGAGTTCTAAGCTTTGCTGTTTTCGACTTCAAGATAGCAAGACAAAGTGTTTAAACCAAAACGATAAGGCTAGTTTTAGCCTACCAAACACAGTTTTGTACTTTGGCAATTTTAGCCGTCTTTGGCACTTAGCATCCCTGACTTCCGCCCAATTTCAGGACATCCGCTGCGGCCGCCTGGGCACCCGTCGTGCGTCAGTGGTCTACGGTATCCCGCGTTCCACCCTCCGAAACAAGATCTACAAGCTGGAGGCAGCGGAGGACAACGGCGATGGTTCCAGCAAGAAGCGTCGACTCACCGCGTACGCCTCGCGAAAGAAGGAGAAGTGAGTGACTCATGCAGTGCTTCCGTATTCGCTGTGAATTCAATTAAGGATGCACCGAAAAAAGCGAAAATTAGTGACGTATCATTTTCGTTACTTTTAATTTGGTCTATGTAGTTCCGCCTTCTTATCCTCCACAGTTGCTTACTTTAGGCAGTTGGCAACGGACCGGACCTCTCCGACAAGCACCCCGTCGACCACCTTTGATGGCGAATCGCTATGGCCGCCCACAATGGTGCCCTCCACCGGCTTTCAGCTAACGGCATCGCCGCTGAACATCAGTAGCGAGGGTCAACCCGCAGCGGAAGATGACAGCGGCGACAGCTCGGTGTTGCCAGGTGAATTCAACGGGTCCCTGACGCAGACAATGTCCAGCAGTGCCGCAAATTCGCCGAGCATGGACACCTCGTCGAGCATCGCGTTCGCATTCTCGCGCATCATCAACAACAGCTTTGCCGCGAAGAAGACCGAGAGGAAGCAGAAAGAGCAGAGTTCTACGCCGCCGAACGAGGGCGACGATGCGGAGAAGCGAGCCCGCCCGAAGCGCGGACAGTATCGGTGCGTAACTTCACTTCTTTCACGCAAGTAGGGCTACTCAACGGCCGTGGTACGGTCGTAAGAATTATAACCTACTTAGCAGAAAGAATCTAGCCCATTTTAACCTTGCTGCTTTAGCCGGTACGACAAATGCGCCCTGGACAAGGCGGTCGCTTCCGTTCGTAGCGGCGAGATGTCCGTCCACCGCGCTGGCAGCTTCTACGGCGTCCCTCACTCCACGCTCGAGTACAAGGTCAAGGAGCGCAACCTCCTTCGCAACAAGCAACGTCGCCCTGCGCCATCCGCGTCGCAGACCAACTCAGGATCGGCTTCCGGTAACGAGTCCACCGACGCAACGGCGACTGCGCCCGCCCCGGAAGTGCTCGTCGCATAATGCTCACTGAAGGATACAAAGCTGCTTAACGGGGAGAGCCCTGTGTCGTGTAACTTCTATGGGAAATCGCTCACATCCATATCTATGTTATTGTTACCTAGCTGTGTTCGGTGAATAAAATTTATCTTGCCAACAAGAATTCTCGTAAAACACATTCCACTCTAGTCCGAGACGTCTAACAGCTCACATACACACGACACTCGTCTGTAAGTTGTGCCGCCCACCGTTCTTGCCAGCTATGGCAACTTTGTTTTGTGCAGTGAGCCTAAGGTGCTCTATGCTACGTTGGTGCTACTTCATACCGCTAAGCATGCCTCGCTTTGACCTCTGACAGTTAAGACGTTTTATTCGCTAGCATTGTACCCCAGGGGCTTTCTAACGTTTTGCGTACGGCTCGTAATAAGAAACTTCATTAGCTTTGCTGTTTCCCTTACCTAATATTTTTCGCTGCGCGACCACCTTAAGCGGAGCCCTTTCAGCGAAACTTTGTAGATTGGCAATGTTTGATCATTACGCCTTAGGCATCATCGAGACGAACATAAACTTTTTTCTTGAAACCGTATCATGGTTTCTCGGAATGTTGGTCCGAATGGGTCGCTGAAATCAGTCAAGACAGACAGGAGAATCAAGGAGAGCACGCGGTAATCACGGTTTTGGAGGTTAGCGCCTCATCGCATTTGTGTGATGCAAATTTTTGCAGACTAAACCGTGGGAACGGATGCGGCAGGACGTTTACCAGTTCTACAGCTAGGCTCTCGACTGTGTCGTCATGGGACTAGCGCTCGGGACGCCAGAAGCCTTCTTGCGGCCGGTCAACGCGGTAGGGTGTGTCGCCTTTTTCTCTATTATACGACGCCATTCAGGCTATGGCTCCCATCCCTTACAGCGCGCTGAATCCCCGTGTTTACTTCGACCTTTCAACGACTCAAGGCGACCCTCTCGGTACTGTCATCTTCCGTCTGTCGGCGCAAACGCACCCTCAATTCGCGGAGAACTTCTGCAAGCTTAGCAGCAGCGCTGGTGAACACTACAAAGGTACGATTGCTCTTTATTGGGTGTCTCAGCGCAGTCGACTACCAGGCAACCCGCTCTCGTACAAGGGTACGCCTCTTCATGCCATCTGCAGCAGTGGGGTAGTCGCTGGCGGCGATGTGACATTCTCCAATGGGTCTGGCGGTCGCGCGGGCCTCGATTCTAGGCAGAACTTCGTGGATAGCACTTCATCACTTCCGCTCACTGTGTACGAGTACAGGTTCCAAGCTTGCTACTAATGAGCATCGTTGGAGGAAAGGGACGCTCTTCATGATGCGCCAAGGACCGCATAGTGACCACTTCGACTCGCAGTTCTTCGTCGCTGTAGACGTGGATCACATGGAGGAACTCCGCGACGGCGTCGCCTTCGGATGGGTGGAGGAAGGTTAGTGAAGTTTCGGGAATTAAATCCGATCTCACAGATTTAGGCCTGGACGTTCTGGAAGCCGTTCTCGAGGATTTCGGAACCGAGACCGGCATCCCTCGTCAAGAGGTCGTCATTACCGACTGTGGTCGTATGTGATCTCACACTAGTCACTCTTAAGAAAATAAATGTCTTGTGCTCGGCATACATTCTTATGCTTAGTCTATGCTATTGTTACCTAGCTGTGTTCGATAAAAAGATTTATATTGCCAGCAAGAACTCTTGTAAAACGCATGCCACTTTGGTCCGAGAGGTCTAACAGCTCACCGACATACGACGTCAGTAAAGTGTGCCGCCTACCGTTGTTGCCAGCTATGACTTTTATGTACAGTTACCTCAGGTGCCCGATGCGACGTTGGCGCATTTCGTATCGGTATGCGTGTCTCTGTGTGAGCTCTGCATGGGGCCTGTTAACGCGTTCCATCGAGAGTATTCCACCTTAGGTGCTCTGGAACGGTTTGCATGTCGTTCCTAATACGAATCTTCATAGGCCTTTTTGCTTCCATTTTATTATTCGCTGCTCAACAACATTTAGTGAAGCCCTTTCAGCGAAACATCGTAGACTGACGATGTTTGATCATTACGCCTTAGGCGAACACACACGTTTTTTTTTTGTGGAAACCGTGTCTTGCTTTCTGGGATGGTTGGTCCGAGTGGATCGCTGAGATCAGTCAAGGCAAACAGGATCGACGTTTTTGGGAGTAGGCCAGACAACAGCTTCAACGAAACGACAAAACAAACTACCGTGAAATCGTACCAGTAGATAAACAACAACGAAGCGGCATGCGTGGACATGAAGTCAGCTGTTGCCATCTGGGACGTTGATCTCGGAGAGGCGTCGTACGTTTCGGCACCTAATATTTCGGCTTGACTAAATTTTGGCACCAGTGCTGTCGGGGTCGCCGAAGGACAGGATCACACTTCCGAGCACCCGCTACACTTCAGGGAATTCGCAGAGCGGTCACTACGTGGAATGCGTTTCAGATGTAGCAGCCTTCCAATCGCTTCAGCCTAGAACAGATAGGTACTGTTTGCGTCTGTACCGTCTAAACAGATACTACCCTTACATGATTTGGTCTTATTCCGACTTCGTACCCCACAGCGACCAGACATCAGTTGTTTTTTATTGTTAAACTGTATCTTTCAACAACCTTAATCGAGTGGATCTGTTCGTCCAACATCACTCGGAAAATGGTTGTCAGTCATGAAAAAAGTACCGGAAATGCGCGCGTACTCCGATCGCTATCGCTTTGTTTACGTCGGGTCTACGATCCAAACCCACTGTACACCTCGATAAAGACACTCGACGAATAATGTCCTTGGGATGACCCCAATGAATCATTGAGCGGGCATGCGTTTGGGTGCACGCTGTAAACTTTGGGTGCGCTGAACTCTGATATGTGGGTCTCTCCGTCTCGGTTACCTTCGGTGCGCGTCCTCGTTCGCCAAGCAGACGTCAAGGAAAGACCGACGGTTGACGGTGGTTCAGGGGAATTCCCCGTAGGCGTNCGTTGAGCTTGCGTACCATCTGTGCATCCGTGTGCTTCTCAGCTCGCCTCGTCAGACGAATGATCTTCGTGTAGTAGCCTGAGGAACTCTTGATCTTGTCAACAAGAACTCTCGTAAAACGCATTACACTCAGGTCCGAGACGTCTAACAGCTCACCTACGCACGGCAGTCGTCAGTAAAGTGTGCCGCGTACCGTTGTCGCCAGCTATGACTACAGTTTCATGTACAGTTACCTAAGGTGCTCGATGTGACGTTGGTGCATTTCATATCGGTCTCTCGGTGAGCTTTTGCATGTGGCCTATTAGCGCGTTTCCATTGAGAGCATTGCACGTTAGGTGCCCTGGAACGGTTTGCATGTCGCTCCTAGGAGGAAACTTTATTAGCCTTTTTGTTTCCATTTTATTATTCGCTGCTCAGCAACATTTAGTGAAGCCCCTTTCAGCGAAACATCGTAGACTGGCGATGTTTGATCATTACGCCTTAGGCGAACACACACAACTTTTTTGTGAAAGTGTGTCTTGCTTTCTGGGATGGTTGGTCCGAATGGATCGCTGAAATCAGTCAAGGCAAACAGGATCAACGTTTTTGGAAGTAGACCAGACAACAGGTTCAAGGATTTCCGCGACAAACCAAACACCCGTGAAACTGTATCAGACAGGTAAATAGCAACGAAGCGGCATGCGTGAACATGAAGTGAGCTGATTCCATCTGGGACGTTGACCTCGGAGAGGCGTCGTACGTTTCCGCAATTACGTGCCGGCTTGGCTGAATTTTGGCACCAGAGCTGTTAGGGTTGCTCAAGGACTGGATCACAGTTCCGAGCACCCGCTACACTCCGGCGAATTCGCAGAGCAGTCACTAAGTCAAATTCGTTTCGGAGACTGCTATCACCTTGCCCTGGCTGCTTTCGGGTTTGGCTTTGGAAAACTGATGTACTCACTGCGTCAACTTTTATTACCGATGCCGGAATGTAATAATGTCGAATCGTTGGCTCCGAATCGTACGGAACTCCCTTCGGAGGACCCATCGTCGATATCAACGCAAACATGTTAACTACAGGCGCACGAATATGTCAGTGCGTTTTCACTTCATCCTAGAACAGAGAGGTACTGTTTGCGTCTGTACCGTCTAAACAGATACTACCCTTACATGATTTGGTCTTATTCCGACTTCGTACCCCACAGTGACCAGACATCAGTTGTTTTTTATTGTTAAACTGTATTTCAACAACCTTAATCGAGTGGATCTGTTCGTCCAACATCACTCGGACAAATGGTTGTCAGTCATGAAAAAGTACCGGAAATGTACGCGTACTCCGATCGCTATCGCTTTGTTTACGTCGGTTCCACGATCCAAAACCCATCGTGCACCTCGATAAAGACACTCGACGAATAACGTCCTTGGGATGACCCCAATGAATCATTGAGCGGGCATGCGTTTGGGTGCACGCTGTAAACTTTGGGTGCGCTGAACTCTGATATGTGGGTCTCTCCGTCTCGGTTACCTTCGGTGCGCGTCCTCGTTCGCCAAGCAGACGTCAAGGAAAGACCGACGGTTGACGGTGGTTCAGGGGAATTCCCCGTAGGCGTTGCCGGGACATGCGCCCTAGTCAGTGGTCTCACGTCATTTGCGCCACAGTCCACACGCGCAGATTCGCGATCTTTCGCCTACGGCGGTTTCCGACGACCGTTTGTCAATGGACCCGCTAGGTACGCGCAGAAAAAGGCGGAAAGTTCCACAGTTTAATGACGCACGCCCAAGATCGGTGACCGGACACTGTCGCAGAGAGATCCGACGTACTTAAACTCTGGAGAAAAGGGGATCCCTCATGACTTCAGGTCAGTCGGCCACAGCAAGTGCAATGGAGATGTACGCGTCTTCGAAGCTAAGCAGTAGCGACCTTTTCTGCGTGGACCTGGAGAAACCCGTCGAGGTAAGCATTAGGTGCACCAGTAATGCTGCAGAATTTCTTTTACGCTTCGGATTTTGCTTTTTTCCTATGAAGAAGGTCGATCCGTTGCTTTATCAGCCCCGTTTCAGCCGTTGGCCAAGAGCATCTCGACGCAAACGGACACCTACTACTCGAAGTTCCTGCGGACCCTGAAGCTCTTCCTCATCGGAGCCTTCCTCACGTTCACCACCAACTTCCCTAGCGCCTTCACGCATACCTCCGTGAATACCGCAGTCAACGAGCTGAACACGTACTTGAACGAGTCCTATGCCGCACGAGGCGATCCGCTTGAAGATGGCGAGTTCGCTGTGGTGCGCAGCGCGATCGGCAGCTGCTGGTATGCCGGGCAGGTGGTCGGTGCTCTCTTCTCGCCGTACGTCACGGACAAGTACGGCAGAAAACGTAAGCTGCATCGATATGTTTGTAAGCTGCATCGAGCGACATAATTATTCGACGACAGCGTTAACTATTGCTCTTCAGCGGCCTACATCCTCGCAACGGTCATGATGACGGCTGCGTGCGCCCTGCAGATGGTCGCCACACTGTTCCCCTACCCGGAGGTGCTTATCGCTGGCCGCGTCGTCGCATCCATGTTCTCGCCCATGAGCGATGCGGTCGCCATCCTCTACCTCCAGGAAATCGCTCCGACGCACCTCCGAGGCGTGCTCAGCTCCCTCTTCGCCACCGGCTACTCGGTCATGGCCCTGCTAGGCATGCTTCTTGGCATCGAATACGTCCTCGGTGACTCGCTGACGGCGCTGCTCTCCGTCCCCGTCATCCCTGGCATCATTTCGGTGTTGGTCCTGCTGTGCCTGCCAGAGACGCCCAAGTACCTCATGATCACGAAGAACGAGCGGAAGGCAGCACGGCAGTCGCTGGACTTCTACCACGGAAAGAAGTGGGAGAACGAGGCGATCCTCGACGAGTACCTGTGCGAGACGAAGAGCGAAGGCATTGAGCGAGGCTCTCTCTTGGTAAGAATGGTCCTTATTGACTGTGTGAGACACGTTTCCTTGTTTAGGACCTCATGACGATCCCATACCTCCGCCAAGCTGTGATCCTTACCTTCACCGTGCTCATCTTGACGCTGCCATTCTACCCCATCTTGCAGTCGTCGACGCACTTCTTCGTCAAGCTCCACCTTCCTGAGTAAGTTTGAAGCTGCTTCCATCGGGTTTTAAGAATGTGGAGGCATATGAGCAAATCAATACTAATTTCTTCCTTCCAGGACATGGGCACAAGTCTCCTCCACCGTCATGATGGTCGTGCTTGTCGTCTCTTGTATCGTGGCCGGTGTCATCATCGACAACTTCCGCCGCCGCACCCTCCTGCTTGTCTTCGGAGCCGGCTCCGTTGCATCGCTGGCTGTGTTCGTCGTTGCGGCTGTGTTTGCCGGACAGGTTGCGGGCCTGAAGTACGTCGCTCTTGCCGGCCTGGTCGGCTACATCCTCTGCTACGGCCTTGCGATCGGCCCGATTTCCTACTTCCTGGCCGCCGAGCTGGTGCCGCTGCAGCATCGTTCCACGGTGTTCTGCCTCTGCTTCGGCCTAGCGAACATCGGTGTCGTCGTGACCAACTTTGCGACGCTGCCGCTTCTCGAGGTAAGGCTTCGGCTCTAACATTCTAAGCGTTTCATTGAGCTTCAGTGCGAATATATCTCTAAGCTGGCCCTTTTCAGATCGTTGGACCGATCTGCTTCGTGCCGCTCTTCATCGTCCCGTCGATTGCCTGCCTCTTCTACATCTACCAATTCCTGCCGGAGACCAAGGGCAAGGAGATCCACGAGATCGTCGGTGCGCTCAAGTGCGGCAAGCGGAAGGTGCGAGCCATGGAGGCCGTCCTCACCGATGACATCAAAGTCTAACTTTACTTCCACCTTTCCTGTTTGTCTTCACACTTAGTGTTCAGCCAGTTTGTAGTATAGGTACTTTTGTTTTTCTTTGTTTATCCTCTGACTATGGCCGTTTTACGCCACCCTGACATGCGCCCTTGCTGGGAGCATCACGAAGACCTCTTTTCTGGAGTCGATTTCTATTTTCTCTCACTTTTTCCCATGACAAGCTCTTTCTCATGAGCCCTATTGAAATATGAAATGATGTTGTACTGCCACTGTGTCGATACTCCCTTTTCTTGCGCTTACATGCTTGACTCACTGTTTTATGATGAAGAACAGGTTCTCGAAATTTTCAGCCAATAAACGGGTTTACTCTATATGTTTTCTTAAGCGTGAAGAGAAAGAAGCACTTAGAGGATGCAGGAGGTTAGGGCCAGCGTGGGCGGGTCTCGATCTGGGGGTTCTGGAGTTCTCGGCCTCGTTCGTTTGAAAAAGTCTACCTCAACAACGCTTTGGCAGCGCATCGCATAACCGCTCTAACCAATTTTCTTTACAAAATCATAGGATTCACTGTGGAAACTTTTGCGGAGGGGTACTTAGCGCAAATGTGACCAAAACATGTAGAATAAGGGCTTGGTTGTAATATAGCCACTCCCCAGCTTGTATTCAGGAAAGAACAGTTAGTGTCATTTCACACACACGATGTGCTATGCATTCGAAAACTTGGTTCTTCCAGTTCTCACTCAATTATCATGTTCACTCTTAATCACTTGCTCAGTTCTTTCTTCTCTTATCCTTCACTTATGCACGTATCGTCGCTTAAAGATGTTTCTGCCAAGAATACAATCTAAGTATGGCAGAAGCCTAGAAAGACTGCGACCAGACCCCGATATGAGCCAACCATTGTCACACCCATGCTGCCAGCCCGCTAGTCAGTTTCGTAGACCCTCATTACCGCTAAAGATCCGATTTGTATGGTTTACAAAGCTCAGTATTAGAGAAAGCACAGATTACGATAGTTTAATTCTTAGATTAGCACTTTTGGCCTTAGTAGCGACACTTGCATGGTGTATCGTTACTAAGTAGTCGGTGTTTATTGGCATGCTAGGACCTCAGTGTTCCTACTCGTAGTCCATAATAGTCTGAGCGCCCTAAAAGGAAAGAAAGAGCCAAACTTTTTTATTCTCGTCGAGTACCTGGCACATATTAAGTCACTTAGAAAGTGTTTCTACTTCCGCTCGCACACGAGGAAGCCATCGCACTTAGAAGGGTCAGAGGTAAAGCGAAAGGTAAGACAGCCGTCGTGGAGGCAGATTTGCGCCTTAAATCTCATATCGAGACGGCTACCGTCCTTCCGGTGAATAAATTGTATGGTGTCGTCGAAGAAATAGCTGCGGTGATCGTCAGTAGAGGAAGGCAGTCGGTTCTTCTCATACGTCTCGAGTCCTTGCTGCTTCATCGGAACATCCCTGACTCGATAGAAGATGGTCTCGACGACGCATTCGCAACGGTACATCTTCTAAATTTCTAGTGAAAGCGTCATAAAGGATAACGCATGCAAGTAGGCTTACCTCTGCCAGATCAGCGGCTAGTACGTGGTACTTGCTGGTATGGCCCTCGGCTAAGGGCCCAGAAGTTGTCACAGTTTCTGGAAGAACCCGGAAGATGATAGCCGTTCCACTTGTTGCTGATGCAGTAGCCTTGTATGCCAGTGTTCACGTCAGGAAAGTTACAGCCGTAAGTTTCAAGATGTGGAAACGGCACGCCTCTAGCGAGGTTACGACGAACAATATCGGCATAGACGCTTGATGGGTGTACGCTGCAGCACCAGACAAACCCGCTCCGCCGAAAGGCCGCTGTGATCTCGGCCAGTACTGCCGATGAGCAGTGGTTCAGCCCCTCGCAATCAACGGACAGGTCCTCGACGTAGACGTTCCGCGCCTTTGCGACGACCATCGCCAGGTCATCTTCGTCTATGTTGAAGGGGTCGTAACCGTGAGGTCCAAATACTAAACCGAACAAGATGAACTTTTGGTGGTACCCGTATACCGAGTAGACCGACGAAGGCTCCTTGTATCGCGTTCATCACGAGACACAGTTTCTCCTTAGTCGTTTTACTGCTGCAAACTCGCCGTTGGAGTCCATTCCTTGCCTCTACGATGGTCCCCTTGGCGTAAAAAGGGACTACGATGCCCGCGGCCCGACCAGCTATGGCCGCCTCGGCAATGTCGCGCAGCGGAAGACGTACGGCATGAGCGTCGAGAAAGTCGCGCATCTGTGGTGACGAAAACTGTACGTCGTCGAGGTCGAATCGTGTGAGGCAGCAAAATACGTCCAGTAGAACGTCGGTAGGCAGCGGTCGGCTGAAAGCGTTTGCCTCAAAGATTCGCACAATCAAAGCGAACACCGATCTCAGCTGTTGCGCTGCCAAAAACCTCGACGGGTTCGCGAAGTGTCCCAACGAATTGCCCATCTAAAGTCATTAGAAGTGTACTTTGAGCTAATTCTAAACAGTAACGTAGCGGACGAACTTCCTCCTTTTACCCGAATGTGACACGAAGTTCGTGGAAATGGTGATTTGCCTCACGCATAAAGTCTTCACAGAGCTATGCAAGCGTATAACTTCTACTACCTACATAAGCAAAAAGTAGCCGCTTTCCGAAAAAGGATCGCCGTCATGCGCATTAGCCGCTCGAGCACCCACACGCTCATAGCGAAAGGTGACAGTCGTTCGTCCTTCAGGCATAGCATGCTCTCGCAGCCTCACTGCCATGTTCGTCCGTAACCAGCATGTCAACAGTGTCGGTTGAAGAAAAACGGCGATACAGAAACGACGTACAATTTAAACAGGCTTTCCGCAGGTGCATTTGAGGCATGTTAAACACGTAACGAACAGTGTGCATAATAAAACTTGCTGGTACGTCTATATAATCGGTCGATATCGGCCTTGTTTCGAATCGACATCGAGAATCGGGATCGGGCTTATATTTGGGAAACCAATCGGGCGTCTCCGTGCCTGAGGGGCGCCCAGCAACACTAACGCAATTGTCACCTATCCAAAACAAAACGGCAGTTAGCGCGGAGCGATCTCTCTCGATAATCAGTGAGAGGTAACGAAGGTCGTCGGCATTGTCGCACGTACGCTTTAATACACTAGAGACTTACCGGGCTACGACTGACCAACTGCTTCAAAGCGATAAACAACGAGATCGGGTCAACAAGGGTGGTGATATGCTGGCTTGCTTTCGAAAGGTTACCTCTCTCTTTCGACAATGAACTTATCCTCATACGTTGCCGGGGTGCAAATGATTATTGGAGCTGATCTGATACAGCCTTTCTCGTGCCATTGACCTCCACCTCCTGCTTTTCGCTTTGCAGTTAGAGCTACTGGTCCGTCCGAAGGAGCTACTGGTCCGTACGTGTGCCTCTACTCTGTCGCAATTGTTAGTCCGTCACGGTTCCCCTAAAACTGAGCGCCTTTAAATCACTTCATTTAAAGGAGAACTTCGATCTTGTGAACGCCCGTGACACCCGTGTTAAGGCATTACTTTGCCTCTCGAGCCGATCGCATTGCGCTGTACAATCACATTAACAGAGTAATCGATCGTCACTTTCACCCGCTGGATCTCCGCCTTGTGTTTTCGATGGGGTTGCGAAAATTCCATCGCCTTTTGTCGATGACTGCTGACTGCGTGCCCACACTGTTTCTTCGACGTTTCCGTTGCTGACGTCTGAATCCCCCATGACTCCTGTGGGAGCCTGCGCACGTAGCACACGCTTCCTCTGGCAGAAGCGAATGCTTCATAGTGTCGTGACCAATCGCCAAAATGGACTGCTAGCTGCGTACTAAGTATCCAGGATTAGCTAAGCTTGGTTCTTCCTTAACTGACAACGAACCCGACCAAAGTGTTCGATAAACGTTACTGCGTTCAAACCATTGAAGTAACCCCCAGTTTTAGGCGTCGAAGTTATATTGACTTCACTGTCTTACATTCCGGATAGATTGTACCTTTTTCGTGAAACAGTCTAATTTTCGTAGAGGGTGCCCGTTTTCCCGTAAAACTCGATTGTCCACGTTTGTGGCCAGACTACAGTTAACCGTCCCGTGATCAAATCAGAATTCAACGGTGACTTTTTGTTAGAAAAGGACTGATCTCCGGTAAGTGCTCAGGTCGATCTGGACGACACCTCCAATGACCTTCTCGTTTGCAGTCGATCTTCTTCGTCCCACTATTTTACATGCACGACGAGTATTGCATGCAAAATGATTATTGCAGCCAAGCTGTTCGCTAAAAATCCGAAGTGTTTTATCGCGTCGTGTCCTCGTAACTGTCCTGTCCCCAGAATGCATTGTCCTCAGAATCAGTCGCGTTGTTCTGGCGCGTATGCGTCAGCATTGACAGCCTACACGTTTGTCTGTTCAGGTCTCCACTGTTAGTGGCGTTCACTTTGATCTTTCTGCGCGCCTTCCCGTTGCAAGTAGCTCGTCTGCAGTCAATGCGTAAATGGTGCACGGGCCTTCGTCAGCACTTTCACGACTCGGGAGGACGGCCGTTTTCGCACTAGGCAGCTTAACCTATTCCGTCGTACACGCAAATGAGCTCGTCGTGGAGACCTTCGAGAACCTCGACTTCGGATTCAACAGCCGCTCCATACACCAGCTTATAAGCGCAAGCGTTGTCATAGCCGTGATCAGCGTCATTTTGGTAAGCACTGTTAAGCAATGATCTATTCTAGGGTATGTAGAGCAGCTCATCCGAAACTTCTGTATGAGCTCGGCATTTTTGAAATGACCGGAACGAAGGCCTGAAATTAAAGTTGGCTATGTTCCATCTGTTTTAAGAGAGAATCATTCGTCTAGGTATTGATAAAATTTGAGTCGGTAAAATGAAAGGTGAATGCGTGACCCTGAGTAGGTATAACGGTCATGCTTATCATCCGTCGTGCCGCTTTAGGTAGTATCTATCGTGCTCTTCCGCTGCTACATGATCCACTGTCGCAACTACCGCAACATTCGACGCTATCAGCTACCCACCCAGGATGCACAGCAGAACTCGCAGAAAAGCTTGCTGGACCGATACCACTCGATCAACAACAACCACACCAACAGTAGCTCCAAAAGTGGCGACACGATACCGCGGGTGCCCACGCCGAACGGCTTCCACGCCGTGTTTACCGGCACTGAATGATGTTAGCTGAGTCGAATAACGGGTTAATGCAATTACGGGTTCCGACACATTACCAATTACCATGCGTATTTAGTTGAAATATAAAGTATTCTTCGTTAGTCGAGGACTTTGAAAAGCCACTGAATTCAATAAAGCGACTAAGAACAGGAGCATGTTTTGCACACATGAATTCTGCAACGGTAATCGTTGCTGGGCAAGTGAAAATCCTGCACGTTGATTTACATGTCTGTTTTTGCACTAGAGCCTCTTCGAAGCTTTGCCTCCGTTTCAAAATGTTTTTCACTAGCAACTTTTTGGGATGCTTTCCCACCAGTTGCTGGCGAAGAATAAGGTTCATGAAAGCTTCGACATCAAGAATGTTAGCGCCGTACTGTCTCGGCTTCGCACCGTTCCGGTACTGTCTGCGAATAAACGGATCTTCGAAAGCCATCATTGTATTTAATAAGCTCGGAATCTCTTATCTGCGTCACTAACCACTTGGACAGTAGTGACCGTCAGACGAGGCCTGATAACCGTAGGCTGGTGGGAATTGATTTTGGCGCCAGTTAGCAAACGATGATAAACCCTTATCAGTATCCCTCCTCCGTTCCCTCGAGGGCCCGTTGGTCGCATATCTCTCGTTTATGAACTCCCCCAATCGGATGCCTCACCGGAAGTGGTCCCGACAAGCGTCTCGCGGTGGGTCGCACGCACGCGAGAGCGGTGCGTGAGCGCGCGCCTGCGAGAGCCGCTGCTGCACCACCCGGCTGGATCTATCAGCGCTGCCGGGCGTGAATCACAGGCTCATAGTTCCACGACAGCCGCCACCGCTGCTAGCGGATGCGTCAATGCCTCCGCGGACTGTCCCGTTTAGCCCCGTGCCCGAGAGGTAGACGTCGATCGTTGGCCCGGTCGTCGCTGCCACCGCCTGCCGGGCCTTATGATTTTTACCGGCTGTCGTCCCGCGGCAGGATGGGATGATAGCTGCTAGTCGTGAAAGGCGTCATCGTTGTCACAATGTTCGCCTCAGGTTTTGCAGACCGATCGGGCGTTATGCGTGCATTCGCGGATGCAGTTTCTTTTTGCGCGCTTTTGAGGCGGTCTTAAACTCTTTCCTTAACCATCCGGATGTCATGGCGTAGAGGAGGCATCGGTGCTTTGTGATTCCATCTTCAGAATGTTGCAAGCTAGGTAGCAGTGCAGGTCTCAGCTTATTCGTGGATATGAACACGGTTTGACTAATACTGACTCATCAGTATTGCAGTTTCTGTCTCGCGCTGAAAGTCAGTATGCGACGTTCTGTTTACATCAAGCCAAAGCTTGGCTATTCCGCCATACGTGTCCTTACTCTGGTTCACGTAGGATGCAATGCGGGTTAGTCAACTTCGAGCGCAGCTCAATGAGCCAAAGATTGCCTGCTTACAAGCGAAATCATTAATGCAAAAGTTTCATACCTACTTTGGGGCAATGCATGTCTTTCATTTCTTCAGCATAGTACGGATAAAAACCAAACTTTTTTTGAAAATGACTTGGCTGCATTCCTGTTTGAGACACATTTAGTATACACTTGTTGTTAAGCTCGCTCAATCTATGTACCATTCTTCCAACGCCCATCGCTTCCCGTTGTGGTCAGCATAAATCACCGACCCGTTCTCGGCTATGTAGATCCTTTCTCCGAAAGGTGTCGGGAGTGGTCGGCCGGCTGGCGGTCTGCAACGTTTCCGGTGATCCGCGTCCGGAATGTTGTAATATGCCCTCGGACAAAAAGTGGATGGCCGAGAGCATGCCCAGACGTACTCACACAGTTCAGCTAGGCCCATTGTGTTTTCATGGTGCATTCACGCAGGAGACGAAAAGATGTTTGCCGACGAACACGTAGACTATTTCCATTACTAGGAACTAGTAAGTATGCCGGTTGTCTTTACCTAGCGATACCGTTCAGGTTAGCATCCCCATTATGCCCACGCAGTTGAGTGTTTGCTAGACTCCTTAAGCGCCAAAAAGCGGGCTTGACATCTGCGTGTTGTTGTTTACAAAAGTGATCGGGTGACTGTTGATTGCTTGTGTATGTTTATGTTCGCCTCACGCGGAGAGAGCGGGCCATAGCCGGACTTTCGGGTGTTCTCGCGAGGCGTGGCACAAAGAACGTGCGGCTTCTCTCAAAGGGTACACGTAAAAATGTTTGCATCATTTTCGTGTGTCGAACTTCTTTGGTCAACCCACGTTGTACGCTCATTATCGCTGGCCTCCCTTCATTGTTTAGACGTTGTCGCAAGTCCTTACAGTCCACCTTATCCTTGTGTAGTGGAAGTTGCAGTCCGACTGAGAAAAGCTGATCATGACTGAGACCAGGTCTTCAGCCTCAGTAACTCACTTTTACTCGGCTCCGGGTGTGCATAATCCTTCGATTGCACGACCAAAATCTAAGCCATCCCGGAGCATCGGATCAGTCGTACTAGCTGGATCTTCCTGGCTTTGTCGGTGATATTATGTCATGTTAATGTGAGCGCAACCGGTAGTTAATGAGCTCGATTTCGCGCCTCTTTTATGCGACTACGTGAAGTACCTCTCGCGGATCATTTGTCGCGGTGGCATCATTATCGACGCAAGCGCCCGCCGCGCGACGATCACTTTCCGCAAGCCCTCACCGCGGGCCCCACAGAAATGTGCGCGCCCGTCGGTATCGACTGACGGTGTGAGATGAGAGAAGTGGGAGAGCGCTCCAGACGACGAGAGCGTCGTCCGGCGGCCGACAAGTGCTCTCTGTGCTCGCCGCTGACTCGAGGAGAGCCAAAGAACGCTTGCGAAGCGGACGCAAGCGCACGCTCGCCTCAGTGCTGCGCACGCTGCAGCAGCAACAGCCACCACCGCCGCAAACCGCACGTCGCGACTTGCCTCGCTATGCTGCCGCTGCTGCATGGCGTATGACGCCGGGCGCCTCCCGGACAGCCGCCGTCGCAGCCCGGAAGGTATTGCTGCTGCTGCTGCTCCCGCTGCGCTGCCTCTCACCGCCGAACGATGAATGTACTCGCTGCTGCCGCTGGCCTCTTCTGGCCACCGTTTTGTCCGAGGGCGACCCGCGCCACCAACGGAATTTTCTCCCTCACCGCGACGTCCACTGCCTTCCTTCCGCTTTGAAACGCGTTATGGATTCGAACCCGTTAGCCGACTCATGCGCCGCGCGCTTCATTTCGGTATTGAGATGTGTGTGGCGGTATTTCGTCCGTTTCCTGCGGCGTACGCGCGCGCAGCTCGCACAGCTCACGCGTATTTTCAAGCGCGTGCGGTCGAGCGAAAAATCGACTGTTACGTCGGCGTAACGGTCCACGCTGTAGCTGACGATTGTCGCCAACGTAGCAACAATAAGTACTCACGCCGTGCTTAGTACTGACGCCCTATCTTTATGTCGCTCTCACGCGTCAAAACTAGCGCGTAAACTGCGTGCATTTGCGACGTTTTTTTTAACGAATTTCAAGCATTGAGTATTTGCTATTTGCTCTGCAAATGCCTCTCTTTTGGACGATACGTGTCCCCTTGCCTGTCACTTTTCACTGAAGCTCCTCATATTAGTGCGTTCTTTAATTCTGGACGTTGTACCCAAGTTGACTTTTAATTCATATAATCCAGAACACATGAAATTTGAGGCACCCCATTGAATCTCCTAAAAAATTATAAATTACAGCCATCGTGTGCTCCCTAAGAACGCATGCTTCATGCAAACTTAACCACGTGTTTTCCCGCAAATTACTGCTTTTCGCAACTTGTCATTTGAGGATTCGTATGCGTGAACATGAGTATGACACACCTGTTAATTACCCCTTTGTTTACAGGTCGCTGGCCGAACTCGCAAGCAGCGGTTGCCGCTTGACTCACTACATTCACACTTTTTGAGAGTGACTCAACGCCGCTAACCCTGCACAGCACAAACGCGATACGCGTCGCCGATTCTGTCAAGCCTCTCGACAACTCTTCCTGGTTTTACATTGACTCTGACGCCTGATGGTCTACTGAAGCATCAAGGCCGGCCGACGACAAGCGTCGCTTGACACTTTCTGCTTATTCGAAGACTTTTGTCTTTTTCGCTGTGAATATTATCGGGTTCCGCTAAGTGGAATCCACAATCGCCTTGGACGAACTGGCCACTGTGAAGGCGCCTATGTCCGAAATGGTCGCCCAAGTAAGTTCGTTATCCATTTCAAGGTTCATGCCACACAAGTCTCCTGCAAGAATTTTCGAAAGCTTTGAACTGCTTTGGGATCGGAAACTTGGAAATCCTGGGCCGAAACATTAGTGAAGACTGAGAAAACCGTTTTAGTTTTCGTCCGGCTGGAATCTCGCGACGGACATTGGGCAGCCGCAACTCGTCCCCTCGATGGTCGCCGGTAGTGCGCCGGCACCAAATGCGAACTTCTTCGCCAGACCGCAGCAGCACGCGCAACAAGGCTATCATCAGATGCAGGCTTCTGCTCCTGGCGTTCGCGGAAAACCTGTGCATCAAGGTAGACGACGTTCGATGCAGAGTTGAAGTTTACGCTAACGTGTTTAGCCCCGATGATGGTGAATCACCATCACAGCATGGACAGCGGCTACGGCCCGTCCACCAGCTCCGCGCCAGGAGTAATGCCGGTGTCGGCGGCGGACAAGTCGCGTCAGATGAGCGGCGGCATGTCCCTGCCACGCGGCTACCAACAAACCGGCACTGCGATGCAGGAGGATGCCTTCAATACGGCACCGGCGATTCACACGATTCCGCCTGGCACGGAGGTCACTCTGATTCCGAAGCCGCAGCGGGATCCCACCTCGAGGCCGATCAGCAAGTTGACGATCGATCTCATTAAGACCTACAAGAATATCAATGAGGTAGTGCCTCACATTACCGCACCTAATACATAAAGATGTCTCTCTTTCAGAACTACTACAACCGCAAGCAAAAGCGGCGTGCAGATCCGGACCACTTGACACAAGCGTCGACCGCTCAGCAGCGGCCGATTCCTCAGCAGCAAAACCACGCGCATGCACAACAGACGATGGCAATGCCGAATGCCAACGCTGCGGCGGCGGCTGCTGGAAATGGAAAGTCCTTCCTGGACATGGTTGCTCAACATGCGCGTACTGCACCCGCTGCGCCCAATGCGACCGCTGCTCCTGTAAGTGATGATTTTGGACCGATGTAGCATCAGATTTTCGACATAGCCAATCCATTGAAGGCAGGCTAAAGCCCATGACTTGCTTATGTTGCTTTTATAGGAGCCGCAGCGTCGGCAGCACGCCAACAAGCACAAGAGCCCTGGCCGGATCAAGGCTGCGGTGGAGAAGCAAACCAGTTCGGAGAACTGCGACGACGAAAACCACGATTACATCATTAAAGGTAGCCCTCAACTGACATATACCCTATACTCTGTCCTTTGCAGTCGGTGAGATCTTCGACTACCGCTACCGGATCGAGACGAGCATCGGCAAGGGCAGCTTCGGCCAGGTGGCGCGCGCCTTCGACATGGTCGACGAGGAGAACGTCGCGATCAAGATCATCAAGAACAAGAAGGCGTTCCGCGACCAAGCGCAGATCGAGATCCGCCTGCTCGAGATGATGAACAACCACTCGTCGGAGGGCAAATACTTCGTCGGTAGGTTGCTCATTGTTGGCCATAAGGCGTAGTTACCTAGAAGTTTGTTTGCATTAAACGACTGTTTGTTTCAGTGAAACTGAAGACGCACTTCGTTTGGAAGGAGCACTTGTGTCTCGTCTTCGAGCTCCTTTCCTACAACCTCTACGACCTGTTGCGCAATACGAACTTCCGCGGCGTATCGCTCAACTTGACACGCAAGTTCGGTCAGCAGCTCGCGAGCACGCTGCTCTTCCTCGCTCACCCCGATCTTCGGATCATCCACTGCGACTTGAAGCCGGAAAACGTGCTCTTGTGCAACCCGAAGCGATCGACGATCAAGATCATCGACTTCGGCAGTTCCTGCCAGTACGGCAGCCGGATCTACCAGTATATCCAGTCGCGGTTTTACCGGTCTCCCGAAGTCTTGATGGGCATCTCCTACGACACGCAGATCGACATGTGGTCACTAGGTGCGTAATCGTTGCAAGTTTTGCCTGAGCTCAAACAGCAGGCTTCTATCTAAATCGTAAATTTAGGATGTATCCTTGTCGAGATGCACACAGGCGAGCCACTCTTCCCTGGCCATTCGGAGTTTGACCAGATGATGAAGATCGTCGAGGTCCTCGGAATGCCACCAAAGGTGTTGCTGGACACTGCGCCCAAGACGAAGAAGTTCTTCGAGCAGGACGAACGTAAGAATTTTCGATTGTCTTGAGCTAATGTGCAGGACGTTAGACTAACAAACTTCTTTTAGACGGCGAATACCACCCGCGGAAGTCACGCGAGATGAAGGTCTATAAGGCGCCCGGTACGAGACGGTTGTCCGACGTGATCGGCGTTCACACCGGTGGTCCCTACGGGCGGCGCTACGCCGAAGGCGGGCACTCGGTGGACGACTACGTCAAATTCAAGGACCTGATCCAGAAGATGCTCGACTACGACCCACGAACGAGGATATCCCCAGCCGCAGCGGTGAAGCACTCCTTCCTCAGGAAAACTGGGGCTGGCGACGACCGATCACCAAACTCCTCCGATGCCGCCAGCGCAGCGAGGGCAAACTTTGCAGCGAGTGCGACATCCCTGCAGCATGTCGGGCAATTTGTAAGTGACTACTAACGTTCAAGTCGCTACTAGTACGAATGTTTCAGGCCGACTCGCAGAACAACGCTGCCGACGAGCTGGCGACGATATCCTTCACCAACCACGCGCCCGATCCGGTCGACGGGCAGTCCGGTGAGCGGCCGCACATCAAGGAACCCCACTCCAGCACCAGTCATGACCCTTCGCGTGCGAGTAACTCCTTCGGGTAAGCAGCACGCGTGCGATTCCAGTTTCCTCTTCAGCTTTTAGCTCCGCCGCAATGGGCCTAGATCAAAGCGGGTCGAATTCGCAGAATTTACATGCCTCTACTTCCTCTGCTAACGTCGGACATTCGTCGCGTCTTCAGTCACATATATGGGGCGGTGAGGAGGCGGCTGCGGCGGAGGCGGCGTCGCATTCCTACTCCGAAGGAGCTCTCAGCAGTCAGGTAAGCTCTATGAATGCAGCGCGAGGATGACGCTTCATCGGACTGATTTGGCATTTCTATGAAGTTACACTAATGCTTCCCTTTCAGGGTAACCAGACCAACGATTTGCGTACGCCGCGCCGTGTGCAACCGCTCCGCGCAACCCTCTCGACGTCCGGCGGCAGCAACGTGCACCGGTCAACGTCGAGACCGCCCGCGAATGCACCGAACACGTCCACGACGGCGGCGCCAAACTCCGTCCCGTCCCAGCAGTCGGCATTCTAAGTCATCACCGCGTCTACGATTCGGTCGTCGTGTCACCCAGTTGTCTCTCTCTCTCACCACTTATGTGCCGTTGTGTGCATACTCTCCAAGCCCCTTTCTGTACATGGTTGATCCTCAAGCGACGGTGTGTCTCTCTTTGCCCGCTTTTGGTTTTCTAGACTTTCAGCGGGCCCAATGTGTACGTAAAAGCTTCTTCGTGAGAGCAAGGGTTCGCGCATGGCAAGTAGTGGCGGCCGAAGTATACCACACACGTACTTCAATTCCACTAAATCTAAATCTAAAAATCAAAAAGTACAATTGCTAAAGATTAGACATCGTTTTCGCACGAACAAAGTTTCACAGTTGGTGCGCGAGCTCCGTAGACTCAAGAGTTTCCCTTCTTTCTCACACCCATTCAACACCCAAGTGCCCTTCATTGGCTCAGTTGTTGCTCAAATTTTGTACGTTGAAAGAATAAAATCGTACAACGGTCATTGAATGCGTACAGCTTTTAGGTGGCGATGACGTAGGAAGCGTATCAAGATGAGAACCCGAACGCGAAGTTCAGCACAATCGTTGCAATAAGCAAATTCGCTGCGTGTATTTTGGGTGAAAGGATGAGCAACACGCATCTTCAGGGAGCTGATAAGGTCATTCTAAGCCGCACCTTAGAACCAAATACGTCAGCATGGCTTCTGGCGCAGGTCTATTACCAGCGGAAGTGGCACATGTGCTGACTAGTATACAGAACTGGGCTATTTAACTCTTAGAATACGTGATATGAGTGTTATTCGCAGCTGGTATCTAGTCGTTAGTGTCTCAGCTAAGCAATTTACGATCGCCGGTATCAAAGACGCAGCGTTAATCATTCAAGCGGAACGCCTCCCGTGTTTGCCTCCTGGATTAACGTGACCTCTTAACAGGTGATGGGAGATGAGTGTGTGTCGCAATTTCTCCAAGAAATTCCGGTTTGGAGTTTAGCAATGCCGGACCGCCTACCACTTTGTGTACCGGCAGCAGGTGGTGATACGTCGGAACCTGGAAGAATGGGTTGAAGAAATGCGCGTCTGCGAAGAGCAAACTCAGCAGGCTACCGGAGCATCTCCTGGAGACAGTGAAAGGTGACGGGTTAGATAAACAATCGTTTATTACTCATTGGGCTAGTCATTCGTGCCGATGTGATACTGTTGAAAATGCTTCCGACACTTCCATGGGTACTGCTTGGAACGTCCTTGTTTCTTTGCGGAGTCTCCAGCGTTGAGGTAAGCAAGTACGGGGTGCATTCGTTTCCTTGAAGCTTCTTTCTTCATGCCTTGGAGGAACGGTGCAAAGACTTGCCCGAATTGTCTTTGTCCGGATCTTTGGATGTCGAGAACGCTCTCGGGTGATCAATCCGAAAGTGTGCTCGAGCACAAAAGACACTGGTTTCCTTGCTCCTTGCGGAGAGGTCCACGCTAACCGTTTGACAAGTATTGTCCGGGTCCTCCCGGATGCCGACGTGCAGAGAGCCTAGTGCGCTTCCTAGGTTCTTTTGCGTGGAGGTGCTGGAGTAGCTCCTGTCACTCCAGCGAGAAGGCGAGTCGAGTCGTCGATGAAGGCTTTTATAGAGGTTGCCTCAAACTTGGGTATATAAACCATGAAATACATGTGAACGCGTCACAAGTAAACACGCATGCCCTCAAGGCCAGAATGGCTACGGGCGGTGGAGGCCGGGAAACCACAGGGCCTCGCGGCCAAATGCAAAGAGGAAGAAGACAGCGCTTCGCAGCGCAAGTGTCCTACGGGGAAGGGGAAGACACGAATGAGGTGCCCTCGCCCAAGAGCCGATGACGGCTCCGGGGCGGAGCAAAA